>CM053627.1:78840635-78896408 GCA_028646595.1 Phalanger gymnotis
CTAAAGATGTTAATAAAAAAAAAAGAATTAAAAAAAAAAAAAAAAAAATGAGGCACTTATAAATTATATTGAAAAGGTGACATATAACAAGTTTTTTTTTAATATTGGAAGAAGTTTGTTATATCATTTAAATGAAAATATTTTCTATTCCTTTGTTGTTGCTCAGTTGTGTCCAACACTTTGTGACCCTATTTGGAGTTTTCTTGGCAAGGATTCTGGAGTGGTTTGCCATTTCCTTCTCCACTTCATTTTACAGATGAGGAAACTGAGGCAAATAAGGCTAAGTGACATATTTACAAAGGGTCACACATAGTAAGTGTCAGAGGCTACATTTGAACTCAGGAAGATGAATCTGCTTGACTCCAGGCCCAGCATTTATGCACTGAGCCACCCAGCTGTCCCATTCCTTTAGGATCTACCTGTTTCTACTACTAGAGGATCTTACAATTCTATTTAATGCTTAAACTAATAATTGTAGAGCTGAAAGATATCTTGGCATTTTTCATATGAGGAAATTGATACCTAGGAGGGAATGAGTGACTCGCCCAATGTCATACATGTATCATAAGAAATATGTCTTATTCTTTGCTGAATTTTTTTTTCAAACAATTCACCTTTTGTAATATTTTCCCCACTTTTTTTCCTAATAGATTTTCAGGAAGAGACTTAAGTGTTGACAACAATCATGTAGAGAGGAAGATTTCTAGTATTATAGTTTTTAGGAAGAATGAAAATTTGAATTTGAAATGTAAAATTAATTGGTTTTAAAGTGACACATGTGTGTTGCAGATACACACAGATGATGTGGTGATGTCAAGAATGGAGATGTTTTCACAGAGTAATAGTTTAAGAATTGAAAAGGACCTCAGTGGCTATGTAATGCAACCCATACCTGAAAAAGAATTCCCTTAAAGTATCTCAAGGCCTTCTCGTACCAGAGCAACCAGACCTACAGTTCTTGAGAATAATTTTGCAGCTGTCCACAGAGATGAAAAGAATCTCAATCTTAGAGTCTACAAAAGGGACAGTTGTCATATGTCTGTTTTTCATTCACCAGACATATAAGGTAATTTGTTCGGGATACATGGCCTTATTTATCGCCACAAAGTATGAAAAGAAACTGTCTTCATATCTTGACTGAGTATGACTTCATTTTTGGTGCAGCCTATGCTTTGTGTGCCATCAGGGCACTTCAAGATAACCAGAAAAGACTTAGCTGATTTGGGGTTTGAGAGGAGTGGTGTGGGGGCCCCACCCCCAACTTCTTTTTCTAGGTCTGTTTTTTAAAAAATAGAAACTGGCATCTCTGAAAAGACTTTTCATCTCACCAGTCTTAACAGGACCATCCAGACCCTTATAGCAAGAACTCTTGATCATTTTGAAACTATGGCTTTAACCTGTGGCCGATAGCATTAGGTGCTTCTGTTGTCTGCTTCTTTTGGCAGCCCATACTTTGAGAAACACTATTTTAACTGAAACTCTTGTTTCTTTCTGTGCTGTGACTTTGCTGTAACATCACTCCTTTGGGTTTCTAAAACTTCTAGCTTCTGTTCTTATTTATTTTAAGATGAATTTCTGCCAGGTAGGTTGCAGTACCTGGGCTGATTCCACGGTAAAAAGAATCAGGTTTCCTATAGATAGGTCAGCTGAGGCAAAGATCACAACATCAGCACAGTATCTTAGACACAGACAATAAATGTTCGTCGTCAGTAGTGTCAGACAATAATGTCAGTGCTTTATGGGTATTCTCATTTAAGTCTTACCAACAACTCTGTCAGGTTAGGTGCTACAAATGTTTTCATCTTGCATTTACAGATTAAGAAACTGAGGCTCAGCCAGGTTCCTCTGTAATTTTTACGGTGTTCTACAGGAATTTGCTTAACTAAAATCCTGACATGATATTTGTTAAATGGCAATCTCTTGGGACCCACAAGAACCTCTCCCCCCAGCCCTCTTTTTATGCTGGCCGCCTTGGCTTCAGTTACTTTTATGAAAATGTCTCCTAAATCTATATATCTGGCCTAATTTCTTTCCCGTACTGTGGTTCTGCAAACATCATCTGCCTATTGGACATCGTGTGACACAACTTCCTTTTCCTGTCAGGAAGCTCCTCCCACCACATGTGATGTGGCCTATTAATGGGTGGGAAAGATCTTCAGATCTAAATTGCCACTACCTGACCCCGATGGTGTCCCAAACAACTCATTGTTTTCCCCTTCCTTCTGTAAATGCCCCTATTTTTGACAACGTTACTCTCCTTCTAGGTACTCAAGTTAACATCCTCTTTGTCCCTGCCTCATTCTTAAGTGCCTGTTTTGTGCTGGGCACTGGGGATGTAAATATGCCACTGAAACAATTTCTGCCCTCAAGAACCTTACATTCTACTAGGGAGAGTCAACATATTTACAGATCGATAAACACAGGACGTGTGCCCCCCCCCAAACCGAACCAAATATAGTGTGATTACAGCATTACAGCTGGGGGGTGGGGGGGGAGAAGGGAGTACTAACACCTGGAGGAAGCTAAGAATTGAAGAGGGGAGCTGGTGATAAGAACTTTGCTGACCTGGGACACAGCCTGTGAAGAAGCAGAGACGAGACCTGGGGTGGAGAACAGCATGTAGGCCTGTTTAGCTGAAGCACAGAGTACACGACAGAGGGAGTCTCATGTAACCAGCCAAAAAGGCAGGCTTGCTCCATGGAGAGGGAGATTAGAGCTGGTTAGGGTGACATAAATGAGTGTGAGGGAGTGGGAGATGGTGCCCAAGAAAGGGAGCTGTGGCCTAGTCGGTCTGATGCTGATTTATTGGGATTCTTGGTGGAAGGTGGGAGAGGGAAATACATGCAGCAGCATGGCAGTTGACAAGATGTCCACACTGCTAGGCTTTGGTGTTCTGATGGGATAGATAGATGGAAGAATGAAGTTCTGGCCCTCACCTTACCTGGATTGTTGCAGAACCTACTATTTGGTTTCCATACCTCTAGTCTTACCCTCCGTAATCCATCCCCCTCTACCTGCCAAAATAATTTTCCTAAAACAGGCCTGATCATGTTACTCCCTACTTAAACCTTTGGTTGCTCCCTGTTGTCTCTATGATGAAATACAGATGTTCTGATGTTTGAAGCTTTCCTTGTTATGGTTCCCCCCTAACTTTCAAGATATAATCCATAATTTTTCATTTCATGTGTTCTACATTCCAGCCCAGAATTGGGTTACTACTAATTCCTGGATTCAAGATACCATATCAAATGACCATTTAGTTCCTTTTATGTGCCAGACCCTGTGCTTCACTGTGGATACAAACAAAGAAATTAAATTAAGAGGCTCCTCAAGAAGCTTTTAGGCTATTAGCATAACATGGGTAAGACTTAATGGGGGAAGAGCACCAGCAGCTCCCTTTTCCCTGTCTTTGCACAATTCCTGCCCTCCTTCCTTCCCTGCCCCCCCCCCCCAATGCTGTGCTTTGTTCTCATCACTGCTTCTAATCACTGTCTTCCTTCAAAACACAGCTCAGGGGCTACTTCCAATATGGGGCCTTTCTTAATCTCCCTTATTTGATAACAGCTGCCTCTTAAAGCTCCTTTGCACTTTTACATATATATGCACAGATCATATTTCCCCAGTAGAATGGAACTCCTTTAGAGCAGGCACTATTATGTTTTATCTTGGTAGTAGCAGCCATTAATAATCGATGGCATATAGTTCTTTAGGATTGGCAAAGCTTTTACATACATCATCTCATTTCATATTCACAACCTTGTAAAGTAAATGCTATTATTTTTCTCATACTAGAGATGAGGAAACTGAAGTTAAGGTGTTTAAATGACTTGGGCAGACATGCATGTCCAGTAAGTCTCAGAGGTAGTATTTGAACCCAGGGCTTCTGTGTACCATGGCATTCTCCCATAGGGTCTTGTACATAGTAGGAGTTGAATAAATGTTGAATCTAGCAGTAAAATCCTTGGAATTGTTGTGTATTAGTAAAGAAACTTTGAAATTTACATTACAAGAGTCAGCATAGCATAGAAGAAAAAAGAGGGAACTGGTTTGGAATTCTGACATCTATTAACTGACTGAAGGCAAATTGCTTTACCTTTTGGTTTCTTCATCTGTAAATTGGAAATGACAGTACTGGTTCTACCTTCCATATAAGACTGTTGTGGGCAGAGCCCTAAGGAAAGGCCAGCTGCTGATATTTTCTGAGTGTATGAGAGATGTTAGAGGCAGCTATGTGGCTCAGTGAATAGAGTGGAGCCTGGAGTCAGGAAAACCTTAGTTCAAATTTGACCTTACTAGCTGTGTAACCCTGGGTAAGTTACTTAACCTTTGTTTGGCTTAATCCACTGGTGAAGGAAATGGCAAGCCACTGTAGTATATTGGCTAAGAAAACCTCATGGACAGCATTGGCATGCTCTCGTCCATGGAGTCACCAAGATTAGGCCATGGCTGAACAATGGCAGATGTTGGACAGGGCTTTTAGAACACAGTATCCTTAGTTTCTTGGGTTTCTTAATATTCTGTCCTTTATATTTTCTCTTTCTCCCCTCTTCCCCTTTCTTCTAGCCCATAATTTTGGACAATCGAAATCAAGTAGATTCATTCTAAGTTGTTAATCTGTTTTTTTTTCCTTCTACCTTTGAACATTTCTTTTCACACACTGCTTATACCTATTAAGAAGGGAGAAAAGAGCAGTCATTTTTTCTTCCCCTTTCCTATTCTGTTTTTGGTTAAGAAATGAGAATGAGGATAAAGAGAACTAGTTATTTCCATGGTTAAGTTGCTCCAGCTCTGTGAGGTTAGTAATTCTAGATTTGTTTGCTCACTTATTGTAGATACTCTGGTTTTGGTGCTTTGGAATTCCAACATGAAAATGTCAACCCTAGGTGTGCAATGAGGTTCCAGAGACAGGCTTTCTCTGGTAGGGCCTAAATCATGTAATATGTACTTATAGACCCAATAATCCTTTGTATCATATATCTATAAATAAATCTGAAATGAATGTGGTTAGTGATTTCATCACTCTCAAGTTAATGAGCTGTGCTAATTTTAGCTGCCAAGTTTCCACAGTATCCTCAAGAATATATTGCTGTGTTCTAGACTAGAGGTCAGGATAGAATAATAATGAAAGACCTAAGGGAGATTCTGAGATCTTTCTAATATCAGCAAGGTCATTAAAGATTCAAAGATGTGCACTGTAGATAGGTAACATAAAAGATGAAGCATAGTGAAAAGAAATAATCAGCTTACGGTCAGAAGGTCCAGATTTGAGTCCTGGCTTCAAAATTACTAGCAATGTGAATTGTTCAGTTGTATCTGACTCTTCCATGACCCTGTTTGGGATATTCTTGACAAAGATACTGTAGTGGTTTACCATTTCCTTCTCCAGCTTATTCTAAAAAGGAGGAAGCTGAGGCAAACAGGGTTAAGTGACTTGCCTAGAGTCTCACAGTTAGTGTCTGAGGCCAGATATTTGAATCAGGAAGATGGTCTTCCTGACTCCAGGCCTGGCACTATCTACCCAGCTGCCTCCAGCTAAGTGAATATGGACAATTAATTTCATCTCTCTGAGCCTTAGTTACATTTTGTGGTGAAAACTATTTGCAACCATAAAGTATTATATAACTAAACTACCTTTTTCTGCTTAAAAGAACAAAAGGCCAAATACCATATACTTCTTTCACCTTTCCCTTATTTCTTCTGTCCCTTCCCTTATACAGATCCTATCTCTTGTACTCTCATGCTTTACATTTTAGCGTAAGAACTGGGAATTTGAAATTTGTCTTTTCAAACAGGTGCAGGAGTTCAAAATTCCCTTGGAATTGGAAGAAAAGATGGGCTGGTCACGATGAGAGATGGATAGATTGCAATCTGCCTCATTGTGAGAACTTTCAAATTGTTGAAACCACAGATAAAATTCACTGTTGGAGAGCTGAAGCCTACTTACCCTTAATATCAGACCAGTTTCTTTTTTAACTGAAAAACCAGAATGAAATATACTCCCTCCCTTCTAATATCTAATCACTTATCAGATTTTGTTGATTTTACTATTGCAATGTCTCTTGGATCTATCTCTTTCTCTGCTAGCCCCTCTGCTAGCACTCCAGGCTAGGGCGTCTTCAGCACCTATTGGAATATTGAAAAACATCTTCACAAGTTTTCTTATCTTTCCTCTCTTCCTCCCTCCAGTCTTACCTTCATGCCATTGTCAAACTAGTCTTTTTAATGCACAGATTGGTCATGTCAAACCTTTTCTTAACGTCTTCCAGTGATCCTTTGTTGTTTGCAGGTAGAATTGTCTTCACTCCTTAACCCACTGCTTACTGACCTCTACAGTCTGCCTCTACCACTCCTTTTCCTGGCTGTTTCCTATTTCTCCTGCCATGTACTCAGTGCTCCAGCCAAATTGTGCTATTCACCATTCCCTCATACACGTACTTTCCCATTTTCTTATGTTGTTTTTTCTTCATTTTCTTCTTCCTCTGCCCTCCTTTTTTTGCCTGTTGAATCCCTACCATCCTTTAAAGACCAAATTGAATGTTATCTCTTTATAAAACTTTCTATGATTTTTCCCCAGTCAATGATAACCTTCATTCCCCCATAGAACTTGGTGTCCTAGCATTGCCTCTTTTCTCTCCTACATTTTATGGTTATTTCATGGTTACTGTGTTAGGAAAACTGCAAATTACGGAATGTTTTATTTTGAAGAATTACATGCAGAAAAGTGCATTTTCAGCAATCTCTTGCAAAGGGTTATAATTTTGGGTGGTTATGGGAACCTAACCCCCTGTTTCTCATAAGTTCAATGTATATTTTGACTTTTACTCCATTTTCTAGGAATATTACCTCTGTGAAAGTTGAGGATTGAGTGTACTTTTGTGTATATAGTATATTTCCATCCTAGACTGTAAATTTGTTGAGGACAAGGTCTATATGTCATCTAAACTTTATCTCAGTTTCTAGCCTAACCCCATACATATAATAGTCATTTTGTAAATTCCTTCTTTGGTAGAATATAAAAATTATTTCTGGAAAAGAAGCTAAATATTAAACCACTGTATCATTTACTGTTTACGAATTTCTTTTGAAACCCCAAACTCCCAAGTTCTCAGAATATTCTGAACTCACTCCACATTCCTAGGGTGCTAAGACATTAATGCCCTGCTTCATCTTGCTATCCAAAATACAGTAACCAAAGATCTGCAGATTTTGATTTTTAGAAAAATTCATGTTACCAATTTTCTGTTCAAGTACAGGAGAGGTAGACATGTGTGTGCATGTGTGTACTTATGTAACTGCGTGGGTGCAATCAGAAGGAATCAGAATATCTGAGATGGAAGAAACCTTAGACAGGTTTCCCACGCACATGCCTGATTTTCCAGAGGGGAGGGAAATGTACTCTGAAGACTCCCAAAGTAGCTTTGTGCCGAAAGTCACACTGCTAATTAGTAGCTGGGATGGCAATTAGTGGAACCCAAGCATTCAGACCTAGTATAATGTTCTTCCTGCTATATCAAGTTGCCTTTCTCTAGAAACAGGTCCCTGACACAGCAGCAAGTGTTAGCGGCTTCTAGCAGTGACAACACCTAGAAGATGAACACAGTCACTTGCTAGGTCCACAAAAAGAGATTTTTACTTTCTTCCTGGGATCTCAGGGTAGAATAAGTGGGAAGTATTACTATCCTCTGAGTTGAGCAAGTGTCCTGGAACTCTCTGTACTGAGATGATATACAGTCATAGAGTTAAAAAAGTGGTTTTTGTACCATTGTAGTCATCACTATACACAGATTACACTGTTTTAAAAAAACTGGTAGTACTTATTTTAGTTCTCTTTGAGAGAGACAAATTGAGAGTCGAAGGGAGAAAAAATTTAGAGGCCCTTTTCTAAGATGACTCATGTGCACATATTAAATAATCATGACAAGTAAACATTATTTTAATTCTTCATGCTAAACTCTATAAAATCTGCCTGCATACTTATCACTTACCATTTTGCATGCAGTGATTCTGACCTTTGCTGTGAGTTGCTTTCTCTTCCTTAATTGATTATTAAGATTAGCAGAATAGTAGTGGTACAAAAGGAATATATTCAAATTTTCCAGATTCCTTTCTGCTTGCAGACATTTTTGTTTTGATGTTTTTATTTAAATGACTCAAGGTCACATATGTTTGTATAGTAACTTTCACACATACACTTATATGTTCATTAGTCGGTATATTCTTCCCCATCAAATTATCTTGTATTTGCTTATTTATATACATGCTGTATTCTACCACCATCACCCCAAAAGCAGAATATGAGCTAGTTGAGGTCAGGGACTGTTTCACTCTTATGTTCAAATCCACAGTTCCTGGCATATAATGTTTTTGAAGACTAGACAATGTTTTGTACATGATAAATGCTTAGCAAATGCCTAAGTTGTATTGGATTTAGAAACGATCGCAATTTTCAAAGCATATTATGTGTGTAAAAAAAATATATATGTATAATTCACATTAAGTTTATATTTGCAACAACCCTCTAAGATTGGCAGGACAAATATTAGTTTCTTCATAGATTAAAATTAAAGTCTCTAATTCAAATCAAGCAGCTTATTAGTGGCAAAATAGAGACTGGTGCCCAAGTCTTCAGATCCTGAGTCCAGGGAACCCTGATTTATAAGACCAGGGTGACTTCTTTATTGTGCTGCTTAAAGTTGCAATTACTAAAAGTTGCAGTTACCAGAGTTCTTAAGTTGCAAATTTGAAGTTACGAAAATTCTGCTGCAGGGCAAATGCAAACTTATTAGCATGTTATCCTGCAACTGAGAAGGATTGATTAATTGTAGTAGGGAATCGAGCTATGATGGTCCAACGCTGTAACACACTTGTTCAAGGTTCTGTGTGTAAAAACATACTTTCCATGTACATAGCTTCTTGCTTCTCCCAAAGCATGACTTTAGATCCTGAACAAAGATATTTGGATTGTTGTGTTATAATGGTTCGCTGTTCTGCCTAGAAGGGCAGCTGTGTGGCACAGTGGACAAAACCCCAAGCCTAGACTTATCTTTGTGAGTTCAAGTCCAGCCTTAGGCACTTCCTAGGTGTGTGATTCTGGGCAAGTCACTTAGCCCAGTTTGCCTCAGTTTCCTCACCAGTAAAATGAACTGGAGAAGGAAATGGCAAATCATTTCAGTATCTTTGCCGAGAAAATGCCAGATGGGGTCACAGAGAGTTAGACATCACTGAGGAATGACTGCCCAGCAGCAAGGAGTTCTGGCTAGATCACCTTGTGGGAGCTTCTATTCTAAGTAGCTCCATCTCACCTGCAGGACAGTGTGCTATGTTTAAATTGGTGGGGAAACAGGATTTTTGTCATTTCAGTTTGTTCTGTCCCCCTAAATAGCATGGCTCACACTCTGTTCTGGTGCACTGGATATACTGGCATCAAAGTGGTTTAGTGGAAAGACTGCTGACTTGGAATAATTGGATGAGGTTTCAAATCCTAGTTTTGTCTTTTGCTACCTGGGTGACTTTGGGCAAGTCACTCCTTCGCTTCTTTGGGCCTCAGTTCCCTTATCTGTAAAATAAAAGAACTTTACTAGATGACCTTCAAGGTTCCTTCTAACTACTGTATGGTCCCGTGAAAATATGAACCCTGTTTGAAATGTGTTTTTATTTTTCTTTCAAAATTTATTTATTTATTTACTTTAAGTTTTTCAACATTCACTTTTATCAGCTTTTGAGTTCTAAATTTTCCCTCCTCTCTTCACTCTTCCCTCCCCAAGAGGGCATGCAATCTGATAATAGGCTATATCTGTGAAATGTGCTTTTAAGTGCTGCTAACAGTGAGCATTTTTCATGTAAGAATTTATAACTATTGATATCTAATACTCATGATAAACACAAGTTATAGAAAATTGAATGCATTGGGAATACATTACTGAGAATATTTTCTAAGTATCAGTTTTGTTTTACTCGTACTTTATGCTTTTGCTATAACCACAGAAATGTTGGGGGGAGGGGCATACAGAATTGCAACGAGCAGTTATTACAGAAATAAAAATCAATTCAGTGTAAAATTTAGAATTTGTTTTAAATGTTGACTTTGGGGCATTTCCATTATCTCGTTACTGAATTAGCAGAAGTTAGGTTGATTTGTTGCACCGAAATGCAATTAGTATGATTAAGGCTATCCAAATCTACTTTTATGAGATAGCTTTTCATAATAAGCATTCCACATATATAAGATAGTACTATTTTAACAGTTGTCACCTCTAGATAATATCAAGATAATCTTTTTAAAGCACCTTCCAAAAGAAAGTAAAAGAAAGATTGACATATTTAAGGCCAAATGACTTAGGACAATGGTCCAGATACACCTGTGGGGCTAGGATTAACTTAGAGATCCAGTATTTTTCATGAAGCAACTGAACTTGTTTTTTTTTTTTTCCATGTTTCCCTGTTTGAACTTCGATGGCCACTCATAAAATAGTACGGTAAGAAACCTGTTTGTACTTCATTTCAGGGACTTACAGATTTACTTCATTTTCAAAGTTATGGACACCTGACCTGGCTCCCTTTGCCTGAGATAGCATATCTAACCACCTTGACTGGTGAGTTATGGAATAAATTTGCCCCCAGTTTTACCTTTTTTCTTTTTTTAGTCCATTCTGTCTTGACCTCTGAGGAGAAGCGATTCCCATATAGTAGCTTTCCCCCTACTCCTGTGTATGTACAGAAAGCTTACAGTGGTTTACATTTTTACCAGTTAACTGAACTCTCCAACCAGTAAGGTCAGGAAAAAGGCAGCAAAAGTAGTAGATACTTCTTTTTCCACAGAATTATTGCTTGAGTTATACATTTGAGAATCATTATCCAAAACATTATGCCATGTATTACAGCATCAGCTCTTTTAACACAGATATGTGCTCCAGAGCTATGATTACATGAGGTTTTTTTTATCTTAAAATGTTTCTGTTCTGAAGTCCTAATGATAAAATTCCTTATTTTTCCAGAGAGTCTGGTTGCTGAATGTTTTTCTGAGTGAGCATAGATCTTATATATAGTAAGAAAAGAATTCAGATACAGCATTTTGCTAGGAAGAAACCATGCATAGTAAAACAAAAAGCTTAGATGATTTAGGGGTCCCAAAATGAGATTGCTTTTATTTTTAATTTAGCTCACTGGTAAAAAAAAAAAATATATATATATATATATATATATATACATATATATCCATCTATCTATCTGTTTGTCTGTTTTCTATCTATCTATCTATCTAGTTTCACTGATTTAGGTAAAGTGTAGCTGTGGACTATTTACTGCTATTCCTCAGAATGGAAATGTCTAGGGAGTGGTATAGAGTGGATATTAAACTGAAATAAGTTACAAAGTCACTTTGTGACATAAATCACAAAGAAATAGAGCAATGTCGAGGCTAAGTACCTTTTATTTTTGACATACAGAAGTTAAATTCTTTCACTGCCTTCTTCCCTCCATTAAATTTTATGTGTGTATGTTGTGTAACTATATGTATATGCATATGTGCATAAACAAAAAAGTATTTGCAAAATAGATCTACAGAAGTTATATCTTAGATGATCAGCCTTAGCCCCAAGAAAACTTATACACTGAGCAGTTTTATAAAATGAATTGTAGAAATCCTGTGTAGTTTTTTTCTCCATGCTCATCTGTAGGCAAAAGATTGAATTGTAGAAATCCTGTGTAGTTTTTTTCTCCATGCTCATCTGTAGGTAAAAGACGATGCCAACTGTATTTTTCTGCATTTATGTGATTGGGGACATTAATTGCTTTATCTATACAGTAAGAATAGGCACACAACTAAACATCAGCAGTAAGTTTTACAGACTTTCTTTTTCCTCCATTGTAGCTATTTTGTCAACCATAAATCTTGGAAACATCAGCTTAAAAAAAAAGTCTTGGGCCATCTCTGCCCCGTGCCGCCAGAACCCCTAGCACAGTGTGATGGCTTTCCGCCAGCCCCTGACTTCAGATATCTCAAGAGAGACCAAGGTATAGAGCCACACGCCGCAGGCCTTTTCTGTCTTGGTAGCAGTGTCTGTGGCAAGAGGCAAATCAGCAGCGCACCCCAGGGAAGGCCAGCACCACTGAGCATCTGCCTAGGCAGGCTCACTAGGTCTTCTAGTATCCCTGAGTTCCTCAACAAAGTGGCCACTTGGAGAGTCAGTTAAGAATGTAGCAGAAGAAGAGAGACGCAGCAGAAAAAAGAGGAAAATAAAATAACCCAGGTGGAGGAAGGCATGATGACAAAAAGGAAGACAGAATGAGCGTTGGAAAAAAGAATGGCCAAAAAAAGATGTGGGGGAAAAAGTGAGTTGGAAAGGGAGAAAGACTGGGTAGATTGGTGGGGGGTGGGGTCAGAGAGGGGGGTGGAAGTGTTGTGCTGAAAAAAGTGAGCGAGACCCGGATATAAATTTAGACGTGGTTTTATTGAAGCATGACTGTTCAGAGTCATTACTCAAATCGAACAGCCCTGAGCAAAGGGAGAGAAAGAGTATTTAAAGGGAAAGAACGCAATTAGATTTCTGTGGAGATGGGGATGCAAACAGTGGGACAAGCTGAGGCAGGATCATTTCCGTGGAGATGGGGACACAAACCGGGGGACAAGCTGAGGCAGGATGGAGAAACAAAGGGGGGGGGTAGGGCATAACAGAAGGAGGTAAAGAAAAGATGATCAGAGGATGCTCATGCAAATATAAGGACTTTTAGCAGTAAGTCTCACAAGACAATAATATCCTACCACACAAAGAGTGTGACCAGGTAACCTGTCAGGCTCCCTTCCATCACAGGTTTTATGACAGATGGTTATTTTTAAACCAGATGTGTCTTTTCACAGATTCTTTTCACCATCCTAAATAGTGGACTTAAAATTAAGTTTCTAGGTGCTTGAGTCTTTTTAGGGTTTTTTCCCTTAAATTTGCAAGCTATTTTTATATTGGTAAAAATAGGATCAAAAATTATACTAACTGAAAGTAAAATATCTACCATTACTTTGACCAAATCTCTAACAAACATTGGTCCAAATAGTAATAATTTAAGCAAATTATTTTTGTTATTTTAAAAACAATTAAAAATTTTTTGTATAGTTGACATTTGGAGGTATTGGAGGTACTAATTTAAGTTCTTGGAATCTCATAGGAATATCATATATAAGAGATGGAAAATAATTTTCTTGTTCAGGCTACTACTTAAAGTATGTCTACTTTGGGTTATACATTAAATAGTTATCAGGATAAATGTGTGAGTGAAATCCCATAAGGCTAGGTGAAAGGGGTATGTTATATTTTTCCAAGAGATGAGACTGCATGCACTATTAAGAGGTTGACAAATCTTCATTCCTTCCCAATTTTTAAATGGGATGGTTAAGGATGATTGAGTGGTGGTCTGACTAAAGATTGGTCATGAGTTCCTAAAGCCACTTCCAGCTCTAGATTAAGAATATAAAAACTTCAAGCCCATATTTATGTACTTTAGCAACTAAATGTCGAAATTTTGAACACCATTGAAGTAATGCTAGTAATGAAGACAGATTAGATGTAATGAGACACTTTAATACTAATGTTACTTTTACAAAGTAGGAAATAAAGATATTTTCATATTGTTACTTTTATAAAGTAGGAAATATTTAGAGACATTTTAATAGTAATGTTACTTTTGAAAATAGGAAATAATTTAGCATTTCATAGTTTTGACTTGATTCTCGTTCCCCCTTTTTGTTCATTGTTTTATAGCACTTTTGGGGACCAGTAGCCAACTGGGGGCTCCCCATTGCAGCCTTTAATGATATGAAGAAATCTCCAGAGATCATTAGTGGCAGAATGACATTTGGTAAGAATGTGACATTTGAATAACTAGAAAATTGACATGCTTTATTAGGGGTGTCCAGCTTGTGTTATACTATAGTGTATCAAGATAGAAATGCAATTTGTTGTATGTTGGGGTTTTTTGCTTTTGTTTTTGGTTTTGTTTTTTGCTCAGGAAGGAGGGGATTGTGGTATGTAAAAGGAGAAAAAAAATTTGCTAAAAATTATCAGTCTTTTAAAGTTTATTTTGACATCTTTCACACAAAGTATATGTTGCTATTTAGTTTACTTTGTAGTATTTTGTAAGGTCTAACATTGCAGTCATTATTAGAGTGGAAAATGGCACTGAAATAGTACTGACACAGTGGAAACATTTTGCTCCTATTTGAAACATTTTAATTACATTTTCCTCCCTTAATATGCTTTTAAGAACTAAAGTGGCTTGAACGTCCAATATATTGAAATAATGAGTGGGTCTTTATTATATTCATACTGCCTTTTATCACATATTATAGATGTCATCTTTGCCATAAAGTTTGAAAATGTTACAAATAATTTAAAATTATTTAAGACTTTGATCATAGGATCTGATTTTGAGTTGGAAGAGACCTTAAAGGCCATGGTATCCAACCCAGGCTGAGACTCAAAGTTTAACTGCCTTACCCATGGTCACACAAACATTAAGTGGAATTAAGTGGTTCTGAAGACAACTTCAGTGTTCTTTCCAGTATACCACACTATTTTCATAGAATTATAGCATTATTCTCCAATTGAGAAATGGTCAAAGGATACGAATAGGCAGTTTTCAGAAGAAGAAATTAAAGATATCTATAGGCCTATGAAAAAATGCTCAAAATCACTACTGATTAGAGAAATGCAAATCAAAACAACTCTTAGGTACCACATCTCTTCTGTCAGATTGGCTAAAATGACAAAACAGGAAAATGATAAATGCCAGAGAGGATGTGGGAAAATTGGAAAACTGTTACATTGCTGGTAGAGTTGTGAACTGATCCAGCCATTCTGGAGAGCAATTTGGAACTATGCCCAAAGGGCTATAAAAATGGTCCTACCCTTTGATCCAGGAATACCACTTTTAGGGTTGTAAACCAAAGAGATCACATAAGTGGGAAAAGGACCCACATGTACAATAATATTTATAGCGGCTCTTTGTGTAGTAGCAAAGAATTGGAAATCAAGGGGATGCCCATCAATTGGGGAATGGCTGAACAAGTTGTGGTATATGAAGACAATGGAATACTATTGTGCTATAAGAAATGAGGAAGATATGGACTTCATAATCTAGAAAAACCTACACGATATAATAGTGAGTGGAGCAGAACTAGGAGAACATTATACACAACCACAGATTTATTGATTCTGTGATGACTAACCTTGATAAACTTCGCTCTTCTCAACAATACAAGGTTCAAAGACAACTCCAAAGGACTCATGAGGTAGAGAGATGTCTACATTCAGAGAAAGAACTGTGGAGTCTGAATGCAGATTGAGGCAAACTGTTTGCTCTCCTTTTTTTTCCTCTTTTTTTTTTTTTTGGTTTTGTTTCTTTCTCATGATTCACTCCATTGATCTTAATTCTTCACAACTTGACTAATGTGTAAATAAGTTCAATGTGAAGTTATATGTAGAAGATATATCAGATTCTATCCCATCTTGGGGAGGGGGGGAAGAAAATCTGGAACTCAAAATCACTCGGAAACAAGTGTTACAAACTAAAAATAAAAAATCTTAATTTGTTAAAAAAAAAAAAAAGAATAAAAGTACAGACTGTTCCTAAAAGAAAAAAAAAAGAATTATAGCATTAGAACAGAAGTTCTAAACCTGGGGTCTATGAACTTGGTTTTTTGAAATATTTTTATAGCCTTATTTCAATGTAATTGCTTTCCTTTGTAATCTTGTATATTTTATATTTTTAAAAACATTCTGAGAAGGGGTCCATGAGCTTCCCTAGACTGCCGGAGCGGGAAGGGGTTTGTTGTTTAGTTGTTTCAGACTCTCGTTTGGGGTTTCCATGACAAAGATACAGGAGTGGTTTGCCATTTCCTTCTCCAGCTCATTTTACAGATGATGAAACTGAGGCAAATAAGCTTAAGTGACTTGCCCAGGGTCACACAGCTAGTAAGTATCCGAGGCCAGATTTAAACTCAGGAAGACTGCACTCCTGGCACTCTATCCACTGCACCTTTTTTTTTTTGGAGAGGGGAAGGCAGTGCAGTTGGGGTTAAGTGACTTGCCCAAGGTCACACAGCTGGTAAGTGTGTCAGGTGTCTGAGGCCAGATTTCAACTTAGGTCCTCCTGCCCCCAGGGCTGGTGCTCTACTCACTGCGCTACCTAGCTGCCTTCCACTGCAACTTCTAGCTGTGGTGAAGAACTGCGTTGAATGTGGAGGGGCCATGAGCATTCTCTTAGTCTAACTTCATTTTACATTGAAGAAATTGAAGCCCAGAGAGGTTGAGTGACTTGCCCAAGACCACATAGTTAGTAAATACAGAATGTCAACATGAGCTTCCTGGGCATGACTGTATACTCATGGTTATACTATCTAAGAAAACCTTGGTCTCCAAACACTTATAGTAATCATTAATAGGACTAATTTGACATTGTGCCCAGCACCAAATTTTTCTAAGTATTACTGCCTCTCTAGGTAGTGACCTGCCCTTCACTGGAGGTATGTAGGCTGAGAGCAGATGACCATCAGTGGGAGGTGCTCATTCGTTGCTCTCTGCTGTCTGGCCAACTCACAGGTTCTCTTCTGCTGCTTTTTTATACAGCCCTTTGTTGTTATTCTTTGACATTCATGAGATTTGCCTACAAGGTGCAGCCTCGGAACTGGCTCCTCTTTGTATGCCATGCTACGAATGAAGTAGCCCAGCTCATCCAGGGAGGACGGCTCATCAAACACAAGTAAGTTTAGGAGGGAGAAGAAAGAAGCTGAACCCTGAACCAACTGCCTGTGGCAGGCATGGTTAGAGGTTTGCCAAATGCAGTAGGGCCCTTGCACAGGCAGGAGACAGGGCCTACCTAAGTGCTAAGAGGGTTTCATTTAAAGTTTGACAAATGATGCAGCCAGATTTTTTATGATGCATTAACTTTGTAAAGTAATTTTTTTTAAACAGCCCAGCCACAGCCATCCTGCATTTTTACAAAATTGGGAATTTTAATGAATATTAGTTTAGAAGTATTCTTGTTTGGGTCTGAATTGGACCCAAATATTAGATGATTGTCATGTGATCTTTTGGGGGCAGGGAAGGCAGGGCAATTGGGGTTAAGTGACTTGCCCAAGGTCACACAGCTAGTGTGTCAAGTGTCTGAGGCTGGGTTTGAACTCAGGTCCTCCTGCCTCCAAGGCTGATGTTCTACCCACCCAGCTTCTCCTTGCCATGTCATCTTGATGCTCACTGATTTTCTTTTTCTTTACAGGATGAGTAAAAAAGCCTCTGCATAACAACAGGAGGAGGGGTCGTACCTGCTGCAGGGACAGCATTTCCAGCAACAGCTGCTGAGTCACAGATTCCATCACACATGGTCTTGCTAAGGAAGACAACAGCATCTTCTCATTAGCCAGACTTATTTCTTTAGAAAGAGCCGAGAGTACCTAAAATAACTCTTTGCTGCCTTACAAATACTTAACATATTTTCTCTTTTTAAAGAATAGTTCAAATTATGCAACTAATTTAATGGTCTCAACGATGGTTTTAATTTTAATAATATGTATATTAGCTCCCGATCATGGAATTTATCTTATACAAAACTGAAGAGAACAAAGCTTATGACTTTGAGCACTTTGGTACACAGAAGATTTGGTTTGTTCTGTAATAGTAACAGGCCAACTAATGGTAGTTGACCACATAAAAAAAAATTATTTCCAATGAAGTAATTGTTTGAACCAGTTGTCTGTGTACTTTCATGCAGTATGTATGATCAAAATGCTGTAACTTAATTGCAATAAATCACTGAAATATTAAATTTCCTCTGAGGATATTAACTTATTAATTTCTTTGTCTTCATTCCCCTTGAGTTTTTTGGAACGTTCAGTACCATCGAATGGCATAGTACCCGAGCTAAATCTTGGGGGAAAATATTCAGAAAGGTAGGGATGAAGCAATATATTCCAGAAAAGGGAGACAGCCCATGTGCATGCACAGAGGTGGGAGAAGGAAGATCCAGGAACATGGGGAGAATGGGCTCCATTTTTGCCAGAATAGAAGGTGTATGAACAAAGAAAGCAAAAACAGCCCTTCCTCTTAACCAAGTATCCACATACAGACTCAGTACACATAAACAGACACCTATAAAATATATAACTGAGGAAATGGAAGGTAGCCTTAGCTGGAAGGCCTCCTGGAAGAAGCCACACTTGATCCGGCTTGCAGAGTCCTGTTACTTCTGTTTCTATAACTTCTGCCCCTTTTCTCTCCAGTCATACTGCCACCACTTACATTCAGGCCCTTAATACCTCTAAACTATACTTTTGGAATTGCTTCCATATTGGTCTCTCCAGCCTCTCACCCATTTTCAATCTATCACACAGCTGTCAAAAAAATCTTCCACAAGGCTCACATCTGATTATAGCCCTCTCTCCAAACCCTATTGCCTGTACGATAAAATGTAAATCCCTCAGCCTGGCACTTAAAACTGTCCAAAATCAGATTCCAACCTACCTTTCCAGCCTTATTTCACTTTACTGTTTTTTATATACACTTAGAGGAGGTTTTTTGGAACCTATTAGCTATTCTTCCAATTTCAATATATTCTCACAAGCTGTCCCCCATTCCTGAAATGTACTACTTCATCCTTATCTTTCAAAATTCTTTTTTGTCAAGGCTCAGCCTCCATCTCTGAAATTTTCCTAGAAGATTATTCATGGATCTCTATCTCTTGTCTCTCATCTCCTACACACCCTACCTTATAATTACCGGTATTCTTATCATTCTCTACCCTTCCCCTATATTTTACCTGGCCCCAGCACCATGTAGTTAATAAATATAGTGGAGTTTTAAAATTGAATGTGTGCACAAAGAGATACTTCCACATGTTACTTAAGGAGAAAATGTCAGCACAAAGAAGTGACTCTGGTGATAGAATTTGACGCGAACGAGCCGTGGGGTGGAGATTTTGGGGAAAGGGTTATTCAAGCACACAAATCACATTATTTCTGGAAATAGATCTAGGTTATCACTAGAATTTGTGATCAGTGAAAACTGCCCTCGTAATTTCTATGCATAAAAAGTCTTTCTGATACAAAGTTTGAGAAGATACAGTTGTAGAAGCCTATTCCCCTGGAGCCAAGTAATGAATTGTCATAATGGAGAGAGCTCTATCTAGCCTAGGAATCAGGTGATCTGAGTTCTCATCTGGGATCTGATTTAGAACCAAAAAGGAGCTGAGAGATGATCTCGTTCCACCCCATCACCTTACAAATGAAGAAATGGCCAGGCAGAGCTAAGATTTGAATCCAGGTCCTTCCATAGCAAACTTGGTTCTTTTTAACAACACACTTTTTTCATGGCTTGTGGCTAAAATGTTTTCCTGTGGAAAAGATGTCCAATTTTATGTAACAAAGAGCTGCTGCTTGCTCCAGAGGAATGAAGTAATGAGTCTTCTCGTTTCTCTACTAAAAGACCCCTCTGCTCTGTGAGACCCTTGGACATGATGGATCCCAACTCATGTCTTTTGCTCCCACTATGCTGGAAAATGTGTTAAGGTTTAGGTTTTGTCTCAGGTCTCCCCAAAAAGGTAAGTGAGTAGAAGTGACTGAGTGTATGGTCCGTATCAGGTATAAAATGAATTTATTTCCTTTACACCAAAGAAATGCTAAGACAAAAAACTGAAGTGATTGAAAGAGCAGGCAGTTCTCCCATTTTGTTCGTTGACAAGAATTAAGCAATCAATAGGGCAGCTAGGCGGCACAGTGGATAGAGCGCCAGGCCTGGAGTCAGGAAGACTCATCTTCCTGAGTTCAAATCTTAACTAGCTGTGTGACCCTGGACAAGTCACTTAACCCTGTTTGCTTCAGTTTCCTCATCTATAAAATGAGCTGGAGAAGGAAATGGCAAATCACTCCAGTATCTTTGCCAAGAAAACCCTGAATGGGGTCATCAAGAGTAGGACACAACTGAATAACAACAAAAAGCAGTAATGTAAGTGTGGTCACAGATCTGTTGGAAAGTCAGAACATGGGGCAGTGTGTGGGTCTAAGAAAGAAGCATTCCACATTTCTCAGCCCTGCCATTACCCCACCTTCCCCATCATGGCAGTTGTCTTGGCAAGCTGGTCCAGGGTTTGGGTTTATTGTCCTGCACTGCAGTAGTCGCTGGGGACTCTATTCCCTCCACCACCTTTAGCTCTCACCAAAGGACCCATTATCTCTCAAACTCTCCAATTCCAAGAGAATTCCTAAGCCTAGACACATCCATCTCAGGATGGATACTCATTCACTTGAGATTAGGAATCATACAAAACACAAGAGGGAGCTCATGTAGGTTGCATTACCTTCCTCCCCTCCCCCAACTAAATTAGAAGTCGAAATCGTTTATGGGGTCAAGATATTTGAGAGGGGAGGGAGAGGTGGGATAAACAAGTAGTTTCTTCTAAGAAGTAGGATGGTGTGGTGGACAGAAAGCTGTTGTAGAATCGGGAATTCAGCAGAATTAATAAGCATTTTTAAAACGCCTGCTCTGTGCCAAGCACTGTGTTAAACACTAGGGATGTAAAGAAAGAAGCCAAAATTTAATGTGAGTTCACAATCTAATACAAAAAACTGAAGAGGGTGTCGGGGTAGCAAAGTGGATAGAGCCCTGGTCTTGGAACCTGAAAGACTCATCTTCATGAGTTCAAATCCAGCCTTAGACACTTACTAGCTGTGTGACCCTGGGCAAGTCACATAACCTCTGTTTGTCTCAGTTTCCTCAACTGTAAGATAAGGGTAATAATAGACCTACCTTCCCGGGTTGTTGTGAAGAACAAATGAGATATTTGTAAAAAGTGCTTAGCAGAAGGCCTGGCAAACATTAAGTGTTACATAAATGCCTACTCCTTTCCCCCCCATTAGAGCCTTTAACATTGATGGATATTCAGTTGTTAACAAATAACCTGGTTGAAATGAGACCTTAACTAAAGATATCACTGTCCTGTGTTAGAGATAACCAGAAACATCAAAGATTATTCAAATTCTCAGCTATGTGGCCTTGTCACTCTTAGCCAG
Source organism: Phalanger gymnotis (assembly GCA_028646595.1). Classification (NCBI taxonomy): domain Eukaryota; kingdom Metazoa; phylum Chordata; class Mammalia; order Diprotodontia; family Phalangeridae; genus Phalanger; species Phalanger gymnotis. Next base: position 78,861,685 of record CM053627.1, read on the forward strand.
GTATGTGGAGCTTGGGCAAAAATCAGCCCTAAGGAGCCTACAAATGACATCTCACACATTATTGGACTTATGTTTCCAACACATAACGTGGCAGAAAAGAAACCTTACATTTATCTGTGTGTCATTGCTTTGTATATCAACCCAAGAACATTGTATTTTAATCAGTGGAGACATTTCCACGTATATCATAAGCCAAGAGGCATGAAAGGAACATGGGAGTCGGAGTATGAATCCTCCCTCCAACACTTACTGCCTGGATGACTTAAACTTTTTGAGGCTCAGTTTTCTTTTCTGTAAAATGAGCCCATTGGACTGGTGGCCTCTAAAGTACTTTGCAGTCAATATCCAGGATCAGATCCCTCTTCCGGCACCTCCTAGTAGGGTGGCCTTGGGCAATTATTTATTAAACCTCTTGATGCCTCACTTTCTATAAAATAAGTGGTTTGAACAAGACAGTTTCTGAAGTCCCTTCAAATTCTAGAACTATGATCCTTCAAAAGCCAGAGATTGAATCTACCCTAAAGTATGGATCAGTATCTTGAACAAGTTTTCTCAGTATATTCTTGGCCTGTTACTGCTCTGGTACCAATAAACCCTAATAAAAAACACTGACAATAGCATTTATATATACTATGAGCCAAAGTGCTCATTTGCTTTCAAACCCCATTACTAAAATGTCACAGTAAGAGAGGGTTGGTGCAAAATTAATTTTTAAATGTACTTTTAAAACACTACTATTACTATATGTCCAAATTTGCTAATTACTAACTATACATAGCTAGAATTATTTTTTTTACTTGAATTTTAAAAAGCTGCCTTAGTATTTTTATTTCAATTGAAAAAACAACTGTACACTTTAAAAAAAATCTTCAAAGCTGGAAAAAAATCAGGCAAGTTCTTAGTGGTTTCCACAATAAGATGTATGATAGTTATTCAATATTGCAGTTTGATATCATCTATAAAGGTAGCTTCCTTTCACTGTAATGTAACAAGATCCATATGCCAATTGCATATGATTTCCTATACAGCTAAAAAGTGCTACTACCTAGACCTCTGAGCCCTGGCTACAAGGCCTCAGGCTTCCTGCGTGGCCAGAATCTGAGCAAAGAGTTATGAAATAAATGAACTTCTGTTTTGTCATCTTCCTGTGGTTAGATGGGCTTTGGGTGACTTTTGTCCAGCATTTTATCTCATTGGATTAGGTTCAGACAATCCTATCTTTAGAGCTGATGTAGGGAAACAGACCCTTAAAGGGCATCTATTACAGCCTTCACATTTTATTTTATTTAGGAGGCAGGAGATTAAGATTGGGTCTCCTTATCTGGCCCCTTCCAGCCCAATTCCTCTGCTGATTAGCACAGAAGTTCTGACCATTTCTGATCCCAGCCAAATCTGTCCTCCTTATGCATGGCTCTCTGCTACTTAGGATGCACTACCATATTGGGACTCAACTTAGTATGCATATACCATCAGATTTAGCCTGACTATAGCTCAAAATCTCTAGCTCAAGTGATTAACCAGCTTCAGCCTCTCCTGTAGCAGGGGGTTACAGGGATGTTCTACCATGCTGGGCCAACTTTCTCATCTTTAACAAATGAGAAAAGTGAAACCCAGAGAGACCCTAATTGTCCAAGATCATAGAGGTAGTAAATGTCAGAGTCAGGATTTGAACCCTGGTCTTCTGGCTTCAAAGCTAGTATTCTTTCCATGGTGACAGAGTGCCTCCTTCTAGCACTTTTCCCACCTGACCTTAATAAGGCAATCTATACCTTAATCTTAATCTTCAAATTGGTGGGGTTATTTGCTTTTTAATTCAATGAAACATCTCATTATTTAATTCCTAGTATGTGCAAAGCACGGGTTCTAGGTGCTTCCTGATTTTCCTTGCAAATTTTTCTGGGCCTCTCAAACTTGAATGTTTTATATGGAGAATTTATAGGAAGTAAAGTGAGAATTGTTCAAATATGCAAAAACCTAAAGGTTTTACTAAAATTCTTAGAAACTTGTTAGTAGCAGACAGTGCCGAAGGACTTAAGATGAAAATTTCTATCCAGCTCCAGAGAAAGAACAGATGGAGTCAATGCAAATTGAAGCATATTTTTTTACTCTATTTGTCTTTTTTTTGTCTTTTATTATGTGGCTAATATGGAAATGTTTTGTATGAATGAACATGTATAATTTATATCAAATTGCTTGTCTTATCGAGGAGGGAGAGAACTCAAAATTTTAAAAAACAAATGTTTTTTAAACATGTATTTGAGAAAAAAAATTTAAAAGGAAACTAGTTGGTAGTGTGATAGTGACAATTTTTCCTTTTTGAAAATAAAGGAGAGTTGTCATGGAGACTTGAAGCATCCACCATAATGCAGGAGTAATAGACATCCTTTGTATTTTTCTCCATTATCTCCGTGGTCCCAGGCAACTTACATGGTTATTGAAATGTGTGTATATTTTTTAAAATGAGAGTGATAATTCTTTTCAAAGGACCAGCTTTAGGTGGACTTAATAGATTAAGGCAACAGGTAGGAAAGCAGATGATAGCTATGAAGAAAAGAGAAAATTCAAATTTGTCAGTCCTCCAGATTACCATCTTCCTTAAGGCATCACTGATACCTGATTCTGGTCAGAAAGGAAGGTTAGAGAGATGACACTGGAATTCAGAAGTGTGTGACGTTGGGCCCCCACTGTGGGGTCTGTCTCAGAATGCAGCAATAGCAGCACTGAACTTGGTAGAACACACAAAAAAAGCATCCGGTAACATTCCTCTTGGGCATACTGAGTGCCTTCCTAACTGTGTCTGGCACAGTTGTTGTTTAATAAACAAATAGAAGCATGGAAATGCTCAGCTGCCAGTCCATACTAGGTTTCCTTTGATTTGAACAAAGCCAATTTCCAGTCTCTCCTTCCTGATAGGCCTTCTAATCCAGGGTTACAAAAGAATCCAAGTTTTTTTTCCCTACTTAAATCTCTTTATCATGATTTTCAATTCGAAGCCAGGAGGGCAGAAAATAATTTTGGAATAATTTAGGGTCCATGAACCTAAGTAAAATGAGCCTTAAGCTGAAGGCCAAGGTTTGAAACCTAATCACATGAATAAAAAGAGTGAAACTTCAAAACAAAAACCAAAACCAGGACGTTTAGAATCTATTTTTTTTAAAGAATTCCAAAAAGTACTTCAACACAAGAAGAAAAACTTTACAATTTAGGTGAATGTAACAGATGTTTCCATCACCCTGCACAATGACTTGGCCATGGTAAGTGCTTAATTAATGTTAAGTGGGTTTGACTAAATTCCATTGCCTTAAGGAGCAGAAGAATAAGGCAAACCTGGAAAAGGGTTAGTTAACATGTGTATTCTTATGAATGCTGTTGCTGTCTTAGATTATTATAAGCCTGTGGAAAACCAGACCAGCTAGTTTTAACTCTGTGCCACATGCAGATAAGTGCTTACTTAGCCTTAGTAAAAGATTTTTGAAGGTGATGATGGCAATTTAGAGTGACTCAAAGCCCAAGTATGGCTAGAAGCATTAGGATAGTGTTTTAAGAATTTTGATCCTTGATTCTAGAAAGAAAATTTCTGAACATATAGCTAACGTACATAAGAGGCAGCTAATTCTTTTTTTTTTTTTTTTTTTTTTTTTTTTTTGCTAATTCTTGATAATAAAAGACCTGTCTTGGAATCAGGAAGGCCTAGGTTCAGGTGCCGTCTCTAACACATACTAGCTATGTGACTGTGTAACCAAATTGCAAACCATATAACTTTGCAAAGCCCCAGCTTTGACTTTAAGTTGTAGGAGGATATAAAAGTAGAAGGAGTTTCTACATTGGTAAATCCCTACATCAATTAAATCATAGGTCTGGAACCCCCAAAAAGTATGCCATGAGCATAAGTGTGGTTCTACAATTGTTCACATGTTCTTCCCAGTAATACCTGGGGCGTTCTGCTCCTGACATATAGGGTATGAGTCTCTACTGACTTTTTCGGGGAGCAGGGTGGGTTGGGAAGAGGATAGAGTAAGGATGTTCTGCTAAATGTTTAACCATTGGGCTCTCTGGGGAAAAAAAAAAACCTGTCCACAGGGTACACTTTTAAATTTAATCCATATTATTTTTTCTCTTTCCCTTTCTTTTCTAGACAATCAACAGAATAAAACATCAAACGCTGATTTGTAGCTTTTGTTGATTTCGAAAGTGTAAATGTGAAAGTGAAAATTTAACGAGCTATTTGACCTAGTTTGGGCACACTCCAGGGAGCTGGGGTGTGAAGGGAGGAAAATCAGACCCATGATTTCACCTGTGGGGAGAACTATGTGAAGGGCAGGCAGATTTCTTAGCTTAGAGTTCCCCAAGATCACACAAACCAGTATGTGTCAGAAAGAAGACTTGAACCCAGATCCTCCTAGCTCTGAGACCAACTTTCTATCTACTATACCATAGCTCAGGGTTGGGGAACCTGTGGCTGCAGCCTTTTGACTGAATCCAAACTTCACAGAACAAATTCCCTTAATAAGAGGATTTATTCTGTAAAACTTGGACTCAAATCAAAAGACCGCACCCAAAGACCTAGAAGACAACATGTGGCCTCGAGGCCTCATGACTACTCGGTAGTATCAATAACAGCCCCATGAAGCAATAGTGATGGTATTTATCCATTAGCCAACCAGTCTGGTTAAACTCCAGGGGTGAGGAATATGGGAGTTCATTTATGAATCTAAACATCTTTGTGTTGTTTATATTTGTTTTATTCCCCAACATCCACAACTCTTTGTCTAATCTTTACTGCAGATCAGCACATATTTGTTGGTTGATTGGCTCCTTTAATACAGGCCTAGATTTTATTCCTTAATACGTCTTACGGCCCAGTTTGTGGGGAAATAACGCCACCTTGTGGATTTATATGTAGGCTATGACCTATAAGGGGGAGAATCACAATTTATAAAATCGTAATGTATTTAAGTCAGAAGAACTCCAAAGTCTTTCCAAAGTACAGTCTTTCTAATCACTTAGTATATTTCCCTTCCTTTCATCCAGGGGATGCTATAGTTCACAGTAGGATGTTACAGAAAGCGGGGTACGCCTGAGTTTTTTCTGCTAGGATTTATTTTGGGAAATTCTCTAGAAATACCTAACCAATTCCAAAACATGAAAAAAGGAAAGATTCTCTACTCGAGTAGTTTTGTCAGCGAGAACAATTGAAAGAAGGCAGTTATGGCTTACTTGACCTGTCAACCAGGACAATTCTTTTATCTACTGGTTCTGAAGTGCTCTTATTTATGTAGAAAATATATCATTCCCAGCTGTGGTATGATTAATGAAATTTAGAAGCATATATCTAGAGCTTGCCAGCTAAATCTCAGTGTTTATTTACATTGAACTCGCAATTTACTAAAACCCATAAATCTTCATTTGAAAGTACTGCATGCAGTGTAGATAGCCTGCTCCCTCCCCACATCATATGCTTGCTTGCTAAGTTGATTTTTTTTTATCTCAAGTATGAAAGTTTACATTTATTCTTATTTAAATTCATCTCTTACTAGATTTATCCCAATACCCTAGATTGGTACAAATATTTTTGAATCTTGACTCAGTTATTCTACATGTTACCTATCAATCAATAACTAAATAAATATTTGTTAACATCTACTATGTGCCAGGCACTATGCTAAGAGCTGGGATTACAAAAAGAATCATAAGGCAATCCCCACCCTCAAGGTGCTCACAATCTAATGGGGGAGAAACAAGCAAACGGATAAGTACAAATAAGCTATATGCAGGATAAATAGAAAATAATTAAGACAGGGAAGGAAAATAATTAAGAGATAGGTTGGGAAAGACTTCCTATAGAAGGTGGAATTTTAGTTGGGCTGTCCAGGAAGCCAAGGTCTAGAGATTAAAAGGGAAAACATTCCAGCCATGGGGGGAGGCAACCAGAGATAATGCCCAGAGCTAAGAGATGCAGTATCTTATTCATGGAATATCCAGGAGACCAGTATCATAATTGGAAGAGCACCTAGTGGGAAGTAAGGTGTAAGAAGACTGGAAAATTTAAGGGGGAAGGATGGGTTATGAAGGTCTTTGAATGCCGGAGGATTTTGCATTTGATCCTACAGGCAATAAGGAGACGCTGGAGTTTATTAAATCATAATGAATAGCCCACATAGCTCCATCTTTGTATCCTCAGAGCCTAGCACACTGTCCTACAAATGGTAGTAATTAATCATAGTTGTTCAATTAAGTCTAAGTTGAGATTCTCGGACAAGAGTGGGACTAAACATTGTAATGAAGTCAAAATATGGTCTGCAGTGTTAGATTCAGACTTATCAGTAGATGCCAGAAGTCAGAGAGATGGCTAATGCACTGGACAATATGATGGCAACAAGCTAAGATGAAATCTGAGTCCCCACATGTGCTTAAAAATCAATTGCACAATACCCTTTGATCCAGCAATAGCACCACTACTAGGTCTACATCCCAAAGAGATCATTAAAAAAGGGAAAAAGACCCACATGTACAAAAATATTTATAGCAGCTCTTTTTGTGGTGGCCACACACTGGAAATTGAGGGGATGCCCGTCAGTTGGGGAATGGATAAACAAGTTGTGGTATATGAATGTAATGGAATACTATTATGCTATAAGAAATGATGAGCAGGCAGACTTCAGAAAAATCTGGAAAGACTTGAATGAACTGATGCTGAATGAAGTGAGCAGAACCATTGTACACAGTAACCGCAACATGGTACAATGACCAGCTTTGATAGACTTAGTTCTTCTCAGTAATACAGTGATCTAAGACAATTCCAAAAGACTTGTGATGAAAAATGCTATCCACATCCAGAGAAAGAACTCCCAAAGTCTACTCTTCTTTGCGTCTTCTGTCACATGTCACAAGGTCTTGCTCCTCTCCCAAATGAAATTATGTTTAAATTTATTTATTTATTTTTAGTTTTCAACATTTTATAGTTTAAGATTTTGAGTTCCAAATTTTTCCTCTTCCTTTCCCCCTCCCCGAGACAGCATGTAATCTGATATAGGCTATTCACGTACAATCATATTAAACATGTTTCCACAAAGAAAGATTTTTATTTTTTTGGTGAGGCAATCAGGGTCACACAGGTAGTAAATGTCAAGTGTCTGTGGCTGGTCTCGGATATTCTTTTTCTGCTCCAAATCTATGATCATCTGATTTTAGTATTTTGCATTTCCAATTGAACATGGAACAGTAGAAAGAATCCAGACTACAGAGACAGAAGGCCTGAGTTTAAGCCCTCCTTCTGACAATTAAATATGTATTATCTTGCATAAGTTGTAGGGTGAGAGCTTGAAATCTGGAATGGGCTTCAGAGACCATCTGATCTAAGCCTCTCATTTTGCAGTTGAGGAAACTATGACCCACTTACACCCTGGCCTTGGTTTTCTCATCTGTAAAGTGGGGAATTTGGATTCTTTGAAACTCTGAAGTCCTTTCTGGTTCTAATATTTTGTGATCTATGTTCATTATTTTTCAGTCAAGTATGGACAATATTCTCTGAAATTTAGAAAGTCGAGACTTTATAAACCATATGCTAAGTTGTTATGGAACTTTTTATGTAGCTTTAATTTATTTAAATGCTGGTTAAAGACCCAACTGGATTGCTTTCTAGGAGAGTATTTTTTGTTTTTGTTTTTTTCAGAAAGGAATTTTTTTGTGGTGTGGTTCGGCTTTCTTGGAAAGTATAAACAAGTACACTCTGTCATTGTAAACAAATTTTCAACAGAATAACTGGAGAAGTTCAGAAGCAAACAAAGAAACAAACTGACTTCATTCAAAGTCCTTTGTGCTCCTTGCATTATTATATTATTGTTATGGGATTTTTTTAAAAAATAAAAACTTGTTTTAATCCTGCCTTTGCAACTGACCCTATGTGTAAAATGGAGAAAAGCTAACATCTTCAGGTCCCTCTGAGTGAAATGAGGTGAGCATAAGAGAATATGTAATGCCCTGAAATTCTCAAACGAAAGGCCCCTGTAATAATAATAGCTCATGCTCGTTGTCACTGGACCCTCCACCACCTCCATCCCACACCACCTTGGAAGATGCTCTGAGACTTGCTTATTGTTCCTCACTGTGTTTCTATGGAAACCATCCATAAAAATAACTTCCATAAGAGAAGCCCTATAAAATGCTGCAAAAAGTAGAGTGGATTTAGATGACATTGGCATAGCAGTGATTACAATTAGGCAGGAGGTTGTGGGTTTCCAAAATTATTGCTCTGTGGCTTCTTGTTTGTCGCTGATTTTGTCAGAGCAGGCATCCATGATTTCTTCCTCTTCACCTTACTAACCAGTCTCTATCTCCTCTCCCCAGCCCATTTCTCTTATTCCTGAGGGAGCTGTCTGGTAACTATGGCAACAGACCTGCTAATGGTCCTCTGACTTTGTTCACTCACGAGCCTATCTGGGGCAGATAGGACTGAAGAAAGGTTAGTGGTTATGTACTCTTGTATCAAGATTTGTAATCATGTCCAACAAAGTAATTTGGACAATCTTGTACCTAATAATAACTGTTCAGGAGGGGGGTTGAAAATTCTCTAATTCATACTAAACCGATTCTTCTGTATTTTCAGCTGTATGAGGTGACAACCAAGTTTCTGTATAATTCCTTACCTTTGGTTTATCTTTAAATATGTCATTTAAGGGAGTTCAACCTCCACCCTCTACAAGTACCTATAAAATTATAGGGATTGGAAAAATAAATGAAAACATCTGCTATCAGAGGTCTACCAATTTTGTTTTTACTTTGAATGACTTAAAAGTTGTCATTTCACCAGTGTGTGTATGTGTGCGGTGGTGGGGGTGGGAGAGCTGGGGTACTCCCTGTACTGTTGCAATTGGAAATTTCTTAGGAATTGCTACAGCTCCCAAAATTCCATCACTTAGTGTTGTCTTCTGGCAATGAATCTCTCTAAAGTTAACTGGGCTGGTTCCGAGACAAAACCCACAATCCATCATTGGCCCCATTCTCCAAATATTCCCAGGTTGGAAAGACCTACTAGAGTTTGTATTCTATTGTAATAGCCTGTGAGAACCTAAGGTTAACTCCACTGTCATGAAGTATTCTTTGTACAGGGTCCGAATAGAAGAGAGATTACCTCAAGATGTTGGGCTTCTCCAGATGTACCTATTTGCAAAAGATATTTTATTGACTGTATGCACTCCTGGACTACCATAGTATCTTATAGGTGCTATTATTATCCTTATTTTACAGATGAGGAAACTGAGGCTGAGAGAGATTAAGTGATTTGCCCGGGACCGTACATGTAGTAAGTGTCTGAGGCAGGATTTGAACTCAGGGTCAGAATGACTCCAAGTCCAGCAGCACTTTTATCTATTGTTCCACCTAAGTCCCTGTTTGACCTAAATGTGAGTTATTTATTGTTGTTATTCTAACTTATTTAACATATATGTCTTATTCCTCTATTCATAAAATGCATAGAAATTAAGTTATTTTTCATCTTGTAGTTATTAGCATACTAATTTGCATGTAATTTTATCCTTACTAAATGTATATTGAATTGCACTGAATTAAAAGAATATGAGTAAATAAATATATTTTACAATGCAAACTCAGAGAAAAAGGAACTAATTGTTTGTTAGTAACTTCCCTGATGGTTTTGCAAAATTCCCCTGGTTTTACACAACTTCTTCTGAGGCAACCTGAAGCATAAAATCTTAGTGCCTAAGGCCTTTATCATGTTCAAGTTTGCAGTTTATGGCAAACTCAGGAATACTTGATTTTGACTCCCTCCTCAGTCACTTTCTAGCACTGTAACCCTAGCTAAGTCAGTGAATCTCTCTCAACCTCATTTCCCTCATTTGTAAATGGTGCTAACAACATCACTCCACAGAGATTTTGTGAGATCAAATGGAAAAATATATGGAAAGTACTTTGAAACCTTAAGGTATTATATATTAGCCATTATTTTTAGGTAAAATATTAGCGTCAGAGGTTTTCATAGGTCACCAAAAGCTTAGATATGCTTTAGAGGATTTCTCACATCTTTGACTCATTGCCCCGACACAGACAATCCAGAAATTTTAATGTATCACAGCAGCCAATGTATTGCCACCAATTCCCCTTCCAAGCACAGAGTTCATAAAGTTCAAAGGAGAAAAATGGGTTAATTGCCAAAGAAAAGAAATAGTTCTTATCAGAGTTCAGAGATTTAACAAACAAACAAACAAACAAACAAACCTGACACTGACAATGGGGAAACCCTTCCCAGAGATCTCCGTCATTTATATTCATGTACTAGGGAGAATTTTCAATTGGTTTTGCCTTTTGTAGATTTGCAGTGTCTGCAGGTCTTTACACCTCACGGCAGGTATAGGTCATAAGTCCAGTAATTCTCTGAGGTCAAGTCAAGCAGCATTTATTAAACACCTACTATGTGCTTGGCGCTATACTAAGTAAGAACTGGGAATATAAAGGCTAAAATAGTCCTTGCTCTCAAGAAGCTCGTAGTCTAATGGGGCAGACAACATGTAAAGAACTATCTACAATACAAACTGAATTGGAGATACTCTTGGGGTGGTGGGAGGGGGAACTATCTTTAAAGAAGGTCAGGAAAGATTCTTGTAGAAGGTGGGATTTTTTGATGAGATCTGAAGGAAGGCAAGGAAGCCAGGAGATGAGGAGGAAGACCATTTCAGCATGGGGAAAGGTCAGTGGAAATGCTTGGAGCTGAGAGATTGGCTGTTTTCTTTGAGGATTAGCTCTGCACCTCCCACAGGTTCTGGTGATAATTTGGCTTAAATAACTCCTGCGGTTCTCCACAATTCCAACAGGTGGAAGCACTATCTCTTTTCCCAGAAGAGGCTCTCATGTATGCATGCCTGACTCAAGGGAATGAGAGGGGGCATTTCATACTCCAGCGTTACGGAGCTGTCCAAGGATCTGCTCCTCAGAAGCTTCTTACTTGGACCATAGATCGCACAGACTCGTGGCCTCACACAGACGTCTGTCCAGCAGTCAGGAGCACAAACACTTTCCTCTTCTCTTTGAATAGATCTCTATCATTGACACCCCGTTGAGTCAATGTGATTCACAATCTGATATCCTCTTACCAAGTTCCAGGATGAGGTGTTTCCTGCTGAGCTCGGAACTTCCCATGGTTCCTAAAAGCCTGACAAAATACCCCAATTTCCTCTCAGTCATCCCTTGCTCTTCCTCCACCCCCAACTGAGCATGAGTATTAAAATTTCCCTGAGTCTTTCTCTAAGGAAAAACTTTCAGAATAGGTGAATGAGCAGCGGAAGTCAGTCATTTCCCAGAATTGCCACAATCTGGGGCAGAGAAAAAATATATAGTCCCTGCTACTGTATTTTATGTCTTTCTATCTTATCTTGCCTAACAACCTGTAACATCCCTGAGGACACAGACTGGTTTTACTTATTTTTGTATTCCCTTGCCTTCCTCCCTCAGTGCTAAGCACAGATCCCCGAAATACATTAATACTTCAAAAGAGTCATGATTGTATTGGCCAAGGTACTCCCTCCACTCTCTGTGGTTTTGAAAAAGGTCACAACTGTCCTAAGCCTTAGTAGCAAGTTTTCATCTACTAAAGCTGAAGCAAACGATCGGCCTTGTGGTGATAATTCCTATCTTCACTTAGCTAGGATAGTCTCAGCCTGAAAACACAAGGTCTCACAGTCCATAGCCAGAACCATACAAACCTGGTACCATGTGCCAGAGTTTGTATTCCACTGGCAGAGCCTTTGATAATTCGAAGTCAACTCCTTGCTTTGACAAAGCATCAGAATAGGACTGTCCTAAAGAATGTAATGGGTGTTCACAATGGGACTTAAAAAATGTTCCTCAAATTTAACTAAATCCTAATCCCTTCTCCTCTTCCTTTTGCCACAGAGAGGGAGTCTAGCCAAAAAGTCCAGTGCACCTGGGGCTCAATTTCCTTATCTATATAATGAGGAGCTTTAATTAACTTCTCACAAAGGGTTTAATTTTTTAATTTTAAGAATGTCCTTCCAAGGGCTGTTGTGAGGATTAAATACTGATTTAAATAAACTGTGAGCTTTGAAAAAAAATGGGAAAAGGACAAAACTAAAGACACTGACCCTATCATCATTACCTAAAGAAGTTTAACTGATGCAAAGCAATACTATAATGAAGAGGCTAAAAGAACTATTAAACCACTCCAGCCATAAGACAATAAGTTCCTTGACGAGAGAGATACTCAGCAGCCAAGGACAACATAGATATTTGCAAAACCACACAGAAGCTGGCTGAATGCTACAAGAAGTATTAAACTGATAAAACAGGAAAAGAGGAGGAGAGAATGAGCCTGCAAGGAACTTGACATCCAGTTCTAAATCTAGGAAATAATATGAAGGAATATGTGACCTACCTAAACCAGTTCATCTTCATAGTATTCATAAATGAAATTAGGAGAACGACAAATACATAAAATAGAGTAAATTTGCCAGCATTTCTATGGTGATCTCTTCTCACCAGTGAGAGTGGTGTAATTGCTATGGAGTACATAAGCACTTAAGACTGTCTTGAGTCTGACCAAATAAATACAGAAGAAATTCAATGCATAGCAAAATGCTTTACACACAATAGGCATTTAATACGTTTGCTGTATTTTTTGTTTGATGGTAATTCCATGCTGTAATTGACACCATTTAAAAGTTACTCAGTACCTAGTTTGCAAGGTACCTTATAGGGGAAGAATCCAAAAATTGGAGAAGATAATAAACAATACTTTTACCAAAAAGGGTGACCAAGAATTTATCAGCACCTACCATTTCACATGCCTATTTCCTGATCTTTATAAAATCTTTGTAAGAATGGTCTATGTATGCAGAGGGTAGTCTTAGTGAGAACATGGGAAGAGAACAAGGACAGTTTTAAGAACAATTATCTATAAAAGGCTACCAACTGAGATGTGCAAATAGGCATGTTTATTTGTTAACTTAAAAAAAGCATTTGGCTCAGTAAAAAAAAAAAACAATTTTAAAAGTTCACCTCAAACAGGTGTCTTGTATACATAAATGTTAATATCATACAAAATTCTATGGCAGAGGAGTCCACTAAGGTATAAAAGGCATTAAAAAGTATAAATAAGGTATAAAAAAGATATATACTTATCTAAAATGTCATGGAGAAGATCTACAAAGACCAAATGCAATATGGATTCAACAACTCAACATGTATTAGGGATTTACTTTATGTAATATGCTATGCTAGGTTCCAGGGATTAAAAAAAAGGAAAAAAAAATCTGTCCCCAACCTCAAGGATTGACACTCTACCAAGGTGTTGGGGAAGGGTAAGAAGAACAGACTCAACACATACATGAAGAAGTAAATACAAAGTGATTCCAGGAAGGATCATCATTATTATCATTAAAAAACATTTATTAAGGATTTACTATGTGTCAGGAACTGTGCTAAGATATGGGGGGAAAAGGCCAAAAGAGTCCTAAAAGAGTCCTCAAAGAGTTCATATTTCTAATGGCAGAGACCACATGCAAACGACTAAGTATATACATATACACACAATATATACATGTATATACCATAACATGCACACATATGTATATATCACAATACATACAAACACATGCATATCTATATATATATACATATACACACATACACAAACACTCATGCTCACATATATACTCCATGTAAATGGGAGGTAACCTCAAAGGGAAGGAAATAGCTAGCACTGGGAACAAGACCGCTTGAAGAAGGTAGGATTTGATCTGAAGCAGAGGAAGAGAATGCTAACAACTGGAGAAAATCATGAAAGGCTCTATTGAAGACATAGCACTTGATCTGTACTTTGAAGGAAGCTGAGAATTGTTTCTAAGAAGCAGAGGTAAGGAAGGTGCACATTTCAGGCATGGGAGACATTTTGTACAAAGGCAGAGATGGCAAATGTCATGTCAATTTGGGGAATAGCTATTAGGTTGTTTTAATGGAACACAGAGCGTATGAGGGGGAATAATTTGAAATGTCTCATAATGTAGGTGAGAACCATATAGTTGAGAGCTTTAAATTCTGGGCTGAAGAGGCCATCTTAGAGAAGATTTATGAACAGGAGAGAAAACGATCAGACCTGTTCCTTAAGAAGATTGGTTTGGCAGCCACGGGGAGTAGGAGAGAGAGACGCTGGAAGAAAGAAGATGACCAAGGAAGCGATTGTAACAGTCTAAGCAAGAGGTGATAAGGGCCTGAATCAGAACAGCGATAGTATGAATAGATTACAAAGGAATAGATGTGTGACAAAAGTAGGAAACTGCCCTGATATGGGTCTGGCAAAAGAGACAGAAGAGTCAAGGATGGCTGTGAGGCTGAAAACATAGGTAACTGGAAGAATGGTGGCACATTTAACAAAACAGAGAATTTTAGAAGAGGGGTAGCTTTGAGGGGAAAGATAAATTCTATTCAATGGGAAAATGCTTCATACCCTCTTTCCCCACAGGTGAGGTATAAATTTCTTAGAGCATAAGAACACTACAAAGTTTCTTTTATGTAATCCATAGTCACAAAAAGCGATAGGACTAACTTCTAATACAAGAAAAACAAAGTAGTTAAAAAAATCCTTCCCCCCTCCCGGTTATAAATTATAGTTATATGTACATTCTATCAATTATTCAATATATCAATATCAATATAATATATTAATTCACCAGTATCTACAAGATGAGCAGTAAGAAGTTCCTGAGTCAAGCTGGGAGGTATCGGACCCAAATAAAAGATGGCAGCCATGGCAGAGTATAGACGACCGGGGGGGGGGGCTAGTAAATGGCTAGGTAAAGGACATAGGAGCTATTACTCCTATATGTTAGATATACAGATATAGCTAAGATATATTGCTTAAAAGAATATTTTAATAATCCTTTTGTTAAGCATTTTTAGATTTTATGCTGGGGCAGGTTAGAAGTATAAAGCTAATGAAAATAAATCATTACATTGTTCTGCATTATTAGTTTTATTTTAAGTTAATAGCTATGTCTAGAGACAATGTCTAGAGACAAAACGATTTGCCATAAAAACTTATGATTTGTTTGCCCTGAAAGTTTGAGAGTTATGGTTTGTGCAGTTTACTATACTGAGAATACAAAAGGTTTATCTTGAAGGGTTTATTATATATGCCTCTCAAAGTCTGCTTTAGTATTACTAGGTATACCACAGATTGCTTTGATGGACTATCTTTCTGGTATCTATTATTTATGGGCTGCTTTGAGATGTCAGAAAAAAAACAACTATGTTGAATATGCGATTTGTGTGTGTGTTTAGACTGATGAATGGCATAATCCCAACTCTGGATAGCCTTCATCAGGAATGGGGAGCCTGCAGCCTCCCAGGTTCTCTACGTCCTCAAACGAGGCCCTTAGACTGAATACAAACTTCACAGAACAAATCAAATCCCCTCAATAAAAGGATTTGTTCTGTGGTTGGGATTCAGTCAAAGGGCCGAGCTTGAAGACCTAGAGAACCGTATGAGGACCTAGAGAACCTGCAAGGCCACAGGTTCCCCACTCCTGGCCTTTATCATTCAATTTCTCCATTTGCTCACACGCTACTGAATTCACATAGAAAGTCATAAACTGTGGCAATGGATTCACCGACAAATTATATTATCTGAACACAATATGTCCTCATTGTTGCATTGAAATTCTTTTGTTCTTCCATGTTTGACTTTCTTGTTCAATTTCTCCCATAATCATCCCTTTCCAATATATTCATACCACAATTACTCTAGCCTAAGGCCAAAATACCTCCCTCCCTGGATGGTTACAATAACCTCCTTCCTAATTGGCCTCCGGGTATGCAGTCTCTGGGCTTCTCTATTCTACCCTCCACACAGATGCCAAATTGATATTCCAAAAGCATAGCTCTGAACATGGCAGTTCTCTGCTCAAGAAGATCCCAGTCTCCTCTTTTTCCTCAGGAAAAAAATATGAACTCACCTGTTTGGCATTTAAAGCCCTTTTAAAACCGGCCTATCTTCCCAAGCTAATTGTATCTTACTTTCTTCACACACTGTAGATTCTAGTCAAACTGATCTAATCTCTGTTCCATTTATGCAGCAATTCTGCCTTTGCATCTTGGCGCAAGCTGTCTAGAATTCCAGGAATAGTGTCTCCTCTCCTCCACCTCTGGAAACCCTAGTTCAATTCTCAGTTTGTGCCACTTCCTTTTAAGCAAAATTTCCTGATTCCCCCAGTTATTAGCAGCCCCCTTCCCAAATCTCTGTGCTTTTATTTTACATATGTTTACTTATGCTACATTTACTTATCTTTGGATACATTGTATTCCTTCTCCCCTAAAAGAATATAAGCTCCTTGAGGAAAAGGACTGACACGCTTTTGTATTTGTATCCCAAGAACTTAGCACATAGTAGGAACTTGCTGATTATCATAGGGCCATATTTCAAGGACTATACCAACTCTTTTTGTCTCTCCTCTAATATCCAACACTGACTCCCTCCACTGCTCGTTTTTCCATGATCTGGACTCCTACTTTACTGAGAAAATAGAGGCTATTCATTGGCAGTTCCTTCTTTTCCCGTTTCCAAGACCTCAAAAACCCCTTTCATCATCCCCAGTTCCCTCCTTCTTTGTTCCAGTCTCTGATGCAGTGGTGGGCCTTCTACTTGCCACGTCTAATTTCTCCATTTGTGCTTTTGATCATACCTCCTCCATTCCTCCAAGAATTTGCATTCTTGATCATTCCCTTTATTTCTTTTATCTCAATATTTCCTTATCTCCTGGTACCTAGTCCAGTGGTCACAAACATGCGAGGTATACACCATCCTAAAAAAAAAAAACCCAAAATGCTTTCATTTGACATTTCCATTTCTCTAAAGTTGTTGATCTCTTCTCCCTTTCTTAGAAATGGTAGTCTACTCATTGGCTCCACTCCCTTCCCTCCCATTCACTTCTAAATCTCTTGCCAGTTTCCATTCCTAGCACTCAACTGAAACGTCTTTCTTCAAGGTCATCCATGATTTCTTTACTCCTGAATTTAGTATCTTATTCTCAGTCTTCACTTAAATTAGACATATCTGAAGTTTTTGACACTGTTGAACACTCTCCTCTCTTAGCTTCAGCAACACTACTTGGTTCTTCTCCAAATTGTAAGACTTTATACATACACAGAAAAGTACTGGCTACTTTCTTTGGGTAGCCAGGTGGCACAGTGGGTATAGAGTGTTGGGCATGAAGTCAGAAAGACTCATCTTCTTGAGTTCGAATCTGGCCTCAGACACTAGCTATGTGACCATGGGCAAGTCATTTAACACTGTTTGCCTCAGTTTCCTCATCCGTAAGATAAGCTGGAGAAGGAAATGGCAAACCATTCTTGTATCTTTGCCAAGAAAATCCCAAACAGGGTCACAAAGAGTCAGATATGACAGAAACGACAGAACAGCAACAACAACAGAGTAAGAGAGTGTTGGGCAATAAGGGTGGATATGTTTGTGTTGGAGACTGGCAGCCAGGGTGAGATGGAAACTGTTTTCCAACTCTCTGATTAGTTAATTAAATGCATTTTTGGTTTCGGGCCATTGTCCCTTGAGGGTGATACCACAGCCCTTCCCAAGGGTCTCTAGTACCTACTTTGAAGACCACTGGCTTAGAGAGTTACCTTAGAGCACGTTCCCCACCCCTGCCTTAGAGCAAGGAGAGGTTAAATGACTTTCCCACGGTCACACAATCAGTATTTATTGAAACTCAAGGTTTTTAGGGTCACACAATCAGTATTTATTGAAACTCAAGGTTTTTAGAACTCTAAGGCCAGTTTCTATCCAAAAAGCCATGCTTCCTTTCCACTTGTTATGTATTGCACTTAGTATGTATATTAGATTAACCATTTTTCACACGTTTTCAAATGAAGCTAATCCTTTAAATCGCAGGTTAAAAATTACTGTGCTGTAGCCATGATGAAGGAGCAATATCATAAAAGGCACAAAAGAATTCAAGTCCAAAGTAATGTCTTCCCCCATCTCCAACAATTTTTCTTTGAATAACCCTAGCTTTGAACTAGATTATAGGTATCTGCATGATGAATGTTTAAAATTTCTTCTGAAAGCATTAGTTTATAATTTCATTTCTACAGAAGTCAAGTTCTTTAAATTAATAGCAATGAAGATGCTTTATTATAATTTTCCCTTAACTTTAACCATGAACCTTCTGAGCTTGTGTTGGTATGATCAGCCATAGGCAGACACACTGTACAATAATAACATTATTATTATTTATTATTATATAGTTAGCATTAATTTATATAGTGCTTTAAGATTTGCAAAACACTTTACATGATCTCATTTTATCCTCACACAACACTGGGAGCTAGGTGTCATTATTATCCCCATTTTACAGATGAGGAAACAGAGACAGACCGGTTAAGTGACTTGCTCAGGGTCATACTCAGTAAGTTTCTGAGTTGATTGGAAATTAGGTCTCCTTGATTCCAGGTCCAGCACTCCATCCACTAGCTGCCTCTGAATCATGCAGAAATTATAAAGAATTCCACTGGCTTTTCTCTTCTAACCATAAAATCCTAAGTTTGGTCCATTCTAGCCATAATCATGTATCAGTGTTCTTTATTCTAGTGAAGAGCAAAGCCTGCAACGCCCAGACTTTAGTCTCTGAACCCACATGACAAAACACCTTCAGGGGCTTCTATCTCCTTCCCCAACTACTACTGCATCATTGTGGAAGCATTCACTGCTGTAGAGAATCCTCCAGTTACTATATCAAAGTCTCAAATAAAAACTTATGGCTTGAGGGAATTCCTCTCTCCCCTCAGAGATCAGGATAGTCTCAGCTTTTCCCAGAGGAGGAAGAAAATGCAGCTTATCCAGGTAGATCTGTGTGTATGTGTAGAGACATACACATATATGTATATGTACATATATACACACATACACATGCATATATACATATACTTGTATGTCTATATATACATGCATTCAAAGATATCAAGAAAGCATTTATTGAGAACTTAGTATGTGCAAAACATTGTGCTATGTGTTAGGCATACAAATAGAAAAGTAAAACAGCCCCTCCTCTCAAGGAGCTCACATTGTAATGGAAGAAACAACACAACAGAAGGTTTCAGCTACAAGTAAAACAGAAGGGTCCTATGGCATTTAGGGCACAGCAGCAAAGTACATGGTAATGCCCCTTCTTGTATGTCATCTCCACAGACAAAATAAAATTAGTTTCTGACGTCCGTCAGTGCCTAGGACTTTGGTGGCAAGAACTTTCTTTTCTGGGTCTTCAGTAGCAATGGCTGTAGAAATGGCCAGGCTGCTTCCCAGAATGATGGCTGAAGACAGGGCTGTAAGTATTTCGGCTCCCAAGCCTTTTGGGTTCAGGGCCCTGGGCTGTCTCCATTTTCTCAGGGGAGATGGTGTCCAGAGGGTGGTGGTGGTGGTTTGATTTACCCTGAGACACGTGCTCTGTTTGCCTTGCTACTTTAGCCAGCTTGGCTTGCTCAAGTTCTTGAGAGTCCCTGTTAGCTCTACCAAAAAAAAAAAAAAGCTGCCATTTGGCATTTAAACAACAATAATAGCTAACATTTATATAGTGCTTATTATGTGCTAAGCACTGTTAAATGCTGGAGATTGAGGAAAAAATGATACTTGTCCTCAAACAACTTGTTCTTATCTGAGACAACAGGTGAGTAACAATGTACATACAAGATACATCTATAGAAAGGAGGCAATCCCAGGGGGGAAATCATTAACTGTGGGGGTAGGGAGGTAGGAGTGGCCTCTTGCAGGAAATGGAATTTCAACTGAGTTTCTTTTTCTTTTGT
Organism: Phalanger gymnotis; assembly: GCA_028646595.1. Classification (NCBI taxonomy): domain Eukaryota; kingdom Metazoa; phylum Chordata; class Mammalia; order Diprotodontia; family Phalangeridae; genus Phalanger; species Phalanger gymnotis. The sequence goes on from CM053627.1 coordinate 78,881,521, forward strand.
CAGATATTTTATTCCGCAACCCCCCCCTTTATAGTATTTTATTTTTTCCAATTAAATATAAAGATAGCTTTCAACATTCACTTTTACAAGGTATTGAGTTCCAAAATTTTTTTCTCCCTCCTTCCCTCTCCTCCCTCCTCCCCAAGATGGCAAGCAATCTGATATAGGCTATACATGTACAATATGTATATATTTCCACATTAGTCATGTTGTGAAAGAAGATCAGAACAAAAGGGAAAAACCACAAGGAAAAAAAAAAGAAAACAGTACGCTCCAATCTGCATTCAGACTCCATAGTTCTTTCTCTGGCTATGGATAGAATTTTTCATCATGAGTCTTTCGGAATTGTCTTAGAACACTGTATTGCTTATAAAAATGTTTATACCCTTTGACCCAGCAATATCACTTCTAGTCTTGTGTCCCAAAGAGATCACACAAGTGGGAAAAGGACCCATACGCACAAAAATATTTGTAGTGGCTCTTTTTGTGGTAGCTAAGAATTGGAAGTCAAAGGGATGCCCATCAATTGGGGAATGGCTGAACAAGCTGTGGTATATGAAGGTAACAGAATACTATTGTGCTATAATAAATGGGGATGATACAGACTTCATAATAACCTGGAAAAAACCTACATGACACAATGCTGAGTGAGCGGAGCAGAGCCAGGAGAACATTATACACAACCACAGATATATGGATTCTGTGAGGACTAACCCTGACAGACTTTGCTCTTCTCAGCAACACAAGGTGCAAAGACAACTCCAAAGGACTCACGATGGAGAATGCTATCTACATCCAGAGAAAGAACTATGAAGTATGAATGCAGATTGAGGCACACTAAGCGCTAGCCTTTCTGCCCCCCCTTTTTTCTTTTTCTCTCTTTTGTTTTTGTTTTTGGGTTAGTTTTTTTTTTGGTCCTGTTTCTTCTTTCTCATAATTCATTCCATTGGTCATAATTCTTCTCCATAACGTGACTAGTGTGTAAATTAATGCAATGCGAAGTTATACGTGGAAGTTATATGGGATTCCATGCTGTCTTGGGCAGGGAGGGGGGAGGGAGGGAAGAAAATCTGGAACTCAAAATTATGTAGAACTGAGTGTTGTAAACTAAAAATTTTTTTAAAAATTAAATTAAAAAAAAGTAAAAAAAAAAAAAGAACTGCACGTACTGAAAAAAAAGATACCCCTCCCCCCGAAAGAACATTGTATTGCTGAGAAGAGCTAAGTCTAGCAAAGCTGTTAAACTGACTTTTGAAAGAAGACAAAAGATGCCTGGAGGTGAGGAGGAAAAACATTTCCTGGCATGGGGAAAAGAGCCATTTTGAAAAAGCAGAGTAGAGGGATGGACAGTTCAGTTCAAGAAACAGCAAAGAAAAGCAATTGTAGTTGGATAATTGAGTATGTAGAGGGGATTAAATGTAGGAAGACTGGAAAGGTGGGAAGGAGCCAGGCTGTGGAGACCTTTGAAAGCCAAACAGGATTTTATATTTGATCCAGGAGTCATTGGACCAGAAAAAGTCAGTTATTATCTTCGGTATCATCTTCCTTAACCTTCATTTCCTACCTCTTCATTTCTTAGTGACATTTGTTGATTTCATACCTCCTGCTACTTGAGTACTCAAACCTAAATTGTAGCAACTTTAATCCAGAACACGTTAGGAACCCCAGTGGAAAAGTGTTGAGCTCAGATAAACTCAGTTCTTCCTATCGATACCCCCCCAAATTGAACGGCAATGAATTGTTTTTACGGACTCAATCTAGAGCTGGACCGGAATTTATAAGTCAGCCGCTGTGACCCTACTTCATCACATTTGAGGAAACTGAGGAACAGAGAGGCTGTGTTCAGTAGCAAAGCCATGATTTTGTACTAAAATTATGGCTTCAAAATCCATCCTATTGCACCGTGCATGCCGCCTTTTTTCCAAGTCCAAGTCCAAAGCTATTTATATCGCACTTTGTCCCTGTTCTTGAAGGGTTAATTGGTGTCTATATATGCAGTGGGTACTAAAGGATTAACAGAAAAGTATGTCTGTAACTTAAAGGCTCAAAGGGGATTTCTTACTCTAATTGATGAGAAATGAAGAAGGAAGCACCTGTTCCTGTGGTCCTTTTCTTAGCTTTAACAACTACAAAAATAAATTTCTGGTTTGCCCACCCTTGCTGGGGAACCCCACCAGAACAACCCTACCCAACACTTTCTGCCGAAACCTTCCCAGCTGGGGAGGGGGCGTGGCCTCCAGCCTCCGGAAGCTCTAGGATTGGCCAAGTTTCAGGAGTGGGCGTGTCTGGTCTAGCAAAAGAAGGAACTTGAAGGAGGGCGGGGAGGAGGGAGGGGGATGAGGCGCATGCCCAGTACCGTCCGCGCCTCGGGTCAGAGCGACTGAACCCAGGGCGCGGCGCCGGATCTGTGACCCTTGCGGAGCGCGAGCCCCCGGCTTCCGGTGGTGCCGTGAGGTCGCTGTTTGCTCCATTTTCCGGTGGCCGCGAGGAGAGCTCAGTGGGCCCGCTGCCGCCACCGGTCATGGAAAAGCTGCGGCGGGTTCTGAGCGGCCAGGACGACGAAGAACAGGGGCTGACCTCACAGGTAACAGGCGCCTTCCACGACCCTAGCGTGAGACACACCCCCTCCTGCAGCGGTTCCCCCCGGCCCCGGGACGTAGACGAGTTGTCCGGGAGGCCCCGGGTGCACACCTGATTGGCCGAGACGGAGGCCCCGCCCCCCCTCAAGGCACCGGCACCTTCGCTCCAGTCCACGGTTGCGGCGCTTCTGCTTCAGTCTCGCCCTGCGCCTTCACGTGATTCCCAGCCGGAAGAGCCCTCAGAGGCCGTTTGGGCCAATCTCCTTTTACACATGGGGAAACTGAGCTCTGTGGAAGCAGAACTGAGCCTCACCTTTTTTATTCCCCCGTCTGGCCCATAGGTCTTCTGGGTCCCTGATTCTTCATTCAGAAAATGGGGGGGGGGGGTGGACTCAGCCTCTGAAACCTCTTCCAACTCTCAGTCCTCCCCTCCCCCCCACAAAGAGCACCATAAAAAAGTATTGTCAGTGAGAGGTTTAAAACTAGTCCGAGAAATTTGCCTTGGCGCGTGTGATGCTGCGAGTTGCAGGGATATATATTTTTCTAGCACCTTGTGATCTGTATCAGAAGAGCTCGGAATTCTACAAGATGTTACGTGTCCTTGCTTTAGAGCATGAATTCTTAATCTGGGGACCCCAACTGCTTGCTCCCTCACACAGATATATGTTTTCCCATCTAAGGTTACAGACACCCTCTCTCAGAGTTTGGGGTCCTCAGATTAAGAACTCATGCTGTAAAGTAAGAAACTGTAACGTTTCATGGTGTTCTGAGCTTGTTTGATTAAGATTACAAAATGCAAGGAAATATTATATATTTATATATCTGCAATATATTTATATATACTTTATGTAATTTTAACAGGTTATAGATGCTACATCTATACGTGCATTTACAAATGTATGAAATGCACATTCTGTATACATAAATACTATATGCATATATTATTTAGAATATGCACACTAATATATGCAATATATGTATTGTTACACATGTTATATGTTGTGTATTATATATGTATATACGTGGAGTAGCTAGGTGGCCCAGTGGATGGAACACTGGGCCTGGAGTCAGGTAAACTCATAAGGCCTCAGACTCTAGCTAGCTGTGTGACCCTGGGGAAGACACTTAACCCTGTTTGCCTCAGTTCTTCATCTCTAAAGTAGGGATAGTAATATCTACCTGCCAGGGTTGTTTGGAGGACTAAATGACATAATAATTGTAAAACACTTAATACAGTGCCTGCCACATGGTAGCCACTATATAAATCTTAGCTATTATTGTATATGCATACATGTATGTGTATATCAGGCATATGTACATGTACACACATATATACCTTTGTATGTATATATTTATTTTCACCAACCTCTAACTGAAATCTAGCATTTCCTTCAATTATTTAAAAACATTCTTTTAAGAAGGATTTCCAAAGGAATCCATAACATAAAAAAAAGGTTAAGAACCCCTGTTTTAGAGGGTAAGTGTGGCTAATCTAGGCAACTAGGGCATTTTGAAGTGAAAAGATAAATTAGAAGTAGAAAGATTGCCAGGATACCATGTGACCTGACAAAGCCCATTTCTTTTTGTGAGAAAATTAAAGTTGGAAGTTGTGACAGACGATGTGTTTTGAATGCTGATATCTTTTGGTTTGGCATATTACATCATATTATAAATAGAGCTGGAAGTGGCCTTAAAGAACAGCCATTGGAGAAATCAAAAGCTGGCACTTGATCTCTGTCCTCAAGGAACTTAATATATCTAGTTGAGACAAACTGAGTATAGTGATTGAAAAAGATATCCCTTAGATTCTAAAGTGCAACAAGGGAAGGGGTCAATTTTTATTTAAACTTTATATCTTCTCTAAGATTTTGTAGTTTGCTCTACACCCTGGAACTCATTTAAAAAATCCTGATTAAAAAAAAGCCATTGCCAGCTGAATAAGATCCAAACTCTTAAGCCTGGCTGTATTCATGTTCCTCCAGAGTTCTGTTCCAGCCTTTTAGTCCAACTTTTCTCTCAGTATTCTTCTAGACCTACTTTCTGGATTCCCTAACCAGAACTCTTAACTTTTCTTCCTCTGTAGCCCCATAGCACTTAGGTTTTGCTTTGTGTTATATTTTATGTGAGTGTCTTATGCTGTAGATAAGATTGTAAGCTGCTTGTGGGCAAGGACATAGGTTTTCTTATCTTTGTATGCTCCTAGCATAGTGCCCTATACACAACAGGTGCTCAGTCACTATTTAAATTTAATAGATAATTGCTGAATGAGTGGTATAAATAGTAAGTGCCCTAAGTGTTGAGGAGAGAAATCATTGTAAACTTAGGTGGTGTGGGAAGGTAGGAGAAAGGGGTCCAACAGATGAGGGGGCATGGGAATGAGGTAAGGTCTTTGTAAGGTGATACAAAGTTGTCAATCAAGAGTGTATTAAATTGTATCTAGTGCTATGTGCCAGGCACCAAAGATAAAAACCGAATAGTGTCTACCCTCATAAATCGTGCAAACTTTTGGGGAAACAATGTACACATGTAAATAAATTCAAGATATATACAAGGTGATTGGCAGGGGAAGCACTAGCAAATGGGAGGATTTAGGAAACGTCTCTTATAGGAGATGGCATTTGAGCTGGGCCTTGAAGGAAAGTAGGGAGTCTATGAGGCTGAGGTGAGGAGAGGAGTGTGTTCCAGGAATCAACTTGTGTACGTACAAGAGGATGAGTGTTATGAAGAGCACCAAGTAGGCCAGTCTGGCTGGAATCTAGTGTGTGAAAGGGAGTCATTTATAATTTTTGGAAAAATTGGCTGGAGCCAGATTGTGAAGGATTTTAAATGCCAAACCAGAAGAGTTTTTATTTGATCCTAGAAGCAATAGGGAGCCACTGTGGCCTTTCGACTAGGGTTACAACAAAGTCAGACCTATGCTTTAAGAGTATAACTTTGGCACCTCTGTGGCAATAGATATTGGAGCAAGGAGAGGCTGGATGTAGGGAGAACAATTAGGATGCTATTGACAGTTTAGAAGAGAGGTGGTGAATACCTAAAGTAGCAGTAGCGGGATTGGAATGAAAGGAATAGGTATTGGAATGAAAGGAAGAGGAATGAGGGATGCAGGAGCTTTTGTGTAGGATGAATCAATAGAAGTAGAAAGTAGAAAAGTAAATGAATTTGTTGAGTAAGATGTGGAGGATGACTCTGGGGTTTCCAAACTGAGTGATTAGAGGAGGGAGAGGGAGAGAGGGAAGGAGGCCAGGGTGGAGGGGAAAGAGAGAGAGAGAAAGGGAGGATGAGAATATAAATACAACAGCTTTAGAATGTAGTAGAGTTCAAAAGAAAGGGTTTTGTTTGTTTGTCTTTCAGGATAAGGGTGATTTGACATTTATAGACCCAGTTTAAAGATGAAAGATAGAGAGAATTTTGGATGGAGCAAGTTCTCCCTCTCCCACCTCAACCTCAGTAATAGAACAGGCACTGAGTTTGAACTGATAACCTGGGGAAAGAGGAGGTATTTGTATCTATGCCCCCAATCCTTTCCCACTCTTAACTCCTAAATATATTTATAATTTGAAATTTTTGTCGAACAGATTCCTTCTGATAATAGTACTTGTTTTATTTGAGGTCGATCAGTAAGTTGAGACTGAACAAAAAACAACTTGGAGTAGCTCATTTTCAGCACAATCATGGAGCTTTTTATAAGATGACTTGCATAGACAGGAACAAGAGAAAAGATCACCAAAATCTCATGATTAGAAAGAATCTTAGAGGCTATTTATTTTACCCCATTCCTAAACAAGACTCCTCTCTGTGACATACCTTACAAATAGTCATGAAGCTCTTGTTTGAAGATCTGCCCTGAGAGAAAACCTACTACCTCCTGAGATAACAACCCATTCCACTTTATTAATAGGTCTTTCCTTACATGAAGTGTAATTCTGTAACTTGTATTTATTGCTCCAAGTTCTGCCCTTGAGTATCAGCCAAAGTAAATTTAATCCCCTTTCTACATGATAACCTTTCCCATATCCCCAGTTTTCTCTTTTTCAGGTTAAACATCCCCAGGTCCCTCAACTAGTCATCATGTTTCAAAATCATGATGACTTTTGCTATCCGGTTTACTTTTTTTCATATGTTCCAGCTTATAAATGTCCTGAAAATGTGATGTCTAGAACTGAATGCCATATCTCGAATGTAATCTGACCAAGGCAGAGTAGTATGGTACTATCTCCCTTCTTAGTCTTTGATGTGCTTCTCTTTGTAACCCAAGAATATATTAATTTTTTTCCCATGTTACACTCGACTTGTCTGTGTTAAACTTGCAGCTTGCTAAAAATCTCCAGATCATTTTATATTAACTAATTTCTAGTCATAGTTTTCTCATGTTATATTTATGTAAAGGCATTTTTAAAAATCCTTTTATCCCTACTGGATTTCATCTTACTTAATTTGGGCTAATGTTGTAGATAGGATTTTTAAAAAAATTTTGAATCTTGACTTATCAGTGTGGTAGTTATCCCTCTCTGCTTTGTATCTTCTGCTATTTTGATAAACATTACATCTATCCTTTTATCCAGCTCTGATAAAGTAGAGAATTCCTTTCAACTTCAGATTGAGCTGCTAATGAATACTTTTTGAATCTAGCCATTCAAATAGTTCCAAACTGAATTGATATGTTCATTAATTTATAGGATTATTACATTGATTTATTGTGGCCCAAATAAGTGGGAGAAATCTCCTAGGATGGGACATGGGGTTCAGCTGCCCACTCTTGCTTTCTACCAATGAACTCACTGAAGCATGCTCGTTCACTGTTGGAGCTGCTGTAAGCAGCATATAGTCTCAGTCAGTGCTGGTGCTCCTAGTTTATGACTAAAGGAATGAACTGCTAGGAGCTTCCTTTGGGTGAGGGTGGAGCAGGCATACCCAGTTCTTTGGATACTTGCTATGAAAGACTATGAAGGCAGTAATGCTTCAGTCACACTTAAGTAAGCAGAGAGTACAGAGGTAGATGACACGGAGAGTACAGAGGCAAAGGACTGGGCGCAGGTGGGAACGAGGAGTGGTGTGGTGGAAGGGGAGGTCCCCAGAGAGTCATTTATGGAACCCTGGAGTTTTCAGGCAGCATGGACAGGTAGCAGGTGGGAGAGTGCTGAGGAACAGGGGATAGGACTTTGGGGTCCCATTTTTATAGGACTTTAGTAGTGGGGGCTAAGTCTTATCCATACCAACTTAGGCTTAGTTTATTAACATATTCCCATCATCTCAAAGTTATCAGCAATACCTAAGGGTTAGTTCATTAGCATAATATTTTGCTGGTATTTTGGTCATCTTACTGTGCGTTTGGAGCTTATCTAGAATTTACAGACCTAGGGCAGTTAGCAAGACTTGCATTAAGTTCTGGCGGGCTTCTCCTAATTTAGCACATTGTTTCAGGATGTGGCCTTAGTTAATTTTTCAGGCAGTTGCCAGGGGCTATTTAGGCTCCCTTAATTTGTGAGACAGGTCATGCTAACTTAATTTATAGAACAGTTTGTAAGTGACTTCTGGTTCTTCCTTAGAAATCTTATTTCCTGCTATTGTTAACTTATACCAGCTGCATGTAAATTAACTTACTATACTAACTGAGGGGAGACGAGGAAGTGGTAAAGGGACTAAAGCAATAAAATTTCAACACATAAACCTAGCTAAGTGTACTATCATTTCTTCATCTTCACCATAAGAAGTGGTGATGTTATGTCCACAGAGCCGGGTTAGACTCAAGGCCCTCTTGAATAGAGCCAAACAATGTGGCTGTGAAGATAAGTGCTCTCGTAGGTGCTAAATGACATGGTTCCTGGGGTCCTTTGCCATTACAATCCTCATTTTAGCAGAGCCATCATTGGAGAGACCCCATGATGCCATTCTAAGGAGATTATCGAAGGCCACCAGAGTGCCAGAAACCACCAAAGATGAGGTGAATCAGACCGTTCAGTGTTGGAGAAGGTGCTTTAACCAATACTGGTAATTCTCAATCATGGGAACCTTACTGCCACTGCAACTGTCCAATCAGTCAGATCTGGCAAACTGAAAAATATCAGATAGTGAGCAAACTTCTGGCCCAAGAAAGCTATGGAGCCTATAGTAATGCAGTGGTAGTTTGGGTATTAGAAATTGGGTCTGGCAAAAGACTCTGTACTATCTAGGCTGAAATTTAGACTGAGCTATACAAATCTTATGAGAAAACTGATGTTGACTTGATCAGATGGAGTAGGTATATACATTTAGCTCATTACTAATGACCTTCATAAGATACAATATACAGAGTGAATGTAAATTAAAGATGATGAGGCTCTTTTATTATTTTTATTATCTTAATATGAAAAGTTAGCATTGGTTTTCCTTATAAAGCATTATTAAATTTTTATTCTTATTAGAGACAAATATTGATTTTAATATATATATGTTTTTATGGATTTAAAAGTCATGTTACCCATGATCTATTGTTGCTACTTATTTATTCAGAAAGTTAGTTCTTAGGTGAATTATCATGTGTAAGTAACAGTTGTATGTCTATTTAAAAATAGTAATTGAATAAGGAAAAATATCTCCATCTTGGCAAGAAGAAAACATTAAAGATGTCATATTTGCTAAAATTGGGTTGAGGTTTACAAATTGTAGCATTCTTTTCATCTACCAGTCTAATAATCTTGTTTAATAATAGAAAAGTTTACTGTCATGACACATTCTTGATGATTTTTACAATCAACCACTTCATTTCTTTAAAAAAGAGGGAGATGGATTATTGATACATTGTTTTAATATGACAATTTTTCGAACAGACATCATCCAGACCCCTTTACAAAGTAACATTCCCTCAGAAAACTGTTTGGATATTGATTATTGACAGGAAAGAAGGATGTGTACTTTATGTTTTTGGTGTATCAACAATGACTAGCTGCTCTTTCTTTGAGGTTCTAGCTATGCAAATTTATCACATACTACCTGTCTCGGGCTTTTGTCTTCAGACTCCCTGGACATTTTCCTTCCTTCCTCAATGAGTGAAGTCCCTGGCTTAAGTTTTTTTCCCTTCTCCATCTTCTACCCTCATACTGGGAGGGGTAGGAGACTTAGTCCCATGCATACATATTGATACCCATTCAAGTAACCTAGCTTCCCAATTTGTCAATCTTTTGAGTTCCCGTGACTTACTCTTTTACTCTACCTTACCTACTGGGAGAAATGGTCATCTTCTTGACCTTGTCATCACTCACAAGTGCCCCGTTTCTTTGCCCAAGAACTCAAATTTGTTTATCTGATCGTAATAGTTTATTGTTCCAACATTCCACTCTCATACCCTTTCTCTCTTATCTTCAATCACTTCTTTTCTGTTGGTTCTTTGCCTTCTGCCTGTTAACTTGCTTGTGTCTCTCCCATCCTCAAAAACAAACAACAAAAAGTGATCCTAACATCCTGATAACTATTGTTCCATCTCTCTCTTCTTTATGACTACTCTCTTTGAAAAAGCTGTCCATGATCCCTGCCTCTGCTTCCTCTCCTCTTACTCTTTTTAAAATACTGTTCAGTTTATCCTTTAACTCAAAGCCCTTTCTGAAGTTATCAGTGATCTCTTAATTGCCAAGTCTAATGACAAGTCTTGATTCTTCTTGACCTCTCTTCAGCATATGACTCTGTTGATCACCTTTGCCTTCTGGATATTCCTGTAGGTTTTCATGGCACTACTTTCTCCAGGTTCTCTTCCTACCTGTCTGACTGCTCCTTCTCATTTTCCTTTGTTGAATCTTCATCCAGATCACTTTCAGTAATTGTGAGTCCCCTGTCCCATCCCCTTTTCTCCTCTCCCCACCTTAGAGATCTTGAGTTTCTCCAAAATTCTGTCCTGGGCCCTTTTCCTCCTTCCCCTGTACTGTCTCACTTGATGATTTTGTCAGCTCCTTTGGGTTCAGTTATCTCTACACAGATGATTGTCAGGTTTATATACCCAGTTCTATTCTCTCTTTTGAGCTACTACATTCATGCATCTCTAACTGTTTTGGACATCTTGAAATAATAGCTACTTGCAGATATCTCAAACTTGGCATGTCCAAACAGAATTCATTATCTTTTCCCCAAAACCTTCCTTCCTTCACAATTTTCCTATTACTGTCAAAGGTACCACCATTCTTCCTGTCATCCAGGTCTATATCTTTGGTGTCATATTTGACTACTCACTCATATGCACCCTACATATCCTTGCTGAGGTTTCTGCTGTTACATCATCTCTTGTATACATCCTCTCTACTCATGTAGCTACAATTCAAGTTCAGGTCATCATTACCTCACTCCTAGATAATTTCAATAGCTTGTACCTTGCTCAAGTCTCTTTACTGTAGTACATCCTTTCTTCAGTTGTTAGTGATTTTTTTCTAAAGTCCATATCTGACCGTGTGACCCACCCTGCTCATTGGGCTTCTTGACTTCCCGTTATCTCCAGGATCATATCTCAAGACCTCTATTTGGCATTTGAAGGGCTTCATGATCTGACCCTTTCCTGCCTTCTCAGTCTTGTATCTTTTCTTTCTCCATCCCCTCATTGTTACTGATGATGAGGAGGATGATCATGTCTGATTCTTCAGGACCTCGTTTGGGGTTTTCTTTGCAAAGAGACTGCAGTGGTTTGCCATTTCCTTCTCCAGCTCATGCAGATGAGGAAACTGAGGCAAACAGGGTTAAGTGACTTGCTAGGAGTCACAGCGTTTAAGTAAATTGCCTCCTTGCAGTTCCTTGAAGACAGCACTCCATCTCCCCTGTCTGTGCTTTTGTAGGAGCTGCCCTCCTTCCTTAAAGTGCTTGGCCTCCTCATCATCTCCACCTCTTAGTTTCTCTGGCTCCCAACTGCAATCACCCTAAAGGCTGCCTTCTGCAGGAAGCTTTTCCAGGACCTTCCAGCTGCTTATGCCTCTTTCTCTTAGATTACCTTTCATCTACTGTGTTTGTGTGTGTTTATCTTCTATGTACCTAATTATTTACATAGTCTCCTAATTAGAATATATGTTCCTTGGGGGCGGGTGCTTGTTTTTTGCCTTTCTTTGTATCTTTTATGCTTGGCACATAGTAAACTCTTATTAACTGTTTATCGACTTATAATTGACTAAATTTGCTTTACCATTCCTTGTTACATTGTTGCAGTCATATATTTTATTCCTTCATCAATTACTTAATACAAGTCTTATAAAGTTTTTATTTCTTATTAATTTTATATCATAGTGATTTATTACATTTATGTTTCTTCATTTATTTGTACACTCCCCAATTGTGCATATATATAGTTTCCAACTTTTTGTTATCACGAACAATGTAGCTATGAGCATATTTGCACATATGGAAGGCCTCTTTTTCTTAGTGTTCATTAGCATTATCTACTATGATCTAGAATTTTGCCAGGAATTTGTCAGACTCTGGCACCTAGTCTGTGGAATCCATTATCTTCCCATTTTGAAAATTGGGAAATTTGCCACTGGTAGTGCTCTAGTCATCATTTATCCGTTAGGTTTTTCAGTATCTGAAGTCATAGTTCGTCTGTGCAGAGGCATTTAAAGTCTTCAAAGGCATGTAGGTGATCTCTTACTATCTCTCTCTCTTTTTTTTTTTTTTGGCATCGACTCCTTATTCATCTTTGTTTTGTTCTTTCTAGTCTAAAGGTGATCCTTCTCCTTTTTGTAGAAAACAGAAAAACAAGCATTAAGCTGTTCTACTTTTTCTTTGTAAGAGGCACCTACCAGCTGGCTGCCTCTAGATAAGATTCTGGGCCTAGAGTCGGGAACATCTGAGTTCAAATCTAATCTTAGACGTGAGCAAGTCACTTAATCTCTGTTTGCCTCAGTTTCCTCAGCCTAAAAATGGGGATAAAAGCATCTGTCTCCTAGAGTTTTTGTAAACATCAAATGATCATTTGCAAAGTGCTTTGCACAGTGCCTGGCACATAGTAGGTGTTTAATAAATGCATATTCTCTTCCATTCTTTGATGTTCTTCTTTTCCCACTATAACAACAAAACTCCATTTTTGTTGTCTTTAGCCTCCTTACCACTCTCACTTAAACATGAGCCTTTAGCACTTAGAACACTATTTTTATAGTACCATGTCATGTTTTTGTGTTTCTCCTCTATTACTTGCTATTACATCTTCTGTACATGTCACTTTAAAATTGAAGGTGTTTGGTGAGTTCCCTGTGCCATCCACATCGTTTTCTTAAGAAAGTTCCCCCTTTTCCCTAGTGCAGTCATTTCTCATCCTCTATTTACAGGGATAACTTTTTCTATAGATTTTTTTATCCATAGGATTTTTCTTATGAACCTTTTTAAATATGCTTTCCCAAAATTTTGAGGGCCTTCTTTATTACAGACTCTGAAAGGGCGTGTGCCCTTACCCCCAAAGTAGTCATTATTTTTACTCATGCAGTCTGCTCCTCTTTATTGATGAATATTGGATTCTGAATAGAATTCCTTCAGTTTCTGAAAGATATTCTTATGGCAAATCATAAGATTATTAGTTTTTCTGTTCTTGGCAGGGAGAGAGTTCCAGGAGATGGATATGTAATTGACATCCTCCATAACTTTTGAATTTCTCAGCCATTTCCTCTTTAGGTTTAGTCACTTCTTTACTATTGAGATTCACTGACATGTTCTCTTCCTATGCTTCTTCTCTCTGATTCCTGGGCTTCTTCATACAAATATATTTTAATACACAAGGCTATTTCTCACCTACCTTTTACCTGTCCTCTTTATTGTGGTCATGATATAGTTATACGTTATTCCAGTCCTGGGATTCATCCTTCTAAGTGTCAATGATTCATAGAAGGTCAAATTTGACTCTTTACATCAGAGTCACTACTTTATTTTGGTTATTATCTACATTTCTTTGTGGACATCTGAAACCGAGGGTTTTAGCATAATTCTTTTCTTAGATTTTTATCTTTTTTACCTTTTGGGTGTCTCTAGTATTGTTTTTTCCTACATTCTTAGTAGAGAGTGTTTACTGTTTTTAAAAAGTTTCCATGTGACTATTTCATTTGATTCTCATGTAATAGACTGAGGGGGATTGAAGTTGTCTTTTCTTTGTACTACTCTATAGTATCTAGCTTGGTGAATATACAGTCATTTTTTTTCTCCCTTCGCCCCTTCCCTGTTTTAGTTGAACGTCCTTTTCATTATATTTGCAAGACTCCAGGCAAATACATTCTTACAATTTTTGTTTGTATTTGCACGGCAGGCAGGCATTTTTGCACACAAGGTACTGCCAAGAAAACTAAGAGTAAAAAATTTCAAGTGACTTGGCCAAGGTCTCACAGCAAATTTTTGGCAGAGTGAGGACTTGAACTTGGACTTTCCAGATACCAATGTTAGGCCTTCTGCCCTCCTGCTTTCCACTTCTTTCCCCCCTCATTCTTTAGTTTCTCAAAGGTCAAATTGGGTATTGATCCTAGCTTATAACTAAAAGTTATCACCTTAGATAAGTTACTTTATTATTTGAGCCTCTTCCAAAACTTTTCTCTGTTAGGGAAGGCATGAGCAAAGTCAGAAACCTTTGTACTCTTTGTCAAAACCTGTGGCTTAAGAATTTAGTGAAGCACTGGGTCAGTTCCTAGGCTTGCTTCAAGTACAACTTGTTGCTTCAGTTTGAGGTTCCCATTCTCCAGTATTTCCCTATTCAGGGTTATCTCATTTCTTTGATTCTTCACCAGGCAGTAGTCACAGTGTAGATTCCAACAGCATAAACCTGCTATTACTACTTCTCTTTGTCAAAAGTTCCTATTAGGCTTTCTGGTCATGAATCTGGCAGTCACCTCCCTCATTCCTCCATCTTCTTAAAGGTCTCTCTGTACTAATTCTCTGTACTTTATGCACATGACCCCATAAGAAATAGAATTTACTTATCCTGGGAAATGTAGTCCTTTTCCACCTCAGTCAGTTACATGAGAATTAAATGAAATAATGATTGGAAACTTTTTTTTTTAATTTATTTTTAACATGTTTGGTTTTCAGCATTGATTTTCACAGGTGTTTGAATTACAAATTTTCTCCCCATTTCCTTCCCCCCCCCACTCCAAGATGGCGTACACTCTGGTTGCCCTGCTCCCCACTCTGCCCTCCCCTCCGTCCCCCCATTCCCCTCCCATCCCCCTTTCCCTTCCTTTCTTGTAGGGCAAGATAAACTCTATGCCCCATTGCCTTTCAAGGCATTCTTCTCCTCATTGGCTTTTTGGAGCTCTTTTGCCATTTGAGTTAGTCTGTTTTTTAAGGTGTTGTTTTCTTCAGTATACTTTTCAGTATTTTTTTGAGTCT
>CM053627.1:78896908-79068078 GCA_028646595.1 Phalanger gymnotis
CCGCTCCCCTCAGCTGGGGGCTGGGAGCTCCATGTGGGACAGACTTTACCCAGAGACCAGCCAGGCTGTCCTGGGCTGGAGCCCTGCTTCCCTCTGCCGCTTTGTGGGTTCTGCAGCTCTAGAATTGGTTCAGAGCCATTTTTTTATAGGTTTTTGGAGGGACTTGGTGGGGAGCTCGCGCCAGTCACTGCCTCCCAGCCGCCATCTTGGCTCCGCCCCAATTGGAAACTTTTTAAAAATGGTAAACACTCTCTACAAATATAAGATATTAATAATAGTAATGATAAATTATATTGTTACCATAAGTAGCTATGGAAAAAAAAACTGCCCATAATAGGATACCCTAGGACAACTCAGATTAGATAGTTAAAAGGATAATATGTAGAGGTTTTTCTGATAGTAATGTGTTAATTGAAATGATAATCTTTACCATTAACTGAGATGCTTCCATCCTAGAAGTCACTTCAGTATTTATGAAGAATGGAAAAAAAAAACTCATTTTGGTGTTTTTCAACTTAACTCAAGACCCACTGCCATCTGAGATGGAGATTTACCATTTTTGACAGAGTATAAAGTTATTTTCATTTAAGGAGATGAGTAAGGGAAATTGTTTGGCTGTTTTGTTACTTATGTTAAGCCCCAATCAAATTTGACCTGCTACAGAACTCCATTATTGAATAGTTTACCCTTGGACAGGGATGTTGTGTGATTGTTAAGTGAAAGTAAGTTCCTATTGCAGAAGTAATGTCTCAGGTTTTGGAATAGATTCCGGCATAACAGGGGCACGCAAAATAGTAAACTCCTTATCACCTGGGAAGTTATGCTAATTATGAACATATGCTTCATTCATTATCCTCAAAGCCTTATGAAAAAGCTTTCTATTATATTGTCCTATTGAAACCCACTAGCCCAGAGAAATAATAGGTCAGTCACAAGTCATTCAGTAGTCATTTATTAAGCACCTACTATGTTCCAGGTACAAACAAAGGCAGAAATAGGGACCTGTCTCCAAAAAGTTCCCATTCCAATGGGGGAGCTAACATTAAATAATTATGTACATATAAAATATAGATAGATTGATAGATAGATGGACAGACAGACACATAGTGTAAATGGAAAGTGATCTCAGAGAGAAGGGACTAGCAGAAGAGAGAGTCAGTAAAGTTCTTCTGTAGAAGGTGGTTTTTGAGCTGAGTTTTAAAATAAGCCAGGGAAAATAGTAGGTAGAAGTGAGGAAGGGGAGCAGGCAGTCTGTCAATAAATATTAAGGGCCTACTATGTTCTAGGCACTGTGCTAAGCACTATCGGTACAAAAAGACAAAAGACAGTCCCTGTCCTCAAAGAGCTTATAATCTAAAGGGGGAGACAAATTGTAAACAAATATATGCAAAGCAAGCTATATACAGGACAAATAGGAGATAATTAATTGAAGAAAGGCATTGGAATTAAGAGGCTTTGGGCAACTCGTCCTGTAGAAGATGGGGTTTTAGTTAAGACTCAGTGGAAGCCAGGGAGGTCAGTAGTCAGAGTAGACAAGTATAAGGGAACATCCAGAAGAAACTCCTGGAGTTAAGACATGGAATATCTTGGTGGTGGAACAGCCTGGAGGCCATTGTCCCTTGATCAAAGAGGACAGGAAATAGGGTGTAAGAAGACTTGAAAGGTCATAGGTGGGGGTAAGTTTATGAAGGGCTTTGAATGTCAAGCAGAGGATTTTGTTTTTGTTCCTAGAGACAGTAGGGAGTCACTTGAATTTATTGAGTAGTGGGGTGACGTGGTCGAGACAGTGCTTTAGGAAAATCACCCTGGTGACTGAATGTTGGATAGATTGGAGTCAGAGCCTACACTAGAGTGGTGGCTAGCTATTATTATTATTAATGGGATGAATTAGAATGTTCTAATAGTCTAGGTGAGCAGTGATAAAAAGACATTTATAAGGGTGGTGGTTTTATGAGTAGAGAAAAGGAGGTATACAAGAGATGTGAAGGTGGAAATGACAACACTTAGCTACAGCATGAACGTGAGGAGTGAATGTGAGAGGAGTCCAAGATGGCACAGGCTATTAGCAAGGGTGGGTGGGACAATGATGATTTCCCAGTAGTACTAGGAAAATTGAAAAGAGGGAAGGATTTGGGAGAAAAGACAAGTTCTGTTTTGACGCGTTGAGTTTACAGGTATAGTGAAACATCTGGTTCAAAATGTCCAAGAGGCATTTGGAGATGCATGACTATAGTTCAAGAGAGAGAATGAGGCTGAATATACAAATGTGGGAATCATCTTCATAGAGATAATTGAACCCTTTGGAGTTGATGAGATCATCATAGTTTAGAAGAAGAAATAAACCTAGGATAGAACCTTGGGAGACACCTATGGTTACTGGGAGTGACCTAAATGATGATCCATCAAAAGTAACTGAGGTGTGGTCCAACAGGTAAAAGAACCAGGGAAGAATAATGCTTTGAAAACCTTGAGAGTATCCAGGAGGAGAGGGTGATCAGTTGTGTCAAATGCTGCAGACAAGTGTAGAAGGATGAAGACTGGGAAAAGACGATTAGATTTAGTAAGAGATCACTGATAACTTTGGAAAGAGTGGTTTCAGTTGAACCTATGGGTAATAAGGAGTTAGGTTTCTGTGACTACTACAAACTAATCTTTCCATAGAGATTGCTGAAAATACACTTTTTTGCATACAGTTATTTATAACAAAACATTCATTCTGATAATATGCACTTTTTCTAATACAGTAACCATGAAATAACCCTCAAAATGCTGGAGAGAGAAGCACCACAAGATGGGGAGGGGCACAGGCAGTGATGTCAGAACTCCAAGGTGAAAAAGGGAAAAGGGCAACCTGCTGTCTCTAAACTCCCTTTTGGTTCCATTGTTGTATTATTCCTGATAAAAAGCATATACCTAAGGGTGAATCCCCAGCAGAGTCAGAACTCAGGACTCCTTCCTGGGCAGGTTCAGTTGTCCTCGTTGGTCCACACAACTCAGAAGAAGCCCAGAAGCACAGACAGGTTGCTGGTCAGTCACTGGAGGTGAGAGGGCTGAAGTGACTACCATTTCATTTACCCACAAACTTAGCCACTTTTCCATTTTTTTCAGTGCCCTCATCACCCACTTGAGAGGTTACTTTAACACTTTCTGGAGCTGATTCACAAACACTTTTAGGAATATTTTCCTCCTTTTTGTGGGTATATGGCACCTCTCACTTTTTCTTATGGCACATAGCTGTGCAAAAGTGAAAATGGGCTTAATAATAAAATCACAGATGCTTAAAGTTGCAAAAGTTAAACACGTAAATATTGAAGATTGACTGTATATAGTCATTGTATTTGTTCTTTGGTTCTGCTTTCTCCACTCAGTATTCTTCATATGAGTGTTTTCATCTAAAAAATATTCTATGTCATTCCTTATAGTACAGTAATATCTTGCTACATTCATATCTTAGTCTCTTTTAGCCATGAACTTGAATTTGTTTTGGATTCTATTATTACAATAAGTATTGGCATGAATATTTTTGTACTATAAATACTAGTGTACATAAGTACATTGTAAGTGCTATGAGATCTTTTACTGGCACTAAATTTTGGTGGTGGTATAATTGCATTCATGAGTCAAAGGATACGAACTTTTTGTAACTTTTCTAGCGTAATTCAAAGTTATTTTCCAGAGTGGTTGCACAAATTTATAGCTATACCAGTTGTCAATTACTATGATCATTTTCTTTTTTCCAAAACGTAAAGTCAGAGCAAAAGGCATAACGTTTGAAAATTCGTGTCTGGAAATATCCCCCCTTCAAAGTCTTCCCTCACCTCAAAATTGAACCGTCTTCTGTAACAAAGAAAAACTGTTAAACAAAAATAGCAAATCCAGTAAACCTTTTTAATAATGCATTCAGCACTCTGCCTCTCCATATTGCTGTCATTTCCCTAGTTAGACCCCCTGACAATGCCTACTTTCTTGGTTGGTTCCCTTTCTCCCCCCCCACTTCCTCATTTTGGCCATTTTGCAGATTGTAAGGTAAAGCCTCAGTTGTTTAAATCTGTATTTTTCTTTTTAGTAGTCGAGAACGTATCTGGTCATTTATAGACTAATTCTTATACAGAAAAAACTTCATATCCTTTGACTATTTTTGGGAAATGCCTTTCTCTTAAAAAGTGTTACTAATTATTTACATATACATATGTATTATACATATATGTGTCCCAGATATCAAACCTTTATCAGTGATACTTTATAAAAATGATTCCACCTCTCTTCTCCAGCAGCTTCTCTCTTTATCTGTTGTTATAGCTAGCATTTCTAGAATGATGTTCACTCATAGCTTGGTTAGGGGACCGCTTTGCTTTATCCCACTTTGTATCGGGAAAGTTTCTAATAATTTTTTCCAATTGCACATGATAGCTCCTGGTTTTAGATTTATGTTTTTAATCATATTAAAGGAAGGTCCCTCCATGCCTATGATTTTTAAGGCTTTTAATATAAATGAGTGCTGCATTTTGTTAAATGTTTTCTTGGTATTATTGAAGTAATCGTAGTTTTTCTTTTCTTGTTGTTAAATATAATTGTTTTCTATGTTGAGCCATCCTTAGTTCCTGGTATGACTCCAGTTTGGTTCTAGTAAATCAGTTTTTGGCTATATTACAATAATTGTATTTAAACTTTTTGCATTTATATTCATTAGAAAATATGATTTATTGGTATTTTGCTATGTTTCCCTAGTTTGGGTTATCAGGATGGTATTTGTCACTTGGAAGTAGTTTGGTAGAATAAATTCTATATTTTTGAGAGTAATTTTTGTTGAATGATTTCTTTAAATGCTAGAACTCACTGGTAAATCCATTAGAATTAGCTCTTTTTTCTATGGCAGTTCTTTTATGATTTTTTAATTCCCACCCCCAAGATCATCCTAAGGTCTCTGCTGCTTCTTTTGCTTATTTCTAGATACTCATCTGCTTCCTTTGGTCTTTGAATTCTCACTTTTTGTGGCATATGATTGCAATGAATAAATTAGCTTTTTTTCATTTTTTAGTTTTCTATTTCTTTGGATTCATCATGAATCCATTTTTTTCCTACCCTTTTAATTGTGTTTTAAAATTCTGCTTTAAGAACCCTGATTTCTGACTTAAATTCACTCATGATTTATTCTTTTGTGAGCTTTATTTCTCTTTTGAACTATTCTGGAGTTTCTTCCTGCTGTTCCATGATTTCTACAGAAGTCTCTTTTATCAAATAATATTTGTTCTCTTTCCTTCACATTAGATTTTTTTCATGAAAGTATTTTGGTTTCTTTTTGAGGCTTTACTCATTCTTCCTTCTGTTTTAGTATTACTTGGTTTGTCTGCTTTGACAAAAGTCTTGTTGACTTTTTCTTTGTAAATTTTTGGTATTTTAAGCATTTTTTTTTTATTCTCTGTCACTATTACTCTTTGGCCCCTCCTCTTCCTCTGGTACACAAACCCCCTAGGCTGCTTTTAGCCTTAGCCTCTTTGTTTTCCTCAGTTATAAAATTTTATGTCAATTTCTGGAAGATTTTGAATGTCAGATTTTTATCAGAGACAGTTAATACAAAAATGTTTTCTCAGTCCACGCATTTTCGTCTTATTTGATTTTATTTATGCAAACACTTTTAATATGTATATAAGTAAAATCCTCTTTTACTCTCTAAGACTATAATTTATACATTAGTTGACAGTCTGCAATGGCAGAGGGAAGGAGTTTACACACTAGTAGCTCCTCACACGAACAAAATTACAAACTGTCTCTTCTCCCTTATACATATGTATTCTCTCTGCTGAAGCTAGATGCAGGTTTGATGAGCAGTTTTTGCTAATACCAAGAATGTCTGTGAAAGAAAAAAGGACTGATTTTATTTTTATTTCTTCCTTTCCTAATAATAGACTTAGAAGTAATTGAATGAACAAAATTGCTCTCGTCATTCACGAGAATTTCAAAAGGGCTTAGAAAGTCTCTTGATCAGTAGTTTTGACAGTGACTTTTGTAGAGGAATATTAAGTGAAAAATGTTAATGCTACCAGGAAAATTATACAGTATCTATTATGGGTTGATCCTTTACTATTCCATATTCATTTAAATGAGAATACCATGTGGTTAGATTTACATTTTATAAAACATTTATTAAAATTTTAATTTCATTGCGGCAGAAGATTACTTTCAACATTTATGGATCTCTTGTTTAACTTTTGTAATGTTTCTTTTGCTTGAAATGTAAATTTTTGTGTTATCCTTTCTTTCCTATCCCCCCTCTATTTTGGCCTATGGAATATTGTGTCCAGCTTTTTAGATTGTTACAAAACATGAGCAAAAATATCAGGATGAGTTGAAAAATAAGATACTTTGTCATTTCAGCATATGTGAACAAAAAATAACAAAGAATTAAAATAGTCTTGCAGGTATTACATTTGAATGAAAACATTTACTAAGCACACATTTTGTGCTAATCATTGTGCTAAGTTGTTAGGAATACTGTATTTCCCCACGTGTAAGACGCACCCTTACTGAAAAATTTGGGGTCTAAAAACCGGGTGCGTCTTATACAGTGGTCGTAGATTTTTTTACTTGCATTTCCCGCTTTTTCATGCTTGTTGTCTTTGTGCTCTTCGTTTCGCATTTGTTATTGGTATATTAGGTTACATTTTGCCACGTTCTGCCCAGAAATGACTCAGAAAAGATTTTCATACAGTGCTGAGTTCAAGTTAAAAGTGATCCAGTTTGCAAAAGTGAATGGAAATCATGCTGCTGGATATAAGTTTGGTCCTCCTCCAACTGAGAAAACATTCTGAGATTGGCTACGGGAAGAAGAAACCCTACTGAAAATGCCGTGTTAGAAGAAGGCCATGAGAGGCAAGTCAGCAAAATGGCTTGATTTAGAGAGGGAATTGAAGAGCAAAGTACAATTGGAATTCCTGTGTCTACAAAGATGGTTCAGCATGAGGCAAGAAGAATTGCTGATGGAAAAGAAATTACTGATTTCAAAGGAGGACACAGTTGGTGCTTCAGGTTCATGAAATGGAATGGACTAAGCGTACGTATGCACGCACCAGACTTGCCCAAAAGATGCTGGAAAGCTATAAGCAGATGAATAAAACTTGAGTTCAATAACTTTATGTAATACATTTTTTTTTCAAATTTTGGGCCCTAAAATTAAGGTGCATCTTGTACATGGGAGTGTCTTATGCATGGGGAAATATGGGATATTTTTAAAACTTTAAATATATTGTTTCGTTTGAAATGGTTTTTGGAGGGCAGTCAAGATGGCAGAGAGTTGGAATTTTTGCTTAGCTGTTCTGAAATATCTCCTCTGCAACAACCCAGAAAACATGCCAGACTGAATTCACATCAGGAAAACTAAGAAAAAGTCACAGTCATTTTCCCAGCTCAGAGAAGCTTAGGAAGACAGATAGAAAGATCTTCAGATACTAGGTTAGGGCTGTCCAGGAGCACTGTGGTGGTGGTAATAGCAGCAAGACCAGGGCAGAGAAAGGGATACCAGGGGACTCTTGATTTAGCACAGGGAACAGAAACAGGTGCTCTCTGGCAAATCTGTCACTCATTAAGCAGTTAAAGATCATAGATCCTGGGTAGAGAAGAACAGTAGTGACTGAGCAGATCCTAGCTGAGGACAGAGCATAAACACCTTCTATAAGCTTTGCTCCATGGTTCCCCAGGAGTTGAGCAATGATTCAGTTCTAACCTGTGGCCCAGCACATAAGCTCCTAGTGGAAGAACCAAGGCAGACCACAGGAGAGCTGCAGTTCATTTGCTCCAAACCTGTAGAACCTCCCAGTGTACTAACAGTGCCTGAGTCCAGCAACAGTCTACTGAAACTTAACTATACATAAGCCAATAGATCCAAACCTAGGTCAGGAATTCAGAGCTCATACCACGAGGTCAGTGAACAGACTTCTCCCTAGGTCAGACCACTTTGGAAGCATTGGAAACTTGTAAACCCCCACCCCAGATTCAGAACTATGAAGGCAACAGAAGCTCAGGCTAGATATCCCCCCAGAAATTAATAAAGCTCAACACTAACATTGAGTCCAAAGCCAAGAGCTCTCTCTGCTGGAAGAATGAGCAAACAAACAAACAAAAAAGAACCCAGTTATAAAGAGCTTGTATGGAGAGTGGGGAAGCTTAAAAGAATCAAAAGATAACACCTACAAGCAAAGTCTCAAAAGAAAATGCAAATTGGACACAAGCCCAAAAAGAATTTTTAGAAGAAGGAAAGAGACTTTTTAAAAGGAGCCAAAAAGCAAGAAAGTGGCAGAAGGAAAAAATGGGAAAAAGAAATGAGAGCTATGCAGGAAAGTGATGAAAAGAGAATTTAACAACATTGCTGCAGACAATAACTTCTTAAAACTTGAAATTGATCAAAGAAGCACAAAATCTTTTTTTAAAAAGTTATTTTTAAAAATGTAATTAATTTAAGTTTTCAGCATTCATTTCCATAAGATTTTGAGTTTTAAATTCTCTCCTCTCCTCCCTCCTCTCCAAGATGGTGTGCAATCTGATACAGGCTCTACTTACACATTCATATTAAACATATTTTCCCATTAGTCATGGTATAAAGAAGAATTAGAGCTAATGGTAGGAACCATGAGAAAGAAGAAACCAAACAAAACAACAAAAGAAAAGGAGAGTAAATAGTATACTTCCATCTGTGTTCAGATTCCAGAGTTCTTTCTCAGGATGTGGCTAGCATTTTCCTTCGTGAGACTTTTGGAATTGTTGCAGATCCTTGCATTGCTGAGAAGAGATAAGTCTATCACAAAGTCAGTCATTGCAAAGTATGCTGTTACTATGTACAGTGTTCTCCTGGTTCTGCTCATTTCACTCAGCATCAGTTCATGTAAGTCTTTCCAGGTTTTTCTGAAGTCTACCTGCTCACCGTTTCATATGTATATATACATACCATAACTTGTGTATGTATACACACACACACACACACACACACACACACACACACACACACACACCATAAATTGTTCAGCCATTCCCCAATTCATGGGTATCCCCTCAGTTTCTGATTCTTTGCCACCACAAAAAGAACTGCCATACATATTTTTGTACATGTGAGTCCTTTTCTCATTCTTATGATCTCTTTGGGATACAGACCTAGAAGTGGTAATGCTGGGTCAAAGGGTATGCACAGTTTTATAGCCCTTTGGGCATAGTTCTAAATTGCTCTCTAGAATGGTTATATCAGCTCACAGCTCAATCAACAATGCATTAGTGTTCTGATTTTCCCACATCTTCTCCAACATTTATCATTTTCCTGTTTTGTCATGTTAGCCAATCTGATATGTGTGATGTGGTACCTCAGAGTTGTTTTGATTTGCATTCCTCTGATCAGTAGTGATTTAGAGCATTTTCTATGACTATAGAAGAGAATCTTTTTTAAAAAAAATGTAAATAGTATTTTTTCCAGTTTACATGTAAGGACAGTTTTCAGCTTTCATTTTTTTTTTATAAGATTTTGAGTTCCAAATTTTTCTCCCTCCCTTCCTCCTCTCCCCCCTCCCCAAGATGGTGAGCAATTTGGTATAGGTTATACACGTACAGTCATGTAAAACACATTTTCATATTAGTCATGTTGTGAAAGAAGAAACAGAACAAAAGGAAAAAACATGAAAAAAAACTAAGAAAGTGAAAATAAAAGTACAAAAATCTTGCTGAAAAAAATTCCTTAAAAATGATTATTGGACAGATGGAAGCTAATTATTCCAGTAGGAACTATTTCCCATTTTAAATTTTCATTTGTTCTGGGTTAAGCTCTTTTTATTGTACAACATATTTTTTTCTCATTTTAAAAAACCTGATATTAGCTTTGATGAATTAATGATTTGACTGTATACAGATTTAGAAATAATGCCCACATAAATAATAAATCTTTTCATGTCTGTCAAAATGTCTGTTTAATTCTTTGTGTTAGGTGGGATTCACCATGTCCAGCAAATACCACTTTTTTTTTAAGTAATGATACAGAGGCACCAGGATACAAAGAAAATGGAACAGTTCCTGCCCCTCAAAGAACTTACATTCTGTTAGGAGAATTTGGGGGGGCGGTGAGGCAGTTGGGGTTAAGTGACTTGCCCAGGGCCACACAGCTAATAAGTGGTGTGTTTGAGGTTGGATTTGAACTTAGGTCCTCCTGATTCCAAGGCCCATGCTCTATCCACTATACCATCTAGCTGCTTCTATTAGGAGAATTTTTAAGAGAAGTGATACATCTTTTTAACTCTGAAGAAATCTAAGTGTACTAGTTAAACCAACAAGGTGGACTGCCTTAAGAAACTTCTTTGGTAAATAGACATTTTTGTATGTATAAGGGTCCCAATGAATTAGCGACTAACCTTAGAACTCATAGTATTTTAGGATGTAGGAAATCCTATCAAGTTCTGATCAAGTCAGTAATCTTATAGTTTTATTTCTAGTGCCTTTTTTTTTTTTTTACAAAGGGCTTCTGTAACCCTGAGGTGATATGGAATTCTTTTTAGAAGTGAAGTAGGATACCCATATTTCTCAGTACTATGGATGTGTGCTTTTTAAAAAAGTAACTGGAGTATAGATAGGGTGAATGAGGCAGAGGATGTGTGCATTAGAAGCTATGCAAGACAATCTGCTCTTTCTCACATAAAAACACCAAATTATACAAGGCAGACTAAAAGCAGTCTCCCCACAAAAATGGTATTATATAGGGTACTTGGCTTTCCAGGCTTGCCTACAGGTGGTGCCAATCAGTAGTTGAAATATTTTGAACTATAACTGCTATTTCATAAAAAATGTTAAAGCTATAATAGTTCCTATGAATGATTGTGGGTTAAAGGAGAGCTCTAGATTTCCCATGTATCAATTCTTAGAGTAAGTGTAGGATTTGCCTTTTGCCATATGAAATGATTTCACTAATGGTAGGCACCATCGTATGGGGTGTTCAGGAAGGACTAGCATATCCAGTGTGAGGACTCGCTGAGCCCTTTTCAGGGATGCTTATCCACCTTTGGTGTCCGACTTTCATCCAACTCTCACCTGGGGCTCCTATCCTAGAAGTTGTAGCATGCATAGTGGCCACATTGTTAAAACCATATGGGCAGGTGGGCTAAACCAGGTTGAGGGTAACGGACAGACCTCAGATTCATTGGTGAGTTAGGGGGATGTCTGCTCCAAGCATATGAAGACTTTCCGTGGTGAAACGGGCAGATGAAAACAATTTGTCCCAATTGCCATGAAAGTGGCTGAAGCAGGCATTGTGGAGTACTTAAAGATCGATCAGGCATCAAAGATACCATCATCCATTGCATCTCTGCCCCCCACCAGCCACCCTGACTTTTGTCTTGCCACTGGACTTGGCTGATGAGCTCGTGCAGCCCTGCCTTTGTTGTCCATTTCCCATTTTCAGTTGTTTGGAAAATATAGTCCCTGCCTTTAAAGGTATTTTACTTCCTAATGGGAGTGTCACTTTGGTCTAAAAATTCCTGGGATGTTGAGTTGGGCTTGTGGGGAATAGATTAACAAACCCCATCAGGGGGTAATAGCTAATTTGTTTTGATGTTGGCTCATGGGTTCAGAACTGGAAAGTAGAAGGAGGGGGTGGGGGGAAGGAAAGGGTACGCGATGGCAGGCATTTTAAGTGAATTAGGAAAATTACCAGAGGAAGTGGTTGGTGAGGAAGCTGTGGAGAAGGAGATGGTCAGAGAGCAAGGGGAGAAATAATGCATGGCTGAGACTTTTCTGAAAAAGTATGCTTGGAGAGGCAGTCAACTAATCTTGAGAATTGGTCCCCAAGGTGAAAGTTCCTCCACAGCATGGACTCATGATGGTGAAGATGTTGGGGGAGGCCATAGCCAAAGAGAATTTATTCTGGGAGTAACAAGAAAATTCACAGTGGCTACTCTCTTCTCAAATCTGTCATTACTGTTATGGTATCCATGTGAAAAACCTTTATTTCATATGAAATCAACACTTATAAGTAGATGAAAAATTAAAACAAAGTGAGCAAATACTTTGTGCTATATTAAAAATTAATCTTGACTCTGGTTAATTGACAAAAATCTTTATTTAGTTATTCTTATCTACTTTTCATGCTACGTAAGGATCCATGATGGATTTGATCAGGTAAGGAATATGACCATAGGATTTTAAACTGGGGAATACTTTTTAAAAGTTCTAATTTTATTTCACTACTCTTAAAACATGCAATATTACTTTGAAATACACTTGTGCATTATACATTTACATTTTGGAGAGGAAATTATTCCTAATTCTAAATATTTAATTTCTTCAATTAGCTGTTAACAGATCTGTTCCAACCTTGGTAGTAAATAAGATCTAATTATGGTATTTAATAGTTGAATGTGGTGGCTTACTCTGTACTGTATAAGTCACATTAATTAATGTAATTTGATAAGGATTTACCTAATATTTAGGAATTTGCTCATGGAATTTAAATTGTCAATTGAAAACATTTTTAATGTATTTTGGTTATTGTAAGGTCATAATGACCTTGAGCCTCTTTTAAAAATAGAATCTTTAGGTAGTTAAGTCACATGACCATATATGAAATTAAAATATCTCTCAGAATCAGACCATTGCCTCAATTTATCATGGAAAAAAATGTAAGGATTGGAGTAGCAATTTAAGTATGGTTTTCACACCTTTTTTTTCCCCCTCCTCTTTAAGGTCCTGGATGCCTCAACACTTTCTTGGAATACTAGATTGAAGTGGTTTGCCATATGTTTCATAGGTGGCATTTTATGTTCTCTTATCGTAAGTCAAAACCTTATTTTTAAAAATATGTAATATAAATAAGACTAATAGCCGAAAATATTTGCAACCATACAAATGTAAATACCTAAAGTCCACAGGCGTTGTAGTTTTCTTAGGTTTGAGGTTATCACTTGAAATACAAGGTTGAACCCAGGAACATAACCTCTCTTGGTATACTTTTTTTTTTTTAACCCCTTAAATCTGTCTTGTATAAAGCCTGAATTCAGCCCGTGATCCAAGCTTTTAGTATTAGGCAAGGCTATGAGACTTTTGGTGAGTGAAGATACCACAATGCCAGTAGATATGTTAGCATCTGCTATGCAGATGTATTGAAATCTGCTGGATTTTAGCTCTTTAAAATAATTCCTGAATCTGCTGAATCTCTTTCCCGGATTCCAAAAATTCTGCTTTTCAAATGCAGTGGATGGTAGTGAAACTAACGTTCTGTGGAACAGTTGAGAAGAAAACATACACAAATAACAAAAAAGAGTGAGAAAAATAAATTACATTTTTATTTAAATTAAGATATAAAAAACAATAAATATATCAAAATGTGATCATTTCCATATACATATATTTTTTCCCAGATAGTTTATTTTTGGGATATGGTCTGTATTTTTTGGTAACCAATATTAGAACAATACTACATATGAATGAGGTTTTTTTTTTTTTAATAACTATTGTTGCTTTTTTTTATCCTAAGAAAAACAATCACCAAGTTTATCCAGAAAGAGTAGTTTGTGTGTGGGGAAAGCCCGAGTAATTTAGATTTATTTTTTTAACCTATCATTGAAAAAGAGTATTTCATAGAATGTTAAGAGTTGGAAGGAAGTTCAGCGTTTATTTAATTCAGCCATTTCATTTTATCATCTAGGCTCAGAGAGGGAAAGCTTTTTGCTAAAGGTTCTACAGCTCATTAGTGGGAAAGGAGTGCCTACAATTTAGGTCTCCTAATCCCTGGTCCATTGAGCTGTATTTAAACAGCAAATTCCACAAAGAAGTCTTTTTAGTGCTAGTTATTACTTGGAACTAGGCCTGAAAAAAATATCAAGTTGTTTGTAGATCCTTCCCTACAAATGAGCTATGTAACATCTTTAATATTGACTTATTTTTTAAATTATGTTTAGTAGTAGGTGATCAGTCTTTTTTGGTTTAGAAGCACATTGGATTAACTCTAAAATATTATACAGGGAACAGGATTGCTGTGGCTTCCCGGAGGGATAAAACTTTTTGCAGTTTTCTATACTTTGGGAAATATTTCTGCATTAGCCAGGTATGTGTATGTTAAATATTTTCCCTTTTATATTGCTGCTAAATATTTACCTTTTAAAATCATATTAACTAGAAACATTTAATTGTTTTTTTCTAAAAATATTAATCTTATTGGCTTATATTATACAAATCATAACTGCACAGTTTTTATTGATATCTAAAGCAAATAATTTAGTGAATTCCTAAACTTCATTTATTTATACTACTGTTTTCTAAAGTTTCAATGGTAATGATAGTAATAATTCAAATCTTAATATCACCTTGTATAAATGTAATTCTTTATAATTTTCAAAATTTTTCATCTCAGTCCTCATAATAGCCTTGTGATATAGATAGTGAAAATATTAGCCCCATTTTATGGATGAAGAAACTAAAGCTGAAAGATTAATCGTATGTCTAAATAAAAGTTTAGGTAAAACCATGTGGCAAATATTGCTTCTTGATACATACTATGCAAGACTTATGAAATGCTAAAAGTTATAATTCTGAGGACTTTTAGTCAAGGAATAGTGTGTATGCTCCATGAAGGCAGTTCCTTGTCTTTTATCTTTGTATGTTCTCTAGTGCCTCTCACAAAGTAGAGAGTAGATAAATGTCTTAAAAGTAACTTAGTATTGAATTACTAGTTTAAACAAAATCTAACTTTTGCAAACTATTTCTGATGCCTTTAAAGCCAAAAAAAATTAGCAAATTCATTAACTTAGGAGTTTGCCATTATTGTTCATAGAAATTATATGTTTTTAAGTAAGACTTTTTCCCTCACCGAAGCTTTCATATCCCTATGAATCACTGTTATGTTTGAATTGCTATCAGCGTTGTGTTTCTTACACCTTAGATTTTGTAGTAGGGAACTATGTTTAGTCAATGATCCAATGTATTGACACCTGTAATTAAAGCATAGGGTTAATTTTAATTTCACAAATGGTTATTCTTTACAATAGAGAGAAGCAGTGTATTTATAAATATATTGTTTATTCACTTCAACTAAGTTGTATTTTTAGTCTTTTTAGTCATAGAATTTTCATTATCATCAAATTCAGTAAACATAAGGATAGGTAAATAGTCAAATTGGGTACTACATAAATGAGGAAAAATACCTTAGAAATGCAAGATAAGTTGTCAGCACTATAAGTTAACAATATGAGTAATTTTGTAAATCAGAATATTGTGCCTCTGGTAACTGAAATATTCAAATTCCCTTTTTAGGATTTTGGATGAAAGAAATTTATTTGAGACATTATCTCCATTTAGACACAATAGCTGTAACAACATGTGGAAAAACATAAATTGCATGCACACATCTAAATATGATATGAATTTTATTCAAACTATCTGATTTTTATTAATAATTTATTCCAGTTTTTAATTAACAAAGATTTGGTTGAATATGTCTCAATTCTTTTTTCTTTTGACTTTTTTCAAATAGTACTTGCTTCTTAATGGGACCTGTGAAACAACTGAAAAAAATGTTTGAATCAACAAGGTTGTTTGCTACAGTTATCATGTTGGTAAATACATTTTATTATTTTTGAAGACTTTAAAGCACATTTTGTACAGTAGTTTAAGTTGTATATATTATAATGAAAATATTTGTATTATGCATGTACTACTACTTTGTTTTTATTAAACAGTTTTAGCCATAAAATCTTCCTTGAAGAATGCAGAATACATGTGACCTGCATTAAGCTTTTTTGTAAGAAAAAAATGTGCATCCTATTAGATATATCAAATTCAATTAAATTCAGTTTTTATAGGACTACTTCATCTAGGTATTTGGTAACTTTACCTCTGTGCTTGCTTACCAAAAGTTTATGTTTAATTAAGAATTCAATTCAACAAACAAAAATAATTTAATTTACTTATCATTAGACTTAAGATTTTTCTGTCAGACTTTTCTGTTGTCTTCATCTCCTCGTTTAAACTGTTGAAAAGCTTCTAAAATGTCATATACTGGACAAAAAAGTGACACCAGTAATAGACTTAAAATTTGTATCATCTTCACTGATAATTTTACTTAATTGCTTAAGATATGCAGAGGCAGAGTTGAAACTAAAACTAATTAGATTCTGTCTCTCACTTTAATTTCAGTTCCTTTTAATTCTTCCTGTGATCCAAAAGTAAATTGTCACTTTGTAGGACCATATTCTCATACCCTTAACCTTAATCCTTAGTTTATCAAAGATGACAATTTTTTCCATGTATAAGGAAACTATTGCTTTAGGCTTAGCATATATATGAATAAAATATGATTATGTTCTGTAAGCACTAATTTTTAACATTTTCATAAATTGGTGCTAATTGTCTTTCTAAAAACTTTTCAGTCTTAAACTTGTAGGTTCAGTATCATCACTTTCAACTCAATCAACAGATGTTTGTGCAAAGCAATATCGAAAATTAGGCTTTGGGCAAGGCAATATTAAACATGTTTTAAATTATTTTTAGAGATGATTTTCAGTATTTTAATAAGAAAATATTTTCAAGGTCATTTGCCAACTCTTGAATGGGACTTATTTGTAAATAAGTACATATTTTTAGACAGTTTGACTCATGTGACATTACTACCTACGAATAAATGGTGTCTTTCTTTTTTACTTAGCTTTGTTTGGTATTAACTCTGTGTGCTGCTCTTTGGGTAAGTGTTAGCAGCTGTCTAGTTTTCTGTTAAAAACTTTTAAATATATCACTACTGAGCTCAGCAAACTGGAGCAGTGTTTGGGGTAAAATTCAAGGAACTGAAGAGTAGCTTTGCTTCAAGTTCCCCTTGAGCTCACCAAGAGAATAAAAGATGATTATAAAATTCATTATAATAACGCCAGTGGGTATCTGCAGGTCATATTAACACAGCCTAGAATTTGGAAATTAGCGAGGGAAAATAACCTCAACCAACTTAATATTAAAGCCCCTTCTGCTTTGTGGAAAGTTCACTTCCCAGCCCATTACTTTTTATTTGACATAGAATTTTAATTAGTCTAGTCATACTTTGTAGCAAATAAAGAGGATATAAGAGGAAGAGCATGGGAACAATAACAAAAAAATGACAGCTAAAACCTGATGGGAGGCAGAAAAAAATAGAAAAAGCTCTGCCCAAATCCTCACTAGTCTAGGTCAAGACTACACATATTTCAGTAGCCTCAGGGCACTATCATTTAGAGAAGAGCAGTTCATAATTAATAGTAATAAAGATGCATTAATGAATTGAAATCATAAAGGAAATGTTAAATTATTCTTAAGAAAACAAAACAATTGCATAATTGCATTTTAGTTTTAGATAAGACTTCTCTGGAAATTGGTTAAATTTTTTAAATGGTATCTAAAAGACCATGTTTCCATTATTGAATTTACCTAAGAGTAATAGCTCATTGTGTAAGAATGAGGGGTTACCGTGCTATTGGCTTTAAATGCACATGTTTGTAATTCCAGAATGGGTTTGTCTGTCCATCTGTCTGTCTCTCTTTAAGTAGCTGAGAAACTATTTTTAAAAATTTTTTATGGCACCACAACATATTCCCAAACAAACCTCGCCCCAAAAGCACATTAGACTGTTGTGGAAAGCAGTGAAAAATAGCATGATTGTGATCAAAACTTTGTCGCTTTCCACTTTTTGTGGTTTGTGAATTATTAATGAAAAGAAATGAGAAGATACATGTTTTAATTTTTATATTGTGGTACCAACATTATCTTTTGAATTTGACCTGGCTTTTGTTAGCTCTGACTTTTCATGATTTACAGAGAGAGAACGAGAGAGAGAGAGAGAGAGAGAGAGAGAAAGAGAGAGAAGTTATTTTGGCTTTGCATTTTTATTCTATATCACTTGATATCAGTCTTCTCATGTTTCTCTTAATTCTTCGTTTTCACCATTCTTTATTTCACTGACACTCATCTACCATAATTTGTTCAAGCATTCCCTAGTTTTGGTCATGAATTTAATTTATAACTTTTTGTTATAACCAGTAATGCTGGTGTGAATATTTTTGCACATATAGCTCCTTTCTTGATGTTCATAA
Source organism: Phalanger gymnotis (assembly GCA_028646595.1). Taxonomy (NCBI): domain Eukaryota; kingdom Metazoa; phylum Chordata; class Mammalia; order Diprotodontia; family Phalangeridae; genus Phalanger; species Phalanger gymnotis. The sequence continues at coordinate 78,914,974 of CM053627.1, forward strand.
CCTCTTTGGGACTTAATCTTAGTTGAAGGATTGTTAGGGCAAAGGATATAAATATAGTTAAGAAACCTTTCTGGCACAACTCCTTATTTTCCAAACAAGTGAACCAATTCACTGCCTTTCCTTCCTACAGCTTTCCTGATAAGGAGTTCTCTGGTTTTTGCTAATTTGAGGATGAGGCGATACCTCTGGATTGAGAAAAAAAAATAGCTTAAATTTCAAAGATTGAACCCAAAGTGTAAACACTTAAAATAATGTTTAAAAGATCAAGATAAATTGAAGACTTCCTCTTAAAAATACATCTACCAAACACAGAAAGACTCAAAAGTTGCAAGTGGAAGGAAATGAAACTTAGAGAGTTTGAGACCCTTCGAGCATCTATTGAAGACTCTCTGCTGATATTGAGAGGGATCACAGCAGTGACTGAATTACCAAAGTAGGGAGTTCTGGCAACTAAGATTTTAGTACCAGATATGGGGGGAAAGTAGAAATTGTCCTGAAAAGTTTAATATATTGAAGAGTTTGTGTTCTTGCCCTAAAAGCAATGACTTTAGAAGCTTTTTTAAAAAAATATTGCATATTGAAAATAATTAGTTAATGGGTAAAGTAAAGCCCTAGGACGTGAAAAACACTTTAGAAACAGTTCAAAGGGTTTCAGTTCAATTAAATTCCACATCTAGTAAAAATGGAGACAAGAAGACCACTCTAGGTGTTTAAAAGTGGGCACAGTCATGAATTAGACATTCTGTTGAAAATATATTGTAAAATGTACCTACTAATGAATATTTTTTGTTTTTCCGTTAGTGGCATAAAAAAGGATTGGCTCTATTGTTCTGCATATTACAGTTTTTGGCAATGAGTTGGTAAGTTCTTATATTGATTTTAAAGCGTATTATCACCTAGGAGTTGCTAATTGCTTCCTCTTGAATTTATGAAATATTTCAAAGATACCGTCCCATCACCTGATGTGGTGAAAGCAAGGTAAATTTTAAAACAGCAAGCTTTCTACTGTTGTTCTTAAACAGAACTGTGTAGTTCATTTTCAAAGAGAGAGGATTTCTGAGTTCATAGTATCAGAGTGAATATCTCTAGTGCATGTTGTGACCAGATACAATTTTTTTAAGCCACTGACATTTTGAACAATTGGAATGTGTTTTCATGATAAACAGTTTGGATGTTGTATTTCTAGGCTATTATTGAATACATTTAAATTAATACCTCACTGAATTTCAGAGTTCATTTCAGTGGCCATGTAGCTTACCCCCTACCTGAATGAAGGTCATCTTCCCTGCTGCTCAAAGCCTGGCTCACTCAATGTGATTTTGAGATATCATTCACAGTAGGTCAGCATTCACATCCACCAGTTCTTTTGGTATATGAAGATGTAGTTTATTTGACCTGGGGAATTAAATTCATCAAAGGCAGCCAGCTTTTTCTCATTATCTCCTTACTTACCTTACATGTTAACTACCTGTTAGCCCTATTTATTCTGTCCTTTATGGTCCATGGTCATCCTTGGCAGAAAAAAGCTAAGTAAAAATGAGCTACTTTACTTTCTCTCATTAATTTTTATCAGTAGCCATCCCTTCTTTGATACATTTCCCAGTAGAGTTACCAAAAATCCACTGCAGAAAAAAGCCCTCTTTGTGTCTTTCCTTATCAGTTCTAGCTCATTCTTGCAGTACCGTATCACTTTTGTATTTTTCCTTTACTGCTGATCTTTTTTTTTTTACATCTTTTCAAAATTGAATTTGGTTTTTGAGTTCCTTCTTGTGTTGAGAGCAATATCATAATCTTTTGTCCTCCTCATGTAAGCTGGTTTTCACTTAATTAGATACCGAATCTCTCCTTGAGATTTGATTGGCTTAGGGGATCAGTCTGGGGTGGTTGACATCACCTCCTAATTTCTTGAAGATAAACAGTCACATGGAGCTTTACCCTTTTTCTGAGGTTTGACTGGCAGATCACAAATGATAATTCAAAAGCAGGGGAGTTTTTGTCAGGTCAATCAATTCGTAATGTCCTTGATATGTATCCTGGGTGAATATCCTTCTTCTGGTCTGGCTGAGTACGTTTTTACTAACTAGGAAACTGGCCTGAGTCCAGAGCAATTATTGTGGTAGGCAGGAATAGAACAAAACAGAAAGCTGAGCCCAGATTGGCCTCTGTGCTTTTGTGAGGATGATGCTAGAAATGGTGATGGCTTCTCCTTACTGTGAAGTACCCTCAACCCTGCTGAGAATTGGAGCGTTCACTGTCTGATTATTCAGAGGATACTGACACGAACATGCTCTGTGTCTTTAAGAATGATGTCCTGAAGATAACTGTATCAAACTATTGGTGGTTGAACTTGGACACTTTCTTGTACTTGGGGAGGTTGTTGGTCTTCAGGCCCACCAACTGGTAGGCGTAGACCTGGGCCCAGCTCAACTCTAATTTTGGGACAGTCTGAAAAACTGCTGAAGGAACTGCTTGTGACATTTTTGTAGGGCAAGTGAGAGGCCTTTGGGACCAATGCCACCTCGACTTTGTTGAGAAGCATTTAAGAAGAAATTGTAGTGATTCTCCCCAGGAGCCTAGAGACTTTTCTGGAACTGAGTATATAGACAAATGTGCCAGTCGCAGCCTCAGTTGATTTGCTTAGGTCTGTTGGTGCAGTACCAGTTTCAGAGGTTTAAAAAGAGACAGCTTCAACTTTGACTCCAAACACTGAAAAAAGACACCTGTAGGTCATTCAGTAGTTAACAAAAGGAGGTTTGTTTGACCGTAGTGGAGGAAGGCTGTGCTCGGAGGACACCATGAGTTGATTGAGTGAAGCTCTCCCTGTCTCTGTTTGCCCATTGTGGTCTGGCAGTCATATAAAGGGCTGGAGTTCTTCAGGGCTGTTTTGTACTCGTACAACCAGGAAGTGACATCAACCACCCAAGCCTTTTAATCCTCTGAGCTAATCAAATCTCCAGATATCTTTAGGGAAAACTAGACTAACCTGAATGGGGGACAGGGTTAGGGTACTGCTTCCAACATACCTCTGCAACTAAATATATCTCTTCTCTCTCTTTTTCCTCTTCATAAGAATTGTTTGCTATTGCCGTATGTCATTAGCTGACCTCCCCTGTAGAATTTTAGTCCCTGGCATCCCACCTGTTCTGCCTTTGAGGTCTTTGAAATCCATTCTTCCAAAAATCTAGAGTTCATGTCAGATGTTGGCTTGCTTTCCTCTTCTCTTTTACAGACTCCAAGAGGAAGTGAGTATTTCCTTAGTAAGCAGTTCTTGGTGAGAATCTGAGCTGGAAATGAATTGGTTCCTCTACCCTTTCAAAGATAAAATTAGCATTAAAGCAAGATAAGAAATAATGAGCTGCTGTTTTTGGCAGAGACAGAACTCCAGTTTATGCCCATTTCTGGCCCAGTGAATAGAGTGCAGGCCCTGGAATCAGGAGAAATCATCGTTGTGGATTCAAATCTGGCCTCAGACACTAGCTGTTACCTTGGGCAAATCACTTAACCCTGTTGGCTCCAGTTTCCTTATCTGTTAAATCAGCTGGAGGAGGAAACGGCACACCACTCCATATCTTTGTCAAGAAAAATAAATGGGATCACAAAGGGTCAGACAGCCTGAAACGACTGAACATTATCATCATCACCATTATATTATGCCTCTTGTTTTAGGATTGCGAACTATTTCCCAAACTTCTCATCTTCCTTTGCGGGGGAGGGGCGCTGTCTAGGTAGACCGCAATGTATTTTCATGACAAAATTGCTTCTGTTTCTGCCTGCATTGATCTTCACTCAATTCTCTCTAGCCCCCCCCCCATTCCTCCTGGCTCCCACCTTTTTCTTAGTCCTCGTTAGATGTAGTGCATACCTCCCCATTACCGTATTTTAAACTAGCAGTCTAGAGACCCAAACCCTATCCTTATATACCATCGTCTTCGCCAGCTATTCACTTCCCAGATCTGCTTTTCTTATCTTTGTATCCCTTGCTTTCTTTGACTGAGTAATGGAAACAATTCCTGTTCACCTAAGGTCTTTGATTTCCTGCTGAAGACTTTGCAAACTTTGACAGTTACCTTCCTTTTATCACTGTAATTTGTGCCTATGTGAATCACCAGAAATGGATAGTAGTCATGCATTTTGACATCTTGAGAGAATCTTCACTGTTATGAAGAGCTGCCTTTTTTTTTTAATGGAAAAACAGCCTTTCTTTCTTTGTCCCTTTCTTTGTTTCTTTGTCTCTTTCTTTTTTTGTTTCTGTTTCTTCCTTCCTTCCTTCCTTCCTTCCTTCCTTCCTTCCTTCCTTCCTTCCTTCCTTCCTTCCTTCCTTCTTTCCTTCTTTCTTTCTTTCCTTCCTTCCTTCCTTCCTTCCTTCCTCAGCTGAAAAACATTGTTTGAGCAATTAGAATATTTTCCTTTGTTTTCTTTAAATGTTATGGTATCCTTAACAATATAATGGCACTTGTTTTCTCTACTCCTTTCCTATCAGTCTCCTGCATTTTTAGAAGCATTTAATTCAAAGGCTATATACTATTAGCCTGGGAAGGGACAAAAGGATTTTTATTGTTTGAGATTTAGGGGCAAAACGTTTTTATGGCTTGGCAAATGATAAATCCAACCAATTCTTTTTTATTATTTTAATAATTATTTACTAAAACTAAGTGGCTTAATAGTCTGAGTGCAGAACAGAAGACCAGCTGTTGCATTAATTTTTTTCCAAAGTAAAGTAAGTAGTTCTCCATTAATTAGAAATTTGGAGCTAAGGCATACTTCATAGTGATTTTTTAATTACAAATTTTCTGATGTAAACCAAGCGTCAATAATTTCCAAGAAAATGATAAAGCTCTTTCTTGGATTACTAATAGTGGAAGTTCTAACGGATTAAATCTGTATGTTAATTTTTTTCAGTCCTTAGATGAAAGATACCAAAGTTGTCACTTTTATGTTTAAAAACACTCATTTGTAATTGCTGTTTTAAAGGTGATAGAAAACCTTAATGAATATAGCAATAGAGATGAATACATTTGTTATCTTCTAAAATAGATGAGATTACATAGTCTAAGACAGCCCTAGATCCATGGGATTATATAATTGAGGGCCCTCCCCCCATTTCATAGTTAATGAAATTGATCCCCATAGTAATTGAGTAACTTGCCTAAAGTTGCAAAGCCTAATTAGTAGCAGAGCTGGAACAGGAGTCCACTATCCATCTTGGTTATGTATAACCCCATTCGAAAGGCACTTAATTTGTCAGAATTAGCAAATGCTAAGTTTTCCATTTAATTATGGAAGCTAAAAGTGACCTTTCTGAATTTAGTACTTTAAAAATTTCATTTATTTGTGTCTCTGAGTGGGAATTTCGAGTGTCTTTTCCTTGAGAGACCTCTGCTTAATTTGAAAGTAGCATAATTAAGCTCAAGTCAACAAAACATTGAGTGCCAACATTTTCAAAGTACTGTGGGCCTTTCTCAGGAAACCACTGATGGTCAGTCAAAGGCAGTTGAGCAAGCTAGCCTCATCTCAAGACAAAAGCTAGGAAGACTGCCATAAACAACTAAGCCTTCCTCAGTAGCTCCCTGCCGGCATAAAGGGCAGTTGGCCATACAGGGGCTGTGGGCACAACGGCTACCAAAAAGAAGGCCTGAAACTGTTTCTTCTTACAAATACAAAGGACGAGAATTTTGTAGTATCCCACGTAAAGTACAGAGTGTTTGTCTTTGTCACAGACAAGCAGCTAAGCTCAAAATGTTGCCTGAATTCTATCCTAGAAGAGAAGCTAATAGAGTTTGAGAAATGCCTCTTTACTCTCCCAGTGAGCAGGAAGCATGAAGAGATGTCTTTTTTTTTAGTGGAAAAACAGCCTTTGTTTGTTCCTTCCTTCCTTCCTTCCTTCCTTCCTTCCTTCCTTCCTTCCTTCCTTCCTTCCTTCCTTCCTTCCTTCCTTCCTTCCTTCCATTCTCTCTCTCTTTCTCTCCCTGTCTCGCTCTTTCTTTTCTTTCTTTCTAGAGTTTATTGCTGCATAGGAAGATATTGTTTAAGAATGGGATTTGAATTTCTGGACGATAGCTCAAAACATGAGAATGACGGGCTTTTTCGCCAGGGATGGAGTCTGCCTAACACAGATAATGTTTCTCAGGAAAAAGCATTGAAGCTGTAAAGGAAAGAGAAATTATTAGAGCATAAAGAGAACAATAGTAGAGAAGCTATATTGAGGAGCAAAAAAGGATCAGAGGAGGAATAGGATGACTGCCGAAGGTAGAAGGGATGCTGATAACAAGACGATGGGAGTAAAGCTGAGCTCCTAAACTCTTTGCTAAGGAAAGTGACTTTGAGACTAGAAAGGACCCAGCAAAGAGGCTAATAATAGAGTCTGGGGATAAGACCCTAAAAGAGCAGGTAGCTGCCTGCAGTGCAAGGCATCCAGCTCCCATGAACGGCACCTCAGGAGAGGCGCAGACGCTATTGCTAAACCGCCGTCTTTCAAATTCAAGTTTCATTTCAAAGTAATCTTCGAAAGGTCGCGGTGAATATGAGTGATACTGTATAATAATATGAAGGGCAGATATCCCCATTTTCAAAAAGGGAAGAAATCGGATGCTACAAACTACAGGTTGATGAGTCGGACCTTACTTCCTGGCCAAACTGGAGTATGTGATAATAGCCTTTGTATATTCTAGGCCCTACGGTAAGTATTTTACAAGGATCTCATTCGATCCTCACAGCATTAACTCCTGTTACAGTTGAAACTGAGGCAAACACAAGTTAGTGATTTGCCCAGGATTGTACAGCCAGTGAGTATCAGAGGTTGGATTTGAATTCAGGTCCCCTTGACTCCAGGCCCATCATGACAAAGTAACTTTATTTCCTTCTTTGAGAAAGGGACTGGACTGAAATCAGGAAATACGTAAGGATTTGTAGTCCATTTAGGTATAGCTTACCTAGGTTTTAACATGGGCTTAACAAAATCTCGTGCTTATTCTACTGGGAAAATTGGAAAGATACAAGCTAGAAGAGATAATATAATTAGGTAGATTCAGAACTCTTTGAGTGGCCAGACTCACAATAGTAATTTAAAGTGCTCAGATAACCTTGGAAGAAGGTCTTCAGCGGACCGCACAAGCATCTGTGCTTGAACTTGTGATTTTTAATAAGATTATTACTATGAAGAAGTTACATTGGATCTCTTGAGAATTGAAATTGTTATCTCATATCTTTATATTTTTCCTTGGCCAGTATTTCTGTTTAATGGGTAACGAGTTCCTTAAACACTGAGAATATCTTAGCAGTACGTTTAGTTCTTACAGAGCTCTTTTATTTTTTAAGAGTATATATAACACAAGAGGGTAATTTTACTTATTATAACCAGCTGCTTTTCTTGTTTTGGAATAATAAAAATTATTTGGCATGCTTAAAAATCTGTATACTTGGAAATCTCACATTTTATCCTTCTCCTACAGGTATAGTTTATCATATATCCCATATGCAAGGTAAGTTTTTTTTAACCTCTTTCCCTTGTTACTGCATAGTTAGTTCTATACTGCCAATGTGGAATGCGAAATTTGACAAGATCTTTTAAAAATAGCTTTTGGAAGTGACTCTCAGATTGTTCTCTTTAATATAAGAAATAAATTCATTGAAAAAAAAAGAAAGAAATGACAAGTATCTTATGTTATACGTTTCAACGTTACAGAATTGGATGGAGAGAGTGAATCATATGTATTTCACCTACATATCTTTATAGTTATAAAGTTTTGAGTAATTTTGTTTCATTCGTGACTTATTTATGGTTTCATTATTAGATCTAAAAATCAGAGAAGGCCTACCCAGTAGAATAGGGTAGGAGAAACACTTTGTAATAAGAGTGCAAGCTTCCGGAACATATATCTTACTTAAAAATTAAAGTTAGTGGGGATGTAGAGAATGGAGCCTGTTGGCATTTTACTCTAAAGCCAATATTGCTGGAATAACTTTATTCCATATGGCAAAGAGATTTATGCAATTTAACTTTAGAGAAAAAATGGGATCCATTCCTCTTTTCCAACCTTTGAAATGTAACATATGCAAGGAACCAAGAAAAAAAAATTATGCTTTTTAATAATGCAGAAAGTTAGTTCAGCCTTTTATTCCATTATAAATGGGATATAAAATTTAAAGGAGAAAAAATTACGAGTCATCCATGGATACAAAAAGAATTGTTCTCCCATTTATTGGGATCCACTAGTGTATCTTGAAGCCTCAGTGGATCTCTATTTCCATTTCCATTCCACTTGGGGCCCCCCTCCCCTGCCCCCCAACTCCCAAATATTTACAAGGTTCTTGGTCAAGACAGAAGACTGTTAGTAGTCTCCTATGGACTTTGCTGTTAGGATATCTCTTGCCCCACCTTTTTGTCTGTTCGCCCGCAGTGATCTTACGGTTTCCTAGAAATGATGGGTACCTTTACAAACCCTTTTACCTATGTAGAACAGCATTCAAGATTTCTCTATGATAAAGGATCATTAGTGACTTGATTCTAACACTATGCCAGAAATTTTTAACTTGTTTGAATTTTAATATGAAATGATAATCCAAAATAGAAATAATTATCTGCCAAAAATGTATTCAGTGTGACAAGTTAATATAGGTTTCATTCATTTTTTAAAAATTTGTAGCTTTTCTTTAAATTTTGCATTTGAAAAGTAATTGCAGCTCTTACTCGCTATCCCTTGTTGGTATCATTTTTTTCAATAGCTAATTTATTTTGCTCAAGTAGGATCGCTTATATACACCTAAAATCTTATTGGAATAAGTGCCATTTCAAAAAGATTCCCAAGATCTAGTAATGACACACATATTTCAGACACTGTCAAACCAACAACTTGTATCATGTCAAAATGTTGCATTTAAGATTGTTTTAATGACATTTGACCTTTAGTATCTATACAGGACTTCTTGGTAAGAAAAGTTTTCAGCAGGCATGTTTGTGGGAAGGTTATTACATTCTGACCATTTTCATCCCTTCCTCTTTCCTTCTCCCTAGGGATGCAGTGAAGAAATGCTGTTCCTCTCTGATAAGTTAAAACTAAGAAACTTTTTGAAGAGGAAATTTTTATATTGATGTCCAGTTTTCTTGGCGAAGCATCTTCTTCAAAATTAATTTTCACTCCAAAAACATGTTGCAATAATTTAACATTTTTTGTACACTGAGTAAAAGCATTTTATGTTTAAACTGTTAAATATTTTTGTCTCAAATTCACAATGTGCCATTATTGTCCAAAGAGCAGTAAATTTTAATCATAGAGCTTAGATTATTTTATAAATCACTTATTATAGCTTCTTTTAGGCTGCTTTGAGATTTATACTTGTTTGGAGAGAGCTTATTGTAAACCTACAGCAAGATATATACAATTTTCTGGCCCTTTTTAATTTTTCTAAGACATCATTGTTTTTATTTGAAATGTGAAGTAGTTTTTCTTTAGATTGAATTGCATATTATGTATAGCAAACAAATTAATATATAAATCTTATAATTTTGAAATAAAACAAAAAATTTGAAAAAAAATTTTCTCTATCCAACTTATTAAAGGGGAGATGAGAGGTAGTAGACACTACTAACAGCAAGCCAGTTCCCCACCTGCACTCCTCCATTTATGCCCCTCCCCCCCAAAAAAGTGTTTTGGTTTTGTAAGCAGTTTTGCCTTCCCTGTAACCTCATTTTTTCTACTGAATTGAGAAAAGAAATTGAAAAGAGGTTATTTAGAAAGTACAATATCAGAGACAGCTAGTTGGTAAACTGTTTCTGTTCACATTTTCCTGTGACTTTCTGGAGACTGCCTCCCAGTTCCTCAACACTCCTGGCTCTTTTCTTTCTCTGAAATAGACATTGCTTTCTTTGGATCTGAATAAGATGCCGTTCATTACTATTAAAAAGCATTATTATATTTCATGAATCACCAGATTTTGGAGTGTCAAAGGGTACCATCTATTCCAATCCATGTGTGAAAAATAATGCTATGTAGTCTGCATACCTGAGAAGTGGTCATTCCATAGGAAAACATTATCCTTGCAAGGTAGGCCATTCAATTTTGGGATTACTCTAATTGTTAGGGAAGTTTTTCCCCCCAGGCTAAATTCGCAACTCTCACCCAGTGCTCCTTTCTTCTGTTCTCTAGCACCAAGCACAAGTCTCTTTCATAGAACAAACCCCTAATGAGTACTTGAAGAAAACTGACATGTCTCTTCCGTGCCCCAAGTCTTTCCCAAACTAAATGCCCTCAGTTCTTTCAAACGGCATAAACTTGAGGCCCTTCACTAAACGGATTTTCTTCCTCTAGACCTCTTCCTATAATGGGGTGCTTAGAACAGAATGTAATACTGCAGAGGTTTTTTTGACCAAGACAAAGTGAAGCAGGACCATCACTTCCTTATTCCTAAAAGTTATGCTCCTCTTAATGTAGCATTAGCTTTCCAGACTGCCACAGCATTCTTTCAATTCATACTGAATATGCATTCCACTAAAATCCCCAAATCTTTTCTTAGGCGAACTCTATCTGTTCCTCCTCTATCATGCACTTATAAAATTTAGATTTTTTAAAACCAAAGTAAGATTTTGCACTTATCCTTATTAAGTTTTGTTTTATTAGTTTTGGCCCAACATAGTAGCCTGTTAAGATCTTTTTAAATCCTGACTTTGTCATCCAGCTATCCCACCTAGCATTGTGTTGTCTGCAAATTTGATGAGCTTGTCATTTATTCTTTTACCCAAGTCATTGATAAAAATGTTGGCAAAAGGCATGTTGCAAAGTCCTGGGGCACTCTATTATAGAGCTGCTTCGAAGCTGATTTCAGTGATGGTGATGATGACCAACTATGTTAAGAGTCAGCACTGTGGTGGATAGAATTCTGGGCTTGGAAGGAGAAAAAAAAAACCTTAAGTTTGAAACTAGTCTCAAATGCCTTCTGTTTGAGTAGGCAAGTCATGATCTCTCAGCCTTGGTCTCCTCATCTATAAAATAGGGGAATTAGATTATGTTTATGAACCTCTGATCCTAAAACACTAGAGGATGCTAAAATCAGTTTTAAGACTATGTAGAAACATTGGTATTCTAAATTTTTTCCACGAACAAATGAGTTGATTGGAGGAACTGAATCTATCAGTATTGACATTCCTATTATAAATAAAACCAGAAAACAGAAGCTCCAGTTAAGTGAAAGAATAACTCATAAATGTTACCCAGAGATTCAAATAGAAGTTGGTGGAGTTAATTTTGACATGTATACAAACACAACAAGAACAATTTCATGGAATTCTTGGTTATCTCATCTTGTAGTATTCCTAATGAAAATAAGTCAAAAGACCATTCTGAATATAAATGCAGCTTCTGTGCCAACATCTGTTTTGGAGGAAGAGTAAGCAGCAAAATTTATTGAGCTCAATAAGACCCTCTAAATTGAATCAACATATATTTGATGGTTGATGACATCAATGCAAAGGCAAGTCTAGAGAAAAGTCAAAAAATGTGTTGAAAAATACATGCCTCCAGATCAAGAAATAAACGAAGTCAAAGACTACTACATGGAAAAAATCCTTAAGTCTACATATGAACGATTTCTTCAAGGAGAAAATTAGAAAGTTCTAGGTGTGACAAGCACTAAATATCACAAAGATGAGAAAATGACTATAATAATCAAGAAATTACTAGTTAACAATGTGGGAAGCTTTTATAGTTATCTGTATGGTTACGTCATCAACTTGTTAAAGCAAAGATCAAAGACATCAAATCAGATAAAAGAATTAAAATGAAAAGATGAAGTATAATAAAAACATCTTCAATCTGTTTTATTTAAATTTGTCATCGAAGACCTTAATTGAAAAATGGTTAAAAGATTAGCTTCCTTTGGGCTATCACCAGAAGCTTAGCTGGCATAAGGCAATCACCACAATGGGGAGACCAAAAGACCTGGAAATTATTCGAGCTAATGGTTCCCTTGCTAAGTGGAGAGATGGTAAAAGACAACACATGTTTAGAATTTTAGCTTATTTATAAAATCTTATGAGGGAATACAGGGAAATAATATGGTCTATACTGTCTTTTAAACATTGAGGAATGGTGATGGGGAAAATGAGTTTATAGAAAGCTTGGCATGACTCCCAATTAAACCAAACCATCCCAAGAGCCTTTAAGGAAGAAACTGGAAGATTATAAACAGATGAAAAATGGGAAAAGAGCTGGAAGATTTGTATAACAAATTTTTCTCTTGTCAGTGAACAGCACATTTGCATACTTACATCACAGTTCCTGACATCCGTTCTATGGCTCAGGCAAAGCAAGGAAGGGGAACCAGGGAGGATGGAGGTATAGGAATAAGAAGTAAGTCTATAGATCTCTTCCTGATAACCCCTCCCTCCAAGAAACAGCCAAAGAATTATTAGAATAAAGATTGGCCTGGAGATGGGTAGCATTCTTTGTTCTCTTGGAATCATGGGTAGTCATTTCATTGATGGTAGTTCTTATGTCTTTCAAGGTGGTTTTTACAATGTTATAGTATAAATTGCCAGGTTCTGCTCATCTCATTTTCATTTCATAAGACTTGCCAGTATTTTCTGAAACGGTGCTGTTTATCTTTTCTTACAGCACAGTAGTATTCCGGTATATTCATATATCATGACTTTGTTCAGCCATTCCCCCAGTTGATGGCTACCTTCTTAGTTTTGAGTGCTTTGTCACCACCAAAAGAAGTTAATAAATATTTTTGTACATATGGGTCCTCCTCTTTCTTTGATCTCTTTATGGTATAGACCTTTCTCTGAGTCAAAAGGCATGCAGAGTTTAATAATTTTTTCTCAGTTTCCTTCATTCCCTCAAGTCCCAGCTAAAATCCCACCTTTTACACGAAGCTTTATCCTATATATGGCTGCTTTGTATGTAGTCGTTTGCATATTGTCTCCCCCATTAGATTACAAGCTCCTTGTAGACAGGGACTGTCTTTTGTATCCCCAGCGCTTAGCACAGTGCCTGATGTGTAGTAGGCACTTAATAAATGCTTATTGATTGATATTGGTTAATGCTAGTGCCTTCCTTTTGTGATCATCTCCAATTTATTGTCTTATGTGTATCTTGTTTGTATGTAGTTCTTTGCTTGGTGTCTCCCCCATTAAACTGTGAGCTCCTTAAGACCAGGGTCTGGTGTTTGTTTTGCCTACTTTGTAACCCCAGTGCTCAGCATAGTGCCTTTCACATGGTAGGTACTTAATAAGTACTCGTTGATTTATTTGACTTGGGCATAGCTCTAAATTGCTTTCCAGAATGGCTGAGCCAATTTGTATTAGTATCAGTGTGAAAATTTTTCCGGGAGAAAGCCAGGAAGAGGCAAAAATTACCCATCAGCCAGATGCTTTCTTCAAGGCAACTCTGCAGCTGCTTTCCTTTGATAAGCCTTTGACAGTGAGACTATTCCCTAGTGAATGTATGCAGCAGTAAGAAGCTGGAGGCTGCTGTCAGACAGGGTCTCCCAGAGGAGGGATTATTGTCTGATCCACGTTACCACTGGGCCTGGACCTGAGCTACTTCAAGAAGGTTGGAGCTCTGTGCATTTATAGCCCCGTATTTTGGTCATGCTTGCAGAGAAAAGGGAGGCTTGACTCTGAGCACCCAAACTGTGTTCCTGATACTCCTGGTTATTGCTGTTTTGTTGTTGTTTGCTTTAGTTTTAATTACCTGCAGACCCAATAAAGGAGATTAGGCTACTTCGTCTCAGAAGCAGCCATGAGCACTTAGTTGTCACTATGTTTAATGTATGCGGTATTATTCCTTTTCCTATTGTGAATATAATAATATAATAATGATAAAAGATAATACATATACACATCTATTTCTCTACCTCTGTCGTATATATGTGTATATATGTGTATGTCTTATTAAACTCCATTGAGGCATAGTAGGAATAGGAAAAAGAATAGTTTTTTCATTAATGGGTGGGGGCTGAGCCAGAGTCTAATTGCATATATTCACAAATACCCTCTTGACTCTCTTAGAGGAGCAGTTCTCAACATGTGATCTGGCCTCCTGAGACCCTTTCGGGGGGTCAGCAAAGTTAAAATAGTTTTCATAATAATGTTAACACATTTTCATTTCTAATACAGCAAATATCGATAAATTAACCCCTATAAACAAAAGCTCTTAGGGGTTGTCAGTTTTTAAGAGTGCAAAGGGGTCCTGAGATAAAAAATTTTGAGAACTTCTGCCTTGTAGACTAATGAGACCAGCAATGTTGGCAATTGACCATAAGGGCAGAGCAAGGGGAAGAAGGTAGCCAGACCTGTGAACAGTTGGCATGTGCTTCAGAATGACCTCTGGGGTGAGTGCTAATAGCATTTGGCCTTTGTGGTTAGCCTCATTCCCCCAGTGGGTAAATACGATCTCATCTTTCGTGCTAGATAGGAATTCTCTGTCTCTGCCTCTCTGTCTCTTGTGTGTGTGTGTGTGTGTGTACACGCACCATTGCTCTTTTTGGCAATTCTAGGAAAGCTTATAGACCCCTTCTTAGAGAAATATTTTTAAATGTATACAGCAAAATACATTGTAGGCAGCTCAGTGGAATAGTTGATTAGAATGTTGGACTTGGAGTCAGAAGGACCTGACTTCAAATGTGGCCTCAGACACTAGCTGTGTGACTCTGGGCAAGTCACTTAACCTCTGACTCAGTTTCCTCATCTGTAAAATGGGAATAATCGTACCTCCCTCCCCAGGTTGTTGTGAAAATCAAATGAAATAATGTTTGTAAACCTTAAAGCATGACATAAATACTAGATATTTAAAATATACATTATTGCATAGGATTACAAAGAAAACCAATTATATTGAAAAACTTAAAATATTTTTAAAAGTTCACTGATCTCAGGTCAAGAACCACAGTAGCTCTTGGAAGACAAAGAGCTATTTTGATTTTCATATTTATTTCCCCAGCCTACAGCACAGGGGTTTTGTATCTAATAAAAGTTTAATAAGTACTCATACTTGTTAAAAGAATTTCAGACCTGTACAAGTATAAATTGTAACACAATTTACGTATAATTATATGTTCATGTATCATAGAATAATATATATAAGTAATACTATATAATTAACATATTAATATGCTTCTCTAGAAGGATCTTCTGAGAACATTTTTCAGGAGAAATTGGGAAAACCTAGCAACCTGTAACAGATTCCACCACTCCATTCTAGCTGCCCTTTTTACACAGAGGTGATAAAAAGTTGAAAGAAGTAAGGCAAATGTTAACACCACTTTCAGTAGCCTCTAGTACCCTTCTGTTCCCTAAGCCAGAAGGGTAGACAAGTACTGCAAAACATTAAATGTAGTTAGTCACCATGGTTCCTCCAGTGTTCTGGGTTGGCGACCACCTAGAGGTACTTGGTATCTGTCATACTCATTTTACCCTGGGTTTGTAGAAGTGTTACTGGTGGGTAGAGCTCATGACTGAGAATAGAATGAAAAAAGACACTCCTTTGGACTATGGGCTGCTCTGTTCTTTTTCTGCTGATTGGTCATGAACCTGTGAGATGGAATAGAAGAATCTGCCTTTGCATACACTCATGATTTATCTGGGCTTTACTCCGAGTTCTGATACTAACTTGGTATATGAGCTTGGGCAAGTTGCTTCATTTCTATAAATCTTTAGTTTCCTTATCCCTAGAATAAGAGGGTCAGAGTTGATACTTTCAAAGGTTCCCTCTAGCTTTCTGATTACGTATATTCACAGGCCAGATGTGGAGTCCCACCTGGAACTGTTCTCAAAGCAGAGAGGTATCATATATAGTGTGATCATTCCTGGTGTTTTTTTATTCATCCACCCCTTTCAACAAGAAAAACTAAATGGGTTGTGAACTCCCAGGGTAATCTAATATACTACTCATAATACTTTCTACAATTTTATTTACTTTTTATTTCCTGCACCATTAACGAATTTTTAGCTCAAATCCCTTGGACCATCATAATGAACCCTTAAGGAATTTGGGAACCACTAAATGGGAACCACCAGTGTAGTGGACACAGAGCTAGCCTCAAAGCCAGAGAGCCCTGAGCTCTAGGCTTCTCTTTGGCACATACTGGCTGTGGGGCCTTGGGCAAGTCACTTAACCTTTGGTTGCTTTAGTTGACTCTCCAAGACAATAATTTTCAGAAAAGATACTGACTTGTCTTCAGGGGTGGGCTGGTAAATGTTTAAGAACTAACTCTCTTAAATCAGGAAGTTCTTTAAAGTTTAATCTATATCATTAACATTTTCCCCATCACTTATATTAAGTCTAGACCAGGGGTGAGGAACCTGTGAAGTTTGGATACAGTCAGAGGGTCACACTTGAGGAACTAGAGGGCCACATGTGGCCTCGAGGCCCTCAGGTTCCCTACCCCTGGTCTAGATTGTCAATAAAACAATAAACAAGTACCGATTTGTAGCTTTGTGGAGGTGGAACTATGCTGAAAATTTAACAATCAAAGCTGGTATGAGCTGGATTGTAGAGGGGGTTTCCTCGTCCGGAAGTTCCCTGTACCAATAAAATCACAGGTTCTTTATCCCTATTTCTCAAAGCAATTCAAGAAACCAAGTCGACCACAAAAGTACTTCAGAGACTGAGAATGAGGGGGTGGGGGAAGCCATGTTTGGAGATAAAGTGAAGGATATTCAGTGATGAAAGGTTTCCCAAACAAGAAGAATAAACAAGCATCTTAAAAACTAGATCAGTATGACTGTAGGTATGTTCCATAATTTGGAAATTCGACCTCTCTTCCGAACTCCCTGTCTATTAATTAACACACATTTATGAAACGTTTTGTACAAGGCATCTTGCTGAGCTCCAGAGAAACAAAGGAAAACAACAGTCCCATTACTTTCTAATGGCAGAGATGACATATTCAAAAATAGGCATTTTACGTGATACATGGAGCAGATGGCAGGTGACCTTGGAGAAGGCATTAGCAGCTGGTGGGGGTACATGTGGTGTCATAAACAGGAAAGGCCTCCTAGAGGTGGTAGCATTTGGGTTGCTTCTTGAAAGAAACCAGGAATTCTGAGAGATATTTGTGAGATAGAACATTCAAAGCATGAAGGACAGCCAGTAGAAAGGGAGTTGGGAGATGGAATATTGAGTGTGAAGAGTAGCAAGTAAATGATTATAACTGGATTGTAGAGTACATGGAAGAGGGTTTTATATAAGAAGCCTGAAAATAGAGGTAAGAACCAGGTTGTAAAGAGCTTCCAATGCTAGAGTTTATATTTGATTTTAGAGCTAGTTGGGAGCCACTGGATTTATTGAGTAGGGAATGACATGGTCAGACCTGCCCTTTAGGAAAATGACTTGGGTGATTGTGTAGAGAATGGATTGGAGTGAGGGGAGACTTGTGGCTAGGAGCTACTTCAGTAGTCCAGGTGAAAGGTGATGTTTCTGAACCATGATGGTAGCTATATGAATAGAGATGTAAGAGATACTATGAATATAGAAATTTCAAAATTTGGCAGCTGACTGGATTTGTGGGGTGAACGAAGAGTTGAGGTTTTGAACCAGGTTTACTCAAAGAGTGGCTGTATAAAGTTAAAAAGCAAAAGTTAAAATAGTAAAGTTAAAAAGAGGGGTGAGTTTTGGGGGAAACATGATATCTGCTTTGGACATGTTGATTTTGAGATGCCTACAAAACATGCAGTTCAAAATATCCAAGAGACAGTTGTTACTGGATTTCAGGAGAGAAACTAAGGCTAGCTATACAAATCTGGAATTCCTCTGTGACAATAATTGAACCGAGGAAAGCTGATGAACTCAAATGAGAGACTTGAGAAAGAAAAAAGAGGAGGGTCTTGGTGAAACTCACAGTTAGTGGGTATAACATCTTCCAAGAAGGGAGACTGAGAAGCAAAAGTTAGGTCAAAGGAAAACAAAACAAAACCAAACCAAAAAAAAAAAACCCCAGTGTCACAAAAGAGAGAGAATTGAGATTTCAGAAATTGGTTAAAAGTGTCAAACGCTGCAGAGAAGTCAAGAAGAATGAGGATTTGAAAAAAAGATTCTTAGATTTGGCAATTAAGGGATTATGGGTAACTTTGGAGAAAACAATTTAAGTTGAATTATGAGGTCAGAAGCCAGATTGCAGAGTTTAGAAGTGGAGGCACCAAGTGTCGAGTTCAAGTTTAGCTAAGAAAGGGGGAGGGATGCAAAACGAAGTAGAGATGGTTGGTTCTAGTGATTTTTTTTTTTAAAGAAAGAGGACATTTAGGCATGTTTGTATCTGCAAGGCAGGAACCAGTAGATAGGGATGATTGGATGAATGAATGGATGAGCATTTATTAAATGCATACTATGTGGGGGATAATTCAGAGATGCAAAGGGGAGAAGAGGGAGGTTTCAGGGTTTTTTTTTTCTTGAGGAAATATGGAGTGAAGTCTAGCTAAGAAGATGAAGGTTAGGAGATGCTATGGGACAGAAGAGGTTTGTAACAACCGCTACGGTGAGTGTGATAGAGAACTGAATAAGGAGTAAGAGGATTGCTTTGCTGCAGTGAGGGCCCAGTTACAATTATTTAACATATATTTGTTGTGAACCCAGTAAACATGGTTCTATGACTTACTCCAGCTTGGTTCAGTGGCATGTGAGTAGAATTGGAAGAGGTAGAAGAAGGTATTATAAGCCAGAGCTGGGATTTGTCTAGATATGATTGGAGAGAGGACAGAAGCACAAGTGATCTAAGAGTAGAGGATAAAGCAGAGTTGAGTTGGAACACCAAGGGGTGGACATTGAGAATCAAGGGTGGGGTGGGGTATAGCCAGAGCAGAGGCAACATCTTAGGAAGGTACTGAGAAGAAGATGGATTAGCGTCATGGTGAGGACAAAGCATAGGGTTAGGGTTAGTAAAGTGAAATGAAGGATGGAATGATAAGATATGATTGGAAAGAAAGAATTTGGAAGTTCTTGAACATGAGATTAGAACCCCTGTCAGTAATGGCAGGATCAAGGATGTGACCATTCTTATGTCTGCTGAGGTCAAATGAAGGAATCTCACAGGAATTGAGTAAATTGAGGAAATGGGAAGTTAGGACATTTGAGGGAACATCAGCATGTGTGTGGAAGTCCTGACTATCAGCATATACAAAGGTAAATCCTTTCATTCCATTTAGCAAGTTACTGCTTTGTCACTAATACAAGGGAAGGAGTTGGAATAGAGAAAGAGGCCACCAGAATCTGGTTTGGGTGATGAATGTAGATACAGTGGACTTCAAAGAGGAAAGGTCGCTAAGTGACGATAGTAGAGGTAGAGTCTAGAAGTTGCAATGGGGAATGAGGAATATCCTAGCTCCCCAACCAGGACCAGTGACTAGAGTTCTTGAAAAGGTGGACAAGGATGCGGTGTCACTGGGAAAAACCATGTCTCATTAAGTGCCAGATGGTAGAGGTCTAAAATGAAGGGAAGTTCGTTGATTATGGAATAAGAGTTTCAGAGGGCACGGTGGAAGGGCTGGGCAGATGTGAAGTGGGATACTGTCAGGGTAAAGTGGAAGTAGATGGGAATAAGGATTTGGGCAGGGGGGTTTGTTGAGCAGTCAGAGGTTCAGGAAGGGTTGGGAATCTACCTAAATCAAATCAGTTCGAATAGCCTGAAGTCCCAAGAGCCACAGGGCCTTGGACCAATTAAAGTCTCTTTCCCCAAGAGATGCTGTGTTTTTGGTTTTCCCAGATTATAATGCAAATATTTCTTACGGTTGCAGATCCATGTGCCAATAGAATTAGGGCTCTCTTCAAGTAAGTAAAAGCCGAGCATTCATTCCTGCAAAGAGTAGGAATACCCTATGAATGCCAACAAATACCACCTCAAAAGGAGTGCTAAGTAACAGTCTGGACTCAGAAGAAACTAGAATATTATGCCCGGGGGATAGTTTTTCACACTGCTTATAGAAATGCAGGTAACCAAAAATAATAATAGGTAGGGCAGCGGATAGAGCGCTGGGCCTGGGGTCAGGAAGACCCGAGTTCAAAGCTAGCCTCAGACTAGTTGTGTGACCTTGGGCAAGTCACTTAACTCTGTTTGCCTCAGTTTCCTCATCTATAAAATGAACTGGAGAAGGAAATGGCAAACTACTCCATTATGTCTGCCAAGAAAACCCAAATGGGGCCATGAGGAGTCAGACTGAACGGATTGAGCAAATGAAAACAAAATAACAAGCCTAAGCACAATGATTTAAGAGGTAGCGTTAGGTGAAAGCATCTGTATTCAGATCCCGATTCTGCCGCTAGCCCTGGGATTGGGGGTAGGTAAGTCATAACTCCTGAACCTGTTTCCTCATCTACAAAATTCAGTAATATTTGCAACATGAACCTCACTGGTTTGCAAGGAAGGCTCTTTGTCAATGGTAAAGCACTCTATAAATGTGAGTTCTCTGAAGCTTAAAATCTGTTGTCAGGCTCTTCAGCTGTCGTTATCAATCATAGGTGTGTGTGTGTGGGCAAGCAAGGGATGCAGTCTTTGCAAACACATTTAAAATACATCCTGCTTAAAAAGAGAAAACCCAACTATTTAAAGCAGTTGTGCAGAAGCAATTACTAATTACTTGTTATTGCTAAATTCTTCAAATATTTGCTGAATTAAAAAAGTTATAAATATTTATTGAATTGAATAGTGCTAAATCCCTACAGCATGACCTTGGATTGGGGTTGGAAGGCCTGGATTATAAACACTTTAGTTGATTAATACTTGTACAACTCGGGCAAACAGTCGCTTAATTTCTCTAGGCTTCTTGTTTCCTCATCTGTAAAGAAGTTGGACTGTCCAATCCGGAGTCAGGAAGACTCATCTTTTTGAGTTCAAATCTAGCCTCAGACACTTACTAGCAGTTTGACCTTGGGAAAGTCACTTAACCCTGTTTGCCTCAGTTCCTCATGTGTAAAATATGCTGGAGAAGGAGATGGCTAATCACTCTAATATCTCTGCCAAGAAAACGTCAAATGGGGTCACCAAGAGTCAGACACAACTGAAAACGACCAAACAACAAGGTACCTTGGAACTATAAAATTTTATGGTGGTATTATTCTTTGTGGAGTTGTTCAGTCGTGTCCAACTCTTCCTGAGTTCATGGACCGTACTGTCCAAAGATATTGGAGTGGTTTGCCACTTCCTCCTCTAGCGGATTAGGGTAAACGGCAATTAAGTGATTTGCCCAGGATTACACAGTGTCTGAAGCCAGATTTGAACTTGGGTCTTCCTGACTCCTGACTCTGTCCACTGAACCACCCAACTGCCTCTCCATGAAGTAGGTTGATGAAAACAACCAGTTACCTGATCGTCATTATGCGGCTAGGTAGAGTGCTGGCCTTGGAGTCAGATTAGACCTGAGTTCATGTCCGGTTTTAGATGCTTACTAGCTGCAGTTTCCTCAACTATAAAATGGGCACGTGGGTATAATAACAGCACATACCTCCTAGGGATGTTGTGAGGGTCAAATGAGATAATATTTGTAATTTTTGTAATATTTGTTAAGCGCTTAGCACAGTGCCTAGCACATAGTAGGTGTTATGTGAATGTTAGTTATTTTTATTAATATAATTAGGGAGGAGGAGGGAAAAGGATTATATTGGGATATGTAAAAAAAAGATTATGCTGGAATATGTAAAAACAAAAAGTACTAATAAAAATTTAAATAAAATTTTAAAATAAATACTAGGCATAAGCTATTTTTAATGAAATATGTACTCTTTCTCTGTTGTGCTATGTAACCAATTCTCTTTTTTCCTAGGTAACCTAAAAGATGACTCACCTATACATTAAAGATTTTTTTGGTCAAGTATGTCCAGACTCATGGTTCACAGAGAAAAGTTTGACCTTTTAATTTAGAAACCTTTAAATTCTGATCTCCACATATCTAATATCTAATATCTAAACAATGTATAAAATCATTTAATCCAGAAAATTGTTTAATCTAATTTAGGATTCAATGGACCTGAAAGGAGCTTTAGCAATTACCTACTCCCACCTTTCTTGTTTTACAGAAAATAAGACCAGGGAGAGCTTAAAACTGACTTGCCCAAAGTCACACAGGTGAAAACAGCATAAAACAAAATTACATTGCCTCCAAGAATAAGAAATTTCTTATGTTTTTAGGTAAGTTTCTTGTTGTTGAGTCATTTTAGTAGTGTCGACTCTTCATGACCCCATCTATGGGTCCATACTGGAGTGCCATTTCCTTCTCCAGCTCATTTTACACATGAAAAATTGAGGCAAATGGGGTTCAGTGACTTGCCCAAGGTCACACAGCTAATAAGTATAATAAAGCCAGATTTGAACTCACGAAGATGAATCTTCCTGATTCCAAGCCTATCTGCTCTATCTGCTGCTTCACCTAGCTATGCAGTTCCAAATCATAATATATATGTATACTACAGTATGTATACCTATGTATGTATACTAAAGAGGTTGTGCACAGGTATTTCTGTGGGTCCAGAAAATTCTTTACTCAAAAAGCCCAATAGGCCATTTGTGAGGCTCTGTTCTTACAGTGATATATCCTTAATAAGAGGTCAAATCCTTTGAGGATGAAATGGGAGCTTAATGGGTGCATAATACCCAGTATAACTTCATTGCTAATAAAGTTCACCCCTGAACTCCTTCCTTGGATTTGACCTTTAATGAGGAACAGGATTGTAATGTGGAAGAGCAAACTCTAATCTTTTCTCTTTACGAGTTCCATGAGTTGAATGGCTTGTAGAGGTCTAGGCCAGGGTGAAATTTAACCTCGAGTCCATGAACTTTTTTTTTTTTAATTATGATAACTAGGTCAGTATAACTGGTTTTTTTTTTCTAATTCTCTGTACTTTATTTTGTACATCTAAAAAACAATATCCTGAGAAGGGGTCCATAGACTGCTGAAGAGGGTCCATGACACAAAATGATGAAGAACCCCAGGTCTAGGGGGTAGAAGGTTTGTGTCTGTCTTCCTTCCTACTGCTTGGCTCTGTCTTTAGCTTGGTCTCTGATCTTCTCTACTTAAGCTGGGAACTCCCCTGTCATACCACTGTGGCTGCTAGATGCTGTGGCCAGTGCTCCATGGAACTTTAATAAGGACAAATTGAAAAACAAAATTGTTTCCTTTAGCATCATAGTTTTATTTTGTATGATAGGTAATAAAAATTCAGGCACCTTAACATCATTAGATACACTTAGATACTAGAAGCTTGAATACCGTGTAATTCCAGCAATTACAATTTATAGTCACTATGTTCTTCTTTGGTTTCAGTTGAATAGGGAGATAGTTTACCTGAATTCCAAATCTTTAGTGTGCTTTTGTTACTGGGGAGTGAAATGCTTTCTGTGTGTAGTTATGTTTTTATATTAGAATTCTTCTGGAAAATCTTTTAAAAAACGCTTTGTTTATAAAATTACTTTAGCATTATTGTAGGGGCAACTCAAACCTGTCAGTGAGTTAGGGAGATGTCCACCCCAAGCATATGAAGACTACCCTTTGTGGAATGGACAGATGAGAATGATTTGTTCCAAGCTGTAGCATGTGCAGCAGACCCCAGTAAACAATTTTGGCAGACATGCTAAGGCAGATTGAAGGTAACTGATAGGTCTTAAACCTGTCGGTGAGTTAGGGGATGTCTACCCTAAGTAGGTGAAGACTTCCCCCAGAGCAGTGGGCAGATGAGAACAATTTGTTCCAATGGTTCTGTGGAGAGCTTAGAGCTTGTCCAGGCATTGAAGACACCAAGGTCATCCGCTGCATCCCAGGCCATCATCACCAGTCATCCTGACTTTTGTCTTGCCACTGGACTTTGGTGACTCTGAAAGAGAGAGAGAGGCTGACAACTTTCTGCAACTCTGCCTCACCTAAATCCAATTCACCGGCAAGTCAAGACATTGCCCGTAGTATCATTGGTCCTCTTCAAAAATGAAGGATGAACAACAGGTGCAAATAGCTGTACACCCCTATCTCCCATGGTTATTGAGGTGAGATAATAAAAATTGTTGAAGTGAGATAATAAAAATTGTAAAGCAGTTAGCACAGTGCCTGGCACATAGCAAGTGCTATAACTAATGTTAGCTATTATTAGTTACTTATTATTAGTTATTATTAGTAACTTATTAGAAACCTGACTTAATTTGTGATAGGATACAAACTCAATGCTGAATAAATTGTAGTGATTTTTAAAATAGTTTTTCTATTAAAAGAGGAAAATCTGAAACCTGTATAATGTCAAAAAATTTGATGATGAGAGGGAGGGTGGTGTAATGGATAAGTGGACAGACTATGGAGTTATGAAGGGTGGAATTCAAGTCCTGCCACTGAAATTACTAGTTGTCTCTGGGTAAATTGCTTATAGTATTCTTGGTAGGCTGCTCTGTAAGATTACAAATCCAGAAGAATTTCAGATATATTCATTATGTGGCATTTCCATATTGGGATTTTCCTGAAAAGATGGTAGGTCTGGACAAAAACCAAATCTCTTTATTTACATCCTTAATTTAATGATCTTAGGATGAAAAGAAATAACATATTTTAAGAGTCAGTTCTTGCCCTAAGCAGTTACACAGGAAATGTGGCTCTAAAACTCAGGCTAATTATAAAGTAATCTAGTGTCAGCTGTTTACTTCTTCCCTTTCAATGAAAGAAATGGTTACCACTTTTCTGATGCTTCTTAGATATAGTATTTGCTCTGCTACTCGATCCTGTTAAGAATAATAGCCAAATTCAGCCATGTTTCTTGTTTCCAGTTCATTTAAATTCTCCTCTTAACCTCTGCAAGAAGGAAATTTTATTATCTGAACATTCTTCTGGTGAGTCTCTGTAATGGAGCCTGACACATGTTGCATTCAAATGCAGTTACAGAGGAAGAAACTCGACTCCAGTCATTTGCTCCTAACTTTCAACCCTGGTTTTTTGGCCTGTTTTTCCTACAGTGCTAGCTATCCTTTGTAGTTTAGGCCTGCCACTGGATGAAGGGTTCTGAGTGTCAGCACCAGCGGTCAAGGGCTCATACTGCCACCTCTAGGACGCCTTTTGCACAGACAGACTCATACTAACCCTATATCCTTCTAACAGTTGGAGATGCTAGAATGCATCAGTGGTGGCTGTCTCTTTTGCGAGTGTGAGAGGAAGGAAAGATTCTTTCAGGTTCTGGTGACTGACTCCTGCCCCCAGTCTCTCATGAGGAGAAGGATGGAGGGTTGATGGGTGTGACTCTCCTTTACTTCTCCCCAGACTATGGTAGCTCCTCAGAGACCCTACTCTTAATTCTTTCTGCCTCCTACTCTGTTCTAATCTCCTTTATAACCCACTACTGCTGCCTCTACCTGAGCCCTCGTGTTTGTCCAACCCCTACAAAGAGATATAAGATACAGGAAGAAAATATGCTGGTGGAAGGGAATGTGTTTTCCTTTATTGTTAAGGACTTTCCCTGCCCCCAATTTTCCAGCCCTTTCTTATTCAGAATGAATACTAAGTATGGGAACGTGATTTCTGTGCTTAAGTAGTTTATAATTTACTTTTTTAGACAAGACATATATTATGTGTGTGTGCATGCACACACTTGCATCTATTAACATGGCTTATATGATGCTGGAATATCTCAGATTTCCTCAGTTCTCTCTTGTTCTACCTCTAAAATATCTTGATGATCCTCCCCTTCCCCTCTATTGCCCCCTGCCCTGCCTCATTTCATTAAGAGAAAACTTCCCTTTGTCCTAAACCTATTTCTAAATTCTCTCTGCCTCCTTGCTCCAACAGAAGCCACTGCCATGTGCTTCTTCCCCATGACCCTGAAAGTGGGTGGCAGTGGAGGTGGTGCCCCAGATTCTCTCTCTTCACCGTCTCTTTCAGTCTATCAAGCCACCATTTTCAGCATCTTCTCATTTGAAGTCTTTGTCATCCATTTACTTCTATCTTAATCACTCTCACTGTTGGTTATCCAGCAGCTAGGTAGTACAGTGGATAGAGCATCGACATAGAGCCAGGAAGACCTGAGTTCAAGCTTGGCCTCAGACACTTGCTAGCTGTGTGACCCTGGATAAGCCCCTTTAACCCTGTTTGCCTCGGTTTCCTCACTGTAAATGAGGATAATGATAGCACCTACCTTGCAGGGTTATTGTGGGAGACAATAATTGGAAAGCGCTTAGCACGGTGTCTGACACATAGCACTATATAAACGTTAGCTATTATTGTTATATCATTGCACAGAGATTCATTTCCTACTACACAGAATGGTTCTTCTGTTGTCTGGGCATTTGCACTAGCTGTCTTCCAAGGCTTCTTTGCCTAGTTTCCTTCAAGTCCAGCTGTAGCTCTACCTTATGCAGAAAGTAGGTCCAGTCCTCCCCAGCTACCTAGTGCCTTCTCTTCTCAAATTACCTTGTATCTACTTTGTATGTATCTTGGATGTATGTGGGCACACATAGAAATGCACACGTGTATATACATCTATGTGTATATGTACGTATATGTGTGCACATATATGCATACACACACCCACACATATATACATATACACATATATACACATATATTTCCTCCTCTGTAAACCCCTTGAAAGCTGGGACTCCCATTTTTGTCTCTCCATTATCAACACCTAGCACAGTGCTAGGCACACGGTAGGTGTTTTAAATGCATATTGAATGCTTTAAACCACCTGGTACATAAAAAAAATTCATTTATTAAGCTCTTACTACATGTCAGGTGCTGTTCTAGGCACCGGGGATACAAATACATGTGCCTCTTTCTCACGACATCATCTTACGTAACTTCAACATGTTCATGGATGACTTGACTTGTCTCCTAAAAATTTCCAGCTTCTCTCAATGATATCTCCCCTCACCCAACATCAGCTACACACTATTTGTTCAAAAAACATTGAGACCTTCTTATGTGCCGGGCACTGGACCAGTCACAGCCACACCTTCCACATCTTTAAGACAAGGCATGATTGCACTCCAGATATGATTTCTATCTCCTTCTCCCCAATGGCTGCCTCCTAACTCATGGCCTAATTACATGGTTTCACCTTGTCTATCATTTTGAAGTCGTTAACACACTGCTGAGTAATTGTTTTCCTGTTTTCTCACATACATTGTGTCCCTACAACTTCAATGTAAACTCCAAGCAAGATTTTATCTCACGACATAATAATGATGACAGGCAGCATGGTGTAGGCTGTACAGGATACATGAGGAGCTTTGGCATTGGGAAGGCCTAGGTTCAAATCCTACATCTAGTTCTTATTAGTCACATGACTAGGGGCAAAGCACTCAACCTCTCAGTGCTCCCTCCAGACAATAAATCTAGCCCTCCAAGATTTTAAGTAACATAGGAGTTGTTCATCTGTGTTGGTGGAGGGAATTTCCACATTGGGAAATCCCCCAAACTGGTGAAATTACAGATTCAGGCCACCTGAAATAATTCACTTATAAAAACCCCTACAAGTCTCATTAGTGACTTTTTCTATCAGTCAGTCTTTTCCTTATAGTGCCCCCACCCCAACATTGCACTAAATTTTTTGTAACAAAGAGAAATAATTAAACCAAACCATTGGGTATTGTCTGCCCACATATGCACCATTGTATACCCATAATCTGGAAAGAGAGAACTTGCTTTTTCACAAACTGCTTTCCTTATAGTGGCCCTGTGGGCTCCATTACCCTCACTATCCAGTCTATTTCATTGCACCTAGTAGGTACTCAATAAAAGCATGATACTGAACAATCACATGGATAAGAGTATGGGATGGTAGGATTTCAGATTGAAGGCTGGAAGGTGTCTTAGAGGTCATCAAGTCTAATCCCTTCATTTTACAGATGAAGATACAGAGGCCCAGAGAGGATAAGAGTCTTGCCCAAGGTCTGTCAATCAGTCAACATTTATTAATAACCTACTATGTGCCAGGCACTGTGCTAATCTCTAAGGTCACATAGATAGCAAGTGGCAGAGCCCGGATTTGATGCTAGGAATTCTGACTCCAAATCAGTGCTTTCCCCTCAGCCTGGTACACAGTGATTAATAAATGCTTTATCTATCTTTAACTACAGCAACAGAACTAGACTATTTTTTGCCATGCATTGATGTTGATGCATTTAAATAATGAAAATGACTTGATTTGAATATAAAAGTGGAATCCAAAGGTTAATTACTCAGATTGAATATTTCCTCCCACGTTATTACTCCAATAAATCGCAAACCATAAAAAACTTACTTTATTTTTTTCCTTAGTGACACCATGCTCTGATGCCATAACAGCTTATTTGACAGTATCTCCCCTCCCACCTTTTTCAAGATCTTGGTAATTAAGGAAGACTTCTTCCAAAACACGCAAGGACTCTTCAGAGAACCCAGAAACAGAGCCCTGCCTTCCTAAGGGCCCCTCCCACCTTGCTTTATTATTGCTTCAGTCATTAGCTTGGATTATAAAGAGCAGTGGCCTTAGTCTCCCAATATTTTCTCCTTGGGGCTTGTGACTTGCATTTTATCCTACTCGTCTATGCCTTCTCCCACCATTCCCAGTAGCAGGTATTCATTCAACAGTTTAGTTAATGTGAGCGGCCAAACATAACACCAGGACTTATGGGTGCTTAGTCCTTTTACCAACACTCGTATTCAGAGCTCCTCCTCCTTCCCCTTCCCCTCCCTTTCTCCCCTTTCCCCTCCTCTCCCTCTCTCCCCCTCCCCCTCTCTCCTCCTCCTCCTCTTTTCTCCTGCCTCCTCCTCCTCTTCCCAGCCCATCCCAGCGCGTCTCATTCAGCCTGAGCTAGGGAGAGAGAGGCGACACTTTCTCACTGCCAGGCGGGTGCCCTGGCTGAGATTTCCCACGGGAATTGATGCCTCCGCCACCTACTGAGGTTCCGGAACTACGGATTTGACTGGGAGGGCTGCCCCACCTCTTGCTTGCAGTACCTGGGCTCGCCCCTGGGTAACAGAGGATCTAAAGAGCTGTGATCTTGCTGCTGTTGGATAGAGAGGGAGGGAAGGGAAGGGAAGGAAGGACAGAGCCAGGAAGAATCTCAGCAACAGATGGAGAGGAGAGCAAGGCACTACAGGAATCCGCCTGGAGAAACCTTTCTTCCTTTTTTGCACTACTGACTAAGAAAGGGACCTCTCCTTTTCATATTGCAGCAGCCCATCAGCAAACATGCCTTTTCCACCTATTCAGCAGCAACAACAGCAGCAGCAGCAGCAGCAGCAACAGCAGGTCCCTGGGGTTCCGACACCTCCTACTGTCAGTGCTACTGCTCCCCGGGAGCTGCCAAAGAAGCCTGCAACCCAGAGGAAGACCGCTGTGCATGCCCCTCCGGTGCCAGGCTCCCTGGCACACACAGCTGGAGGTGAAAAGAAGAAACGGCCCTCTGAAAAGCCAGAGATGCTCCTCTCTAGCTCTTGGCCATCGGCAACACTGAAGAGACAACTGGCTAGGAGAACCCCAGGCCCGGCAGCCAGCAGGACTCAGCCACAGCCCCCACTGCGCCCCACTCAGCAACCCTTAGCTCCTGCCACTGCGACCACCTCCCCGCCAACCCGCCCGCTGCTCCCTGCCACCTGCACCGTGCCTGGGTTGGCCCACTCCTGTGAAAGCCTGGCAGCTGGTGGGTCCTCTGTGCCGGGGCCAGGGGCTGGCACCAGCAGTGGGGAGGAGGAGGCTGTGAGATTCTCTTTGAGCCTGACCCCTGAGGCAATTTTGGTGATCCAGAGGCGCAACCTGGAGAAGCAGTTGCTAGCCCGGCAACGCAGACCTTTCCCTTCGCCGGCTGCAGACACCAAACGCCTCTTATCCTCTTGCCCCCGGAGCAAAGCTGGAGCCGTGGGTACCACCTCAGGCCAACGTAAGGGCATTGCCATTAGCGGCGCCGGTAGCACCCCGGTTGGTGGCTTTGGGAGCACTAGCCGCCGCCCCACACAGTCCCAACCCCAACTTCTTTCTGGTGCCATGCAACCCCTATCCACCGCCTCCAGAGGAGGGCACCTGGGGAGTGGAGACTTACGGACCTTGCTGAAGATCTCTCTCCTGAATGAGCACCACAAGTATGATGATGTTGAGTACGAGGAGGAGGCTGAGGCAGTGGATGAGGGCCTGGTGAGGAAGTGTACTGAATGGTTACGGGGTGTGGAGAATGCTGCAGCCACCAGAGACAGGGCTGAGAAGTTGGAGACCCTGCCCCACTTGGGCACCCTCTGAGGCACTAGCAGGCGATAGATGCTCCACCCTACCCTTACGTCCCTGTTGTTGAATGAGTGTGGAATCTGAGGGTTAAAGCCCACAGGTATGCCTCACTAGGACTGAAACTTCAATAGCCCAGTGTTGGTCCTAATCCTGCGGCCCCATTACCGGACCTCTTACTATTCATACACCATGCACACATTTCCCTCAGCCCACGGTGGCAGCAGTAGCAATACTCTGCCCGCTTATTTCTCCAGACATAGATTTATTCCCTTTCCTTCATCTTTTCAATATCTGGTCCTTGGCATTAGCATTCTGCACCAGTCTTCCTGCCTTTGGAACCCACTGTTTCTTTCTTTCTTTTTTTTTTTTGGCTATTCCTGGGGTTAAAAATCAGCAAGTTTCAAAAAATGCCTTGAAACCCCGCCACAAAGGTTCATTTATACGTCCCAGTGCTTCTTGCCTAGCGACCAGAAACTAGAAAGGTTCAAAAGAAACATGCAACCTCTTCGAACTAACCCTTGGAGTCTTGGCTTGTGATTCCGGTTTATGTTTTGTGTAGAGAGTATTTGAAGCCCTGCGCTGAAGCCAGATTTTAAGTCAATAGTTTCTGGGAGAGATCTGGGAGCAGTCCTCCTCATCTGAGAGATACTTAGGTAACTGGAAGATGGCTCTCAATGACATTTTTATTTCTTTCTCTTCCGAGAAGCCTGTTGCTGGACTTGGGTGAATCGGATAGCTGGTGCTCAATCTCTTTACATCTGATCCATCTAGATTTTGTTTTGCACCAGCAACTGGAAAGTTGGGGGTGGGGAGGCATTGGAGATCCCGGGAATTCAAAGGCAAATCTATCTCTGATGGGAACTGGGATTTAACCCCTGGAAATAGTAGACTATGGTAAATGAATGCTTTAACGGATGTATTACTTTGTTGACATACAACGGGTGATTCATCACCTGCTTTGTTCTCTTCTCTTAGCTGTCCTTTCTGTATGCTGTGCACACACACATGTCTTTCCTGAAACACAGTTACTGGAATTGTTTTCAAGCACTGGGCTCAGAAGGGAGGGGGAAGAGGGGTCAGCTTTTGTTAAGACCATAGTCTTTATTTGAAGTGCTCACAAAATATCTTTTGTACTGTGGGGAAAGGGTAACTAAATGGGGAAGGAAAAAATGCACTCAACTGTACTAGGACACAGGACAAAATGTTCTGGTCTGGTGGAGAAATTTATTTGGAGAATGAATTAGGGGTGGGAGGGGAGGAAGCATCGTGTATGTGTTTTCAGTATTTTTAATTACTGTGTAAATATCATAGTGGCTTTGTACATTTGTATATAACATTCGAAAAGAACATTTCTATTTATTATTTGAATAAATGTTTAAATAGCTTTGTGTTTCAATGGCCATACATTCTCAGTTCCCAACTGGAAGCTTATGTCTAATATACACCTATGGACATACATTTTTTGGAGCATTTTAGCACACTTAACTTTAAAATTGAAAAGGCATTAAAATGTGGATACTCAGATAAGGTCTGAATAATATAAGACCAATAGAATATTTTTCTTCAACATCTGACTCATTTATAAAACTTTAACAGTAACTAGTTTCATATCCTTTTTAAAAGCCTTCTCTGTGTTTTAAACTAGAGCCATAATTTTTTATTTTTTTGAACTTAAAAAAATTGCAGGAGGGATCTTTCTTTGTTTTTTTTTCAGAATAAGGGATAAGATCCAAATAGTATTAGATATAAGACATGAAATATTGAATTTACAGTGAATTAGATAAACCACCTACTAAGTTCTGTAGGTCTATTGCCTATGAAAATGAGGTCCAGGCCTCTTGAAAGTAAAATGGACAGTTTCAGGTTATATTGCAAATACAATGTGAAGGATATCTAGTTTGGATAGGAGAGAAAACACAAAGTTCCTTCCATAAAATGCCTGTTTCAGAACCCCGGGGGCAAATTCAGCATTCGAATCAAGATCTTTAACTCCTAAAAGCAACTGTAAACAAAACAAATATTTTCACAACTACTGTGCTAGTGGAGGAAAACTGAGCCTAGAACCTAAGGGCCATGTTAGGAAGGTGTTGACCATATAGTTTAGGGCCACAAAGCCTCTCTGCTGTGGTTCAGATTCAGGATCACCTTAATTTTATACAAATAGTTCAGCAGGTGTCAATAGGTAATGTTCCATTAATGCCTATAGTTGTAAAAATGTGATAGTAAAAAATTTAAACAGCAGTAGCCTGACTTGCTTTAAAATGAGGTTGATTTTCTATGAAAGCCTGTGTCTTTTTATCTCTTCTGTCTCTCAGTGTTTGTTTCTGAATCTTTCTCTGTGTGTATTTTTGCATGTCTTGGTGTTTTTTTTTCTGTTTTTTTCTCTTTCCTGTTTTTCCCTCACACTTAATTTCCCCTTTACTTTTCCCTTGTCCCCTGAATAATTCAAGATGTCAAATTAAAATGTGCACATATATTCTATTTATTGAATAATAACAATGACATATCTATACAGCAAAGCATAGTTACGAAGCATTTGTTTACATTATTTGATTTATTCCCTACTGAGGTAGGAAGTGAAATTTTTATATCATTCTCTTTTTACAGTTGTGGAAAGTGAGAATCAGGGAGACTAAATTACTTTTATCCATGGTTATACAGCTAAAAAGTTGTAGACCTGAGGCTCAAGCCTATGTTTTCTGATTTTCAATCCAATGATCTTTGTTCTTTCCCATTTTTACTTTTAGAAGCAGATATTTAGAAAGTTTTATACTGTAGTCCTCTCTTCAAAAAAAAAAAGACAACAGCAAACTGACTAAATCAGATTACTTTTTACTTAAGTGATCCTTTAGAAATAATGTGATATAAAGAGAATTTTGACACTGTGGGATTCAGGAGACTTGGCTCCTAGTGTTGTAACTGGATGGGTAACTTTGGGAGAATGTCCTCACTGGTAAGCTGAGGGTATTTGGACTAGATGAGATGACCTTTCTGTATCTATTTTTACCCTTTGTGGTTCAGTGGGTCACAATAGAAAAAAAAAGTCTTTATCACTAATAGAGTCTACTTCTAGACATTCCTGGACTACTGAGAGATTTTAAGATCCCTCCTTCTGAATCATAGTTTCATTTGTAAATAAAAATTTCTAGGTTATCTTCCCCCAAAATGTTGAAAGTTAGGGGAAGGGATATTTCTAAGATTGGACACTTTCTATGTACAAAATGATATTTGACTGAAACCATTTTTTCTAGGATGCCATAGTCAGGAGATGAGACTGGCACATACATTTACACTAGTTGCTTTCTGTGTTAAAGAAAAAGTACAGTGTAGGGATGTGTTTGTTGTATTTGAAACCAAGAAGACTGATGTTTGACTCTTACCTTTGATACTTCCTGGCTGTGGGACTATGGGTAAGACACTTACTATGAGAGCCTAGGATCATAGATCTAGAGCTGAGAGGAATCTCTCAGGTGATTTTGTCAAGCTTTTCACTTTACAGATAAGGTAACTGAGGCCAGAAGAAATAACTTGCCAAAGGTTAAGTGGTAGAGCAGAGATTTGCAGCCAAGTCCTTTGAGGCCAAATTCAGTGTTATTTCCCCTGCATCACACTGCTACTCTGTTTCACCATCTGTAAAATGGATACAACCTTCAGTTTATCCCATCTGTGTCTCGTTTGTACATAGTTGCTTGAATGTTGTCTTTCTCTATTAAGCTGTGAGTTCCTGAAAAGAAGGAATAGTTCCCCCCAGCCCTTTGTAGCCTCAGCACTTAGCAAAGTGCCCAACACATAGGAATAATAATATTATTAAAAATATTAGTAAAGGAACTTAGAAGCAGTCAGTACAGTGGATAGAGTGCCGGCCCCAGCTCAGGAAAACCCGAGTTCAAATCCTGCCTTAGACACTTATTAGCAGTTTGACCCTAGGCAAGTCATTTAACCTGTTTGTTTCAGTTTCCTCAACTGCAAAATGGGGCTAATAATAGGGTAGTTGTGAAGGTCAAATGAGATACTATTTGTAAAACACTTAGCACAGTGCCTGGCACATAGTAAGTACTTAAATGTTTTTTCCATTTTCCTTTCCCTTAATACAAACAGGTTAACTGACTACTGATAGCTACTGGTAGTAAGCATTTATATACTGCTTTATGGATATTTTCTCATTTGATCCCTACAATAACCCTGGGAGTTCTGTGCTATTATCCCCATTTTACAGATGAGGAAATTGAGCCTGAGAGAGGTTAAATGACTCGTCTAGGGCCACGCAGCTAATAAATGAGGCAGGATTCAAGCGTAGGTCTTCCTGACTCTAAATCCAGCGCTCTATCCATTATGCCGCTTCTTGTTTGATTGTTTCAGTCGTGTCTGATTCTTCATGGCCCCATTTGGGGTTTTCTTGGCAAAGTTACTGGAGTCGTTTGCCTTTTCCTCCTCTAGCTCATTTTACAGATGGGGAAACTGAGGCAAACAGGGTCAGATGACTTGCTCAGAGCCACACATCTACTAAATGTCTGAGGCCAAATTTGAACTCACAGAGATGAGTCTTTCTGACTCCAGTCTCAGCGCTCCATCCTCTTTACCGCCCAGCTGCCCATTATGCCACCTGATTGGCTATTGGAAGGTAAATGAAATTGAGAAATTGGCTACTGGAAGGTAAATGAAATTGAGAAAATTATATTCATAGTATCCATCTCAGGGGTGATTATCAGGATCAAATAGATAATGTAAAGTGTTTTGTAACCTTAAAATATGATAGCAAAGTCAGCTATTAGTACAATTTAAAAAGGTGACATAGTCGTAGTCGATAAGCATTTATTACATGCCTACAATGTGTGTATGTATACTGTATACGTGGGAAGCATGGTTTCACCTAGAGTATAACTGAATCCAAGCTATGACAAGGTAAATCATGATGGGATCTCTCTTCCGTGAAAGTCATTAATAGAAAACTAGATGCACAAAAGCCAACAAATTGGCTGCTATACCACCCTTTCCTGCTCCCAAAACTACACTTAACATTTCCGATTCAATTTTGGCCATGCTGTGTGGTCAGGGCAGTTATACATGTTTCTAGTATCTGACTTTGACTACCGCAATGCCTAACCATGGCTCTGACTCCAAAAAGTCTTTGTATATGGTGTTGGCTTTTCTTTAAACAGGGATTATTTTCCCATTAAAACGAACACATGTAATATGCTCTCATTTCCATCCGAAGTATAATATTTCCTATAATTTTTATATATGACTTTGCAGCCTCAAAAATTTAAGTATAACCCTCCAGTCTGGCCCTAGGCATTTTGTAGAACAAACTGAAGCCAACAGAAGGATTTTAAAAGACTGAAATTCTATGGTTGCCACTTCAAAGAAAGGAAGGTTAGTTCCTTTGACCTTTAAGATTTCAAGATAAGCTCAGACTCCCATCTGTTTTCAATTGGCTAAAAGGTACCCTAGGATGTTTTTGGAGTTTTTGGTCCCTACTTGTGATATCATCAGAGTAGGGAACTCCCAGTGTGGAGATATCCTCCACTAATGCAGATCTACAACTCTAATTTACAGCATTATAGCCTGACTCTTCAAGGCATAAACCAGGGAGATAATGCTTAAAAATAAAAGTTTTCCCTCTTTTTTAAATGCCATCTAGGAGTGCATTTCTTCATTTTTTTCTCCCTAGGGACACCAATCCCTTCCAAAAAATTAGCATCTGCATTATGGAATAAACATTGCAGTGGATACTGGGTACAGTATGACAATAGTAGAAGATTTATTCCTGCCTTTGTGAATGTTTTCATCTAACAGAGGACAAATATAGTAAAACCCAAAGGGCAGAAACAGCAACTGGTCAGCTATACTCAAGCTTAGTAGTCTGGTGGTATTATAAGTTTGTGAATCATAGAGCACCTCAGTCTCTGAAGAATCAAAATTGTAAGTGAGACAAAAACAAAGAGAAGAGATGCAGGCTGAAGCATATTATCAATAATGACTTGCACACAAAAACATCGTATAAAAGATTATCAGTGAAATGTATGATCAGAAAAAAGAGTTGGGTCAGCTGCAAATCAAGACCCAAAGGATTTCATGTGGAAAACCTGAGGATTACTCAGTACCCTGGAAATTTTAGGATATGGAGAGCATATTAGAAGCTCTCGAACACGTTAAGTTGATCCTTTATAAAAGATTTATGGAAGGATGTTCACAAGAACTGCAGAAAATGAGAAGATGCACCATTAATGGGGATTCCCTTCTGTGAAATCATAGATCATAGATCCATCAAAATATTGAAATAAGTGTCCTCCAAGTTCCCTAGTCAATCAGCAAGAATTTATTGAGGTCTCTAATACTCAGACATGTGCTAGGTATGGAAAACACAGAATAAGACATGGTCCTTGCTCTCAAGTTTCTTACAATTTTGTTGGAAAATTGGATTTCTTCAGTCTGGAATTGGCTTCGCATGCTCTTCCTTTCTCACTTCAGTAAGCCTGTGTGATGCCAGTAAGTGATTAAAGACCTTTCCCACCCACTCAATAGACCTCAGATGGAGCCAATTAAGGGAAGCTTGATTAGAGGTTTGTTTGTAGGCAGACCTTCTTCCTTTACTTACTAGGCACTAAGCCTCAGACCCACACCCTTTTGTTGATTGGTCATGAAGCCCTTGGACCCTAAAAAGAGTATATACACCCAGAAGGTAGCATTGAGAACCGAGAATTGAGAAGTCAGAAGAGAAGCATGCTGAGCAGAGAGTGGAAACCAGGGAGCTTTGAAGACCAGACAACTGAGGGGGGAGAGAACACAGGCAAGTGGACAATTAGGATTCGTGAGTTATTGTTTATGGAAAGGCCCTAGCAGGGGGGAAGGTTACAAGATGACTTAGTTCCTTGCTATAATACTGTGTTATAATTTCCTTGTTGCTACATTGAGGTGGGCTTACTGGTTTTGGAATATAATTATTGCTATATTGAATTGGAGTCATTGGTCTTGGGATTTGATACTCTGATGTCAAAATAAAAGTTATACGTCCTCTTCCTTCTACCTAGAGAGTTTTTATACTTTGTGATCCTGAACCATACAGGCATGTTCATGGTCATCCTCCAGATCATGAATCTTGCCTTACTGATACAGCCTGGAGATCTGATATGTTCTAAATATAAAATAACTAATTATATTTCATATTTAACATCAATAAAAATAATAGAATGTTAAACCTTTTGCATTTTGGAAAGGTTTTGCAAGTTTAAGACAAATTTTTAGTATGAATCCATAGAATTAAAAAAAACCATTACAAACTACAAAAAAACCCTGTCTTGGTGCCTACCCTCTCTAATCAGTCCTCCACACAGCTGCCACCATAATCCTTTCTCCACAGAGCTTCCAAAAAAGTCTAACACGTAGTTCTGACCATGCTCCTCCCCATTGCTTATAGAATAAGACGAAAGCTCCTTAGCCCTACACAGCCTGGCTCCTATCTACTTTTCCAGCTCTATTTCTTATGATTCTTCACAGACTCAATGGAATTACTATGCTGTTCTCCACACTTCATACTCCATCTTCTGCTTCTATTCACTCACAAAGAGAATCACAGAATCTCGTAATCCTTATCCTTGAATCCTCACTTTCCTTTAAGGCTCAAGTCAGGCATGATCGCCTCACCTTCTCCTGACTCCTCCTCCCATGACAAACTAAAATTAGTTCTCTCTCCTCCCTCAATTTTCCTTTTGCTACTTATTTGTGAATGTGTCATATCATCCCAGTAGAATGTTAAATACCTGGAAGGCAGGGATTTTTTTGCGTGTGTCTCTGTGTTACCAAGGCTTTGCACATAGTATTTAGTGAATGTTTATTGAATTGACATTTATAATTTTAATTTTTACATACAAATCAGAATAACTGAAAGTTGTTAATAAAATAATGAAAAGAAATCTTTTCATTTAAAAAGTTTGTCAATATTAAGGGGAAAAATTAATGTGGACCCACATGGAGTTTTTCAAAGTTTTAGAAATGAATATTTCCTTGACTGAGAATCAAACCCAGTGTACAACAGTGAAAGGGATGAAATCTGATCCCTAGATTACCAAGGATGACTCTAGGATCTCCTTCTAAGATGTTAGCCATGACCTAGACCTAGTCAGGTATTTCTTCATTAAGCTTGAGAGAACACTATATATGATTATAAAATGACAATAAAACACCAGATACTAGCCATTGCTTGTGTGGTGTTTTACCATTGGCATTTGTCATTCCATATTTTAATGATACTTGACATTTTTTATTTTTTGAATTTAGTTTTTATGTAACACTTTTTAGCTTTCATTTTACAAAATTTTGAGTTCCAAATTTTTCTCCTTCCCTTCCCTTCCCTCTTCCTAAAATGGTAAGCAATTTGATACAGGTTATATATGTGCAGTGTAAAACATATTCCCATATTAGTCACAGTTATAAAAGAAGAAACAGACCAAAAGGAAAAAAAAATATGAAAAAAAGTAAGTGAAAATAGCATCACTCCATCATCATTTCCTTATCTGGAGGTGGATAGCATAATTGTTTTAGATCATTGTATTGCTGAGAATAGTTAAGTCATTCACAGCTGATCACTGTACAATATTTCTATTACTGTGTACAGTGTTCTTCTGGTTCTGCTCCTTTCACTTTTGCATCCATTAATATAAGTCTTTTCAGGTTTTTCTGTGAGCATCCTGTTCATCATTTCTTATAGCACAACAATATTCCATCGCAATCATATACCACAACTTGTTCAGTCATTCCCCAATTGATGGCCATCCCCTCAATTTCCAATTTTTTTTGTCACCACAAAAGAGCTGTTTAAAACATTTTTGTACATGTAAGTCCTTTCCCCTTTTTAATGATATCTTTTGGATAAAGAGCGCATTTATATTGTGCTTTAAGGTTTTTAAAATGCTTTATATACATCATCTCATTTGATGCTTACAATGCCCCTGAGGATTGTAGATATAATCCTCACTTTGCAGATGAGGAAACTGTGACTTGCCCCTATTCACATAGCTAGGGGGTATCAGAGGTAGGATTTGAGCTCAGCTTTCCTGACTCCAGCTCCAACGTTTTTTCCTACTCTGCCACTTCTTAAAACATCATCAACATGCTTTCATTTCTTTCTCATTCTGTCCCATTTATAATAATTCTAACTCTTCATACATTATCAATATAGTTTTGTCAATGAATATTTTTTCCTCTGTAGAGGAGGGAGATTTCATTTTCCTCTGTTTTATGATCTGAGAATCTAGCTTTCTAGCCAGAGAGAGAACCCTTAATGGGCAGCACTAGCCTTGAGGGTCATCTCAAGGGTAAATCACACATTTGAGAGTTCCCAAGTTTGA
The DNA here is from genome assembly GCA_028646595.1 of Phalanger gymnotis. Classification (NCBI taxonomy): domain Eukaryota; kingdom Metazoa; phylum Chordata; class Mammalia; order Diprotodontia; family Phalangeridae; genus Phalanger; species Phalanger gymnotis. The sequence goes on from CM053627.1 coordinate 78,954,467, forward strand.
AAGTATAAGGACTGACTCTTCTAGAGAGAGAAGATTTCCTGAGCAGCATTGCCTCATGGGGAAAGGAGGGATTCATTCACGTGGCTCTTATAGCTGGAAAGCAAAGCCACAGCAAAGGAGACTGAGGGCAAGAAATCAACACCTTGCCCCTGTGTCCCCCTTTGCCCCCCCCCCCACCTTTGGTATTACAGTGAATGATTTAATTACAGTGAGGTCTGGTGGGAAAGAGGCTTGCTTATCTAGAAGACTCAATGTGTTTGCCTTCCAGGGGAGGTCCAAACCACTGAGGATACTATAAATTTGGAAGTGTACTATGTAGGACCTTGAAAAGCTAAGGATCGCCTCAAATGTCAAAGGATTGTCCCAATGGCAATCTTAATCTCAATTCCCTTCAAAAGGGAGTTTAAGGGGAACTATGAATTCCTCATGTGTTTTCTACATTTATAGACTCTTATCCTTTTCATCTGCATTTTCTGTGGGGTAAAATAAGGACTAGCCTCTTGATATTAAATCATTTGGAAAGAATGGAGGAAGGAAACAAGCATTTATTAAATATTTTCTATGTGTTAAGTGCTGGGGACACAAATACAAGCACAAAGGAAAACAGATCCTGCCCTCAAGCTTACATTCTAATGGGGGCAAACAACATATTAAAAGGAGTTGAAAAGCAGGGTAGGAAGAAAGGATGAAGGTTTCATTATGGGGCATGGTTTTGAAGTCGGGAAGCTAGGAACTAGCCAGAGAAGAGAATCAAAGAATGAAGACAGTCTGGCCTCTCTCACCAAACAGGGGCTCTAGAAGGAATTCACCAATGGGAGAAGAGGGTGGGCCTTTATAGAGGGATGTTCCATGTTGAGAAGGCTGTAGGAATAGTGATATATTCTTAGCTACTTCAAGAGGTTCTGGGACGAGACAAAAGAGTTTGGAATTTTAGGAACCAAGAACAAGGACCTCGCTACCTCGAATGCTTAGATGGGAATTGGCGACCCTGTTACCCACATTTAGGAGAACCTAGACAAAAGCTATCTTTGGAAATTTCCCTGGAGTAAACTTGACGTCGGGGCAATGAGTCAAAGAGAAACAGTAAACTTGTTGAATCAGCCCCCAGGGTCAGATATGTCCTTTGCAAGCCCTGAATTTTAAAAGATTGTAAGTCACAGGTACTAAGGGTCATCACTGGTCTCAAAATATAGTTTGTTTGAGAGATGTAAAGTAATTAATTAAGGACACATGGGCAGAAGACAGTAACAGTGACCTACAAAAACCACATATAATCTAAAAGCAAAGTGTACTGGGTCTAGAGTCTGGATTCAAATCTGGGATGCTGCTTACTAGCTATGTGACTTTGAGCAAGTAAAGTTACCTCTCCTGGCCAGAGTTTTCTTATCTAGAAAATGCAAGGCTTGGGCTAGATGATTCTCATCCTATGAAGCTGTGTTGCTTTATGAATTACATGCATGGGAGGGATTTTCTGCTGGTTTTTCCTTTATCTTTCTTTCATTTTTAGGCTGTATGATGCCTATGCTTCTGCTTTGTTTTCTCTTCTCGATTATTCTCTCGATTTATCTCCCTCCCCCCACCCTTGGTATTTTTATTTGGCCTCTTTCACCATCTTTGTGATCATTTTGGGTCTTTTTTTGGTCAATGTGTTATACTGATCCTTCCTTTGCTTTTATCTCAGCATACCGTGAAGTTTGTCTTTACCACTGTCCACTATTTGCCAAAATTTAGAATTCCCATGGCTTTCATTGGGCCTTTTGAATGCTGTTTGTTACCTATATTCTCCTTCTTTTCCTATTTTTCATTTCCCTTAGTTCTCCTGTATATTTAGGTCATGTTCTCCTTTCTGTTATCTGTACCTAGGTGACACATAGAGTGCCAGGCCTGGAGTCAGGGAGACATATTCCTGAGTTCAAATGTGGCTTCAGACACTAGCTGTGTGATCTGGAGCAAGTCATTTGACTCTGACTCAGAAGGAAATGGCAAGCCACTCCAGTATCTTTGCCAAGAAAACCCCAAATGGGGTTACGAAGAGTCAGACATGACTGAAAAACAACTCAACAACAGTTTCTAACAAACTGCCAAGGTCTCCCAGAGTCCCAAATCCCCAAATGTCTCAATTCTAACATGTTTTTGCTCAAGAGGCAAAGTCATTTTCCTTCCTTTGTTTAGATCTGTTCTTAGCATTCAGAGGCATTTGTGGCTAGCAAATCTTTTGAGGCTTTGAGCTTTCTCTACCCATTCATTCAGCCTTTTTCTTTGTGTCTCAGAGTACTGGGCTAGGCACACTAGTGCTTGTCCAGGGTGATCAATGTGAGGGGATGTCAGACGGATGACAGAAATGGGGAAGATGAAAGAAGACATTGCTGGTAATTTTGAAGACTGAGAGTCTGGGCACACAAGTTGTTTTGGCTAGCACTCATCACTCTGGTTAGCTGGAAACTTTCCATCAATATGAAAGAACATGTTGGAATCTACAATTCAGTTTGGCAAAAAATTAGGTAGAGAGGCACTGATCAGTAGAAAATATGTTTAGCAACCTTGCCTAACACTGTTAGCTATAAATTATATAATCATAAGGCATGGTCTTAGACATGTTCCCTGTAGGTATTAGCATTCTGCTTTTACATGTACAAGGTTTTTAAACAGATAGCTGGCATTATCAATGGAAGAATACCCACATAGGCTTCTAATTCAACTGTCTAGATCACTAGGGACCTAGGAAGATATAGATGACCTCAGCATCTAAATAGTTCAGCCCTCCAATGTCTCCCCAGGATGATATGGAGGCATGCACATAACTACCACTGGGATAATTAAGAGCCACGAAATGAGGGGTATGAGTTTTGGGAGTTCAGAATTTCGATTTATGCCACCAGAATAAACATCAAATTAGTAGGGTCCAGACTAGGGTTGGCCAGCTTTTTGGTGGTGGAATGATACATTATTTTTTCATTCTTCCAAATAGAAGAGGAATAGTTGAAGAATGCTGTCATGGACAGTTACCCGTAGGTCACCTCGATAAGACACTGTGGAATGAAGCAACCTGTTTGAGCCCATCAGCAGAAGAGCATTTGGAGGCATCCTTTGCAGTACTGTCCTGAGACATGGGTAGGAGATAATACAGTTAAGAGGAGAGAGGAAGATAGAAGTCTAACATTTGCCTCTCCCACATTTGTACCTCTCTCCAAGAGCCTGGCACTGGAATTAGGGCCAGTCTCTACTTCCAAATTATCAATCCTTTCACCTTTTACTCCCCTTTTTTAGCTTTATTTCTTTGGGTATAAAGATTGATGGGACAGAGGGAAGGGAGGAAAGGGAAGGGAATAAGCATTTCTATAGCATCTGTTACATGCCAGTTATCAGGTGATATTTAAGATAGGCTAATTTTATATAAAATATTTTATTGATATCTTATTTTTAAATCGTTTGTTTCTGAGTATGTTATAGATATTTTATTTGTTTTTTAATGAAGATATATCTATCTTTAAAGCATTATTATCCCCTTGGATAATAAGAGCCCTCAGAACAAAGGAAAAGGCAAGGATTCATGGGAGCTCTAAATTCGAATAGCCCTGGAATCTAGTTAAAAGTGACAAGGCATAGGCCCTCTCCAACCCCAAACCCAGGAGCCATCTCTTGTAATAGAATTAAAAGAAGAAATAAAAAGCAGGTCAGCAAAAAATCCATATCAATTGTATCTAACACTGAATACAATGTTCCACATACATAGTCTCTCATCTTGGCAGAGGAGGTCTAGAGTTATGTTTTCTTTTTTTTTTTTTAAAGAATTAGTTCTAGTCATTATAAATGCACAATGTTCAGGGTTTTTTTTGTTTGTTTTGTTCTTTCTATTTACATGGCTGTTGTGTACATTTTCTGGTTTCTGCTTACTTTGCTATGCCTCAGTTCATTTCAATATTCATAGGCTTTTTTGAGTGGCTAGGTAGCACAGTAGATAGAGTGCTGGTCCTGGAGTCAGGAAGACTAATGTCCCAGAGTTCAAATCTGTCCTTAGATATTTACTAGCTATGTGACTCTGGGCAAGTCACTTAACCTTGATTGCCTTGGTTCCTCATCTGTCAAATGAGCTGGAAAAGGGAATGGCAAATCACTTCAGTATCTTTGCCAAGAAAACCCCAAATGGGGGTCACAAAGAGTCAGACATAACTGAAAAATGACACAGCAATAGGCTTCTCTGAATTCTTCATATTTACTATTTTGAATGAATGAAGCACTTATTAAACACTTACTGTGTGCAAAGCACTGGCAATCCCTGCTTTTAAGGCACTCCCATTCTAATGCAGGGTATGGCACACACATGGAAGTTTCAGCTGCAAGTCAGATGGTTTAGCACTGATAGTTCTTAGGATACAGCAGCAAAGCAGGTGTTAAAACTCCTTTAATGTCATTTCCACCGATAAAAATCATATCAGTTGCTGACGTTGAAGAATTTGACAGTAACGAGGACTTTGGTGATAAGACCTTTGTTACAGACCAGTAAAATGATTCATTTAATCATTCCCCAGTCAATGGGTATCTACTTTGTTTATAGCTCATTATTAACATATAAAGTGCTGCCATGAACATTTTGGTGACTATGGGATCTTTCTGTCTTTGACTTTCTTGGGAAGCAAGGATTGTTTTATAACTAACTGAAAGCAAGGATGGGACAGAATGGACGTGGGGAATCAGGGTTAGAGGGGTAGGTAGAAGAGGAACAGGGATCCAGAATGGAGGAAAGGGGCCTGATTAAGGATAAATTTCATCACTTTTATTCCTTTCCTAGGATAACTCTGACCATTCAACTTAAAATCATCATGTACCACCATTGGTATATATCACAACCTCATCTGGACTCAGGTTTTTGCATTTTGAAGTTATGGCACTATTTTGTGACCCAAGGATCACTGTAGAACCTGAAGAGGCAGGTTTTGAACTCAAATCCTATGACTCTAAGATCAATGGTTTTGTCACTGTGCCAAGACCATCTTATAGGTTATAGTCTAGCCTTCTTATTTTGCAGGCCAGGAAACTGATTCCCAGAAAGCACAGGGAAGCACCCAGAAAGGACAAGCAAAAAGGAAGGACAGATTGGGGTGACTGAGTGTAATTGACTCAATGAAGGTCTGAAGGTGGAAAATAGTTACTAATCAGAGATATAAAAGGCTTCATGAAGGAGATGGCCTATAGAGCAAGATTTTTAGAACAAGTAGAAATTCATCAGGTAAAGATGGTGGAGGAATGATATTCTAGTTAAAGGGAACAAGGTAAACTCAGGTACAGAGGAAGCAAAGTGAGCATGTTTAGGGGACAGAGAATAATTCAATTTGTCTGAATCAAATATTATGTAAAGGATAATAATAGGAGGTAGGGCTGAATGAATGGAAAAGCCTTAAATCCAGGGAGATAAGTTTGAACGTTACTGGGTGGGCATTAGGAATGGACTGAAGACTACTGAGTATGACTATATACGTAAGGAAGCAACATATGTCTGGCAGCAGCATAGAGGTGGAAAAACCCATTATAATCTAATTGGCAAGCATCTAGGTGGCACAGTGGATAGAATATTGGACCAGGAGTCAGGAAAACATGAGTCCAAATCCAGCCTCAGAGATGGCCAGCTACTTAACATCTATTTGTCTCAGTTTCTTCAACTGTAAAATGAAGATAATAGTAGCACCTACTTCCCAGGATTGTTGTGAGAATCGAATGAGAGAGAATATTTGTAAAATTCTTAGCACGGTGCCTGGCATATAGTAGGTACTACATAAATGCTAGCTATTATTTTTATTAGTTGTTATTATTGAAATACTCCAGGCTGGTAGTGATTAGGACCTATCTATATTAAGGTGGTAGCAGCAAGATGTTTTATAAAGGTAGGATCAATAAATGATGGTGACAGCTTAGATGTGAGAGGTGATGGAGAGGAAAGAATGAATAACAGCACCAAACTTTAAAACATGAGAGCCCGGGTCAAAGTGGTGCCAAAGAAAGAAATAAAGAAGTTGAAGACACTGAACTTAGTTTTAGTCATGTAGACTTCAAGGTGACAATGGCTCATGAAGCACAACATGTCTTAGAAGCAACTGAAATTGTGGGTACAGAGCTCAGAAAAGAGATCAAGGCTGAAATTATAGATCTATTAGTCGTCTGTATTGAGAAAGTTGTTGAAATCATGAGAATGGATGATATTACCAAAGAAGAATATAGGAAGAAAATAGAGGGAGACCAAGGACAGAATATCAGGGATCATCTATCTGAAGGATTCAGGAAGAGGATGGTAAATCATTAAAGGAGACAGTGTGACCTTTGGCAAATCAGGTTTCCTCTCTGGCAGTCATTTTCTTCATCTGTAAAATGAGATAGTTTGATAAGAAGAGTGCTGAGCTCTCTTTCATCTACATTCCTAAGAAGAAGGAAACTAGGATATCACATACAGGTCGGATTAAATGGCCTTTGGCTCTAAATCAGTGTTCTGCTGATAACCATAAATGGGTGCTTTCCTTTGCCATCCTATAAAATCACGGATGAGGTTTCTAATCACATGACCCAGTCAGATGAATGAGAACACTGAGAACATTATAGCATTATAGTGAAGAGCTGAACAATCGAGTTAAAGATATCAGAAACAATCACTTTTCTGTGACTTGATTCATTTGCAATTAGTATTGTTATACATAGAAAGAGAACCTGACCTTACATACAAGAGAGAAATTCCATAACAGATTGCATTTATTTGTCCATCTATTAAAATGAAACGATCAAAACCTAATTCCATAACTTTTCTAGAATCTGGGAAATGGGAGAAGAGAAGAATGTGGAAAGTAATGGAAAAGGATAAGTTGAGGAATAATAATGATTAATGTAGCATAGTGGTAAGATCGCTGGACTTGGCATCAGAATATGTTCCAAATATGTCACTTCTTGCATGATACGTTGATTGCTTTCGTTTTCCTGTCATGACCATTTTCCAATGTAGCATACTCCCTTCCCTAATTGAACCCTCCCTTATTAAAAAACAAAATAAAAATCAAACATTTAAGCAAAACCAAGTGAAGGTATTTGACAGTGTATGCAACATTCTTTGCTTGTCTCCTACTCTTCCACAGAGAAGAGAGTTGTGTTCTTTGGGACAAAGATTGGTTAATCAAATTAATCTGAGTTTAACTGACTTTTATATATATTGTGTACATTTCGTGAGCATTGTTTTCATCATTGTGACTGTTGTTCTTCCGGGTCTGTTCTTTTTGATCTGCATCAATCATGCAAGCCTTCTCACGCATCTCTGAATTCCTCAAGTGTCAGAAGTGGAACTTGAACTCAGCTCTTCTTGACTCCAACACTGGATCTCAACTCACTATCAAAATGTCTCTCCATATCCAGAGAAAGAACTATGAAGTATGAATGCAAATCGAGGCACACTTCATACTCGCCTTTTTCTCTCCCCCCTTTTTTTTCTCTCTTTTGTATTTGTTGTTGGGTTGTGTTTTTTTTTTTTGTTCTGTTTCTTCTTTCTCATGAGTCATTCCATTGGTCATGGTTCTTCTCCGCAACTTGACTAGTGTGTAAATTAATTCAATGCCAAGTTATACATGGAAGTTATATGGGATTCCATGCCTTCTTGGGGAGGGGGGGAGGGAAGAAAATCTGGAACTCAAAATTATGTAGAACTGTTGGTTGCAAACTAAAAATAAAAAAAATTTAATAAATAAAAAAAAGAAAACAAAATGTCTCTCCATTATTTCTTATGGTGGTATTACATTAGCATACCATAATTTGTTTAGCCACCCAAATTTAACGGTGCCTGCTTTGTTTCCAGATTTTTTGCTATCACAAACATTCCTATTACATATAGGGGGCCTTTGAATATGTCCTTGGGGTATGTGCCCAGCACAGGAATTGCTAGATCAAAGGGCATGAACCATTTAGTGACTTTTCTTGCAAAATTCAATTTTTTTTTCTTAGAACAGTTGTACCAATTAATCATAGCCCCTCCAATATTGACTATTTCCATCTCTTACTGTTTTCCAATTTGGTGGGAATGAGATAAGGTCTCAGAGTTATTTTAATGTATATTTAATTATAATGGATGATTTTTAAAGCATTTTTTCACACAGTTGTTAATGGTTTGAAATACTTCTTCTGAAAACGATTCTCATCCTTTGACCACTTATCTACTGGAGAATGACACTTGATCTTATGTTTGTATTAATTCTATATAAAAGTTATCTATCAGACTTTTAGCAGACATTTGATGCAGCTATTCCCTGCCCGTCCATGAATAATTTATCTTTTTATTCGAGCTGCCTTGCTTTTGAGTAAAAGGTTTTAATTTTATGTGATTGAAATTGTCTATTTTAATTTTTATGATCACTGCTATGTCCTGCTTGGTTCACAAACCTTTTCTTAACCATAGTCCCAAGGATTATTTCCTTCCACAAGCTCTGGTAGGGCTCACAAAGCTGCAAAGGTTCTATTATAGGCCTAACAAAAGACCATGTCCATAGGAAGGCCAGCCTGACTAAGTTTAGATTCATTCGCTGCCAGCATTTTTCTTGGCCACAGCACAGGCTCTCATTAAGACTATCAAAGAGTGAACAGAGTTTTAATCTGTGTCAGATAAGAGAGCATGAATGTGTATTAATAACAGTTACTATTAGTAGTAGTAGGATTATAAAGTACTTTCCTCACAGAGATCCTGAGATATGACTAACACAAGTATCACTATCCTTGGAAATGAAGAAACAGACTCAAACTGGACAAATAATCTGAAAGGAACACAGAAAACTGACATTCGAACTCAATCCTTATGATTGTAAGCATTCAACACTCTTTTTAATCACACTGCTTCTGTTGATTTAACATCACAGATCCTTAAAGGAAAAACTAAGATATTGCCCATTGCATTTTTTTAAATTTTTTTTGAGGGGGGAAGGCAGGGCAATTGGGGTTAAGTGACTTGCCCAAGGTCACACAGCTAGGCCCATTTCATTTTAACATTGACAGCAATAAGCATACATAAGTATTGAATAAAATAAATTTCTCACTGCTAGAACTTAATTATGGGGTAATTAATAATAACATTATTTATTAATGGTAATAATTAATAGCTAACTTTCTATCTTTAAAGGTTTAAACATGTTTTACAATATATCATTTGACCTTCTCAACAACTCTGTGAGAGTAGTGCTTTTATTATCCCCATTTCACAGGTAAGGAAATTGAGGCTGACAGAGTTTAAATGGCTTACCCAGGATAACAAAGGTAGTAAGGCAAGATTCAAACCTAAGGTCCTAATACCAAGTCCAGCTCTCAGCCCACTATCTTGAGATGAGAATCTTTAGATTAATTAGATACAGTGGAAAAAGTATTGAAGTTGGAATTAGGAGGCATAGGTTTGAGTCCCAGTTCTGACATCTGCTAGCTATATGCCCACAAGTCTCTTCGAGCTTCAATTTCTTCATGTATGAAATAAGGATAATCATGTTTATATTCTCTACATCATAGTGTTATGAGGAAAGTATTTGTAAGCCTTAAGGATTATTATTGTATCCTCCATGAGGACTTGTACATTATGCCAAAAGTTGCCTTTCAAGGTATTCATTACTATTACTATAGTGGCACAATGGATAGAGCGCTGGGCTGGAGTCAGGAGGACCTGAATTCAAATCTGACCTCAGACACTTACACAAAAGGTGCTTAATAAATGTTTATCCATTAGGAAATAGGCATTACTGAAGTGCCTCTCATTGTGTTAAAAATATTAAATTCCTCTATCATATTTTGCCAATTTTTTAACTGTGAAGCAATACAATAATTAAGCCAAATTTCAAGGTGGTTAGTATCTCTGACAAGTCATACCAGTTTCCTTCCAGTTTTCTTCAGCACCTGAATAATGACTGTTAAGTAGGGTTTGTTTTGTGGGCTAATGTCATCAGGAGACTTTGAAAATGACTTGAATTACTATGTGTTACTGCCAAATCTCTCTGGCATAGGCTTCTGCAGCTCTTTGGAGGATAGAAATGTGCTACGAAATGAGAAAGTGTTCCCGGTGTCCTGCAGTATGTGGAAGTAGACTCTGCCTCAAAAAATCGATCATATTCATCCATTCATTCTTTTGAATATTTTAAAATAATTTACATGTTAAAGGGCCCCAGAACCTAAACCCCCATGTTTTAGGACTGTAATAAAGACAATAATAATGATGATAACTGACATTGATTATATAAAGTTTTGCAAAGTGCTTTCCCCTTAAGTAATCTTTGTACTGTCTTGCATGGCTGGCTGTGTAGAGTGAAAAGAAAGGGAAACATTCTACTCTCTCTTGGTCTGCCCCTACCCTTGGAATACGGGCAAGCTGCACTTTCCCTGACACTCCATTTTTTTTCCATCCACTGGGCCAGATCTGCTCCCTAGTTATTGGGCATGATAAAGTATGCCCCCTGTGCTTGAGAGAAAACAATGAGGAGGACAGTATGACTCAACAGTATCCATGTCCCCTTAACAAATATCAATGGCTATTGGCTTGCTTTTTGCCCAAGGGAAAGAAAAAAATCCCAGGACCAACTCGACCTGTTTTGGTACATTTATAAAAATCAATACATAAAAACATCACCTATGTTTTATTGTGGGCAGCTAGATGGTGCCTGGAGTGAGGAAGACTCCTCTTCATGAGTTCAAATCCAGCCTCAGACACTTACTAGCTGTGTGACTCTGGGCAAGTCACTTAACTCTATTTGCCTCAGTTTCCTCATCTGTAAAATGAGCTGGAGAAGGAAATGGCAAACCACCCCAGCATCTTTTCCAAGAAAACCCCAAATGGAGTCACAAAGAATTGGACACAGCTGAACAACAATAACCACTAAGGTTTTATTGTATTTTTATTTATTTTGTTAAATATTTCCCAATTGCGTTTTAATCTGGTTCACATCACTCACACTCATGAGTGTAGTGAGCTGAGTGTCAGGCTGGCATGTGTTTGACATATCTGATCTTGATCAATCCCTTCATTTTCTAGATAAGGAAACTGAGAACCAAGAGGTTAAAAGTACCTGCCGTGCCAAGATTTAAACCAGCGCACGTGACTCCAAATCCATCACATTTTTACCCTTTAACACTGCTTTTCAAATGTCAAACTCATTTTCCATTCTCTTGCTTTGCTACTAAGGTATGCTCTGAGTAATTTTAAAATCTAAAATAAATTGATATATAAAGCTCAATGGCCCGGTTTGTTGCTTTGAAGCTTTCTACTTTGCATTTATTAAAGATTTATTTGTTTTCTCTTTAGAAAAATACACTTGTCCATGGCACCAAAGAGGTCGGTATTTAAATAGGCACCCATAATCCAAACTGATGTCACAAATGAGTCTTTGTTCAGTTGGCCCATGGCCAGGATGTTGATTATTCTTTGGAGAGCAAAGAGTAAGCCTTGCAGTGAGGACCAGTGGAGCACTTAAGAAGATATCCTTGACTTTCCTAAGCCCAGGGAAGGAATGTCCAAGGTCAGAGAGGCTTTCGTTCATGCATCCAGCATGCTAAATCACCTGTGCGGGGTGGGATGGGGTTAGTTTTCCTCAGTGAAAAAAAGGTCGGGGATGGGGATAGTGAGGAAAAACACTTGCAGAGACTCAGATTCTTCCCTCCTTCCAGGCCTAAGGCAGCCTGGAGAGATAGACATCTAGGAGAGAAGCAACAGTGTAGGCTTTGGCTGCCGCAACAGGAAAAACTTTGGGAAGCCTTGGAGGCGGGAAGGGCTTTCTCCAAGTTCGGCATCATATTTCCATCTGCTGCTCTCTGAACCCTGGTCCCTTCTTAGCTGCATTCCATGAACTTTTTGATAATTGTTTTAATTGTTTGATAATTGTTTTTAAAAAGTTTTGAGATTAAGACTAAATTAATCTCTGCTACTTCCATCCATTACACATTTAATCTCTGTCTACATTACAGACCTTATTTGAAGATGGCTCTCATGTCCCTTCTCCCTTCCCCCCTTTTCTTTCCCAGGATATTATACTTAGAACTTGAGACTCTTCACTACTTTGTTTGCCCCACTCTGGACACTCTCCAGCTTGTCGACGTGCCTCCTAAAACGCGTCACTCAGAAAGAAATACAATGCTCTAGATGTGATCTATCAGGGCAGAGTACAACAGGACTATCGCCTTCTTAATTCTGGAAGTGCAGTGGATAGAGTGCTGGCCCTAGAGTCAGGAAGACTCATCTTCCTGAGTTCAAATCTAGCCTTAGACACTTACTAGCTGTATGACTCTAGGCAAGTCATCTAACCCTGTCTGCCTCAGTTTCCTCATCTGTAAAATGATCTGGAGAAGGAAATGGCAAACCACTCTAATATCTTTACCAAGAAAATCCCAAATGGGGTCATGAAGAGTTGGACATGACCGAAACCAATGAATGACAAATACCTCTGTTAATGCAGCTCAAGACGACATTAGTTTTTTTTGACTGTTAAAACACATTGCTGACTCCCAATAATCTTGGGACCCACTAAAACGCTTAGATTTTTGTCCTGCCTAACCATACTTTCCTTTTCACCCTTCTTCCCACTAATTGTGAGGGCTTCAAAAATTTCTTCACATGCCTAATAGGTTGCCTCAACCTTATGTGGTGAGAGAATCAAGCTGTTTGTTTTAGAGGAATAAAGTGTCCATAAAAGCATAATAAACTCAAATAGAAGAACATTTTGGCCAGATGCTTTATACATTATCTTTAAATTAATTAAAAAATGATTCCAAGATCAGAATATATCTTTTCTTCTCAGTATCTTAATATAATAAAACGACTAGGAAAAACCAACCTGAAGCAGGGTACAAAATGTATTTCCTTGTTTTAACTCACCACCAAAAAAAAAAAACCTCACAGGAAAACTGTAAGTATAATAAAGAAATCACAGATGGTATTCCTCAAAATATATGCAACAGTATCTCTCTGACTTCATTACAAAACCCATTTTCTTTGCAGTTTGGCTTCAAAGTCAATATTTTGGTCATTTAGCAAATTTTGCTGTCTTAAATGTTTTTATGTCTTGACAAAGTCTGTAAAGGAGTGATTTATTATTATTAAATAATGTTTAATACATAGAAAAATGGCTCCCAAAGTTTTTTAAAGCTTTTGAAAATAAATTTTAAAATGAAAATATTTATTTGAAAATAGGAAAGGACTTCATACCTATATCAGTGGTCAATTTATCGTGGCATAATTATGGATGACTCCCCCCCCCCCGCCTTTTTTAACTTCTTCAAGTGAGTAATGAAATAATATCTAATCTGAAGTATTTCATGCTTGGGATGACATGTCAAATTAAACCTGAAAACATATGTTTAATGATGTTCAAATTTAAATCGATGTTTAATTCCAAGAGTGAGATATTGTGGATCAGATGTAATTCCACCACTTTTTTAAAAAGTGGAAAGATTTGGCTAATGGTTTCGTCTTCCCCTTCTGCAACCCCCATTTAAGATATGAAGTCACTCAGTTGTTTTTATTATTCATAATATGCCTCAAAAATGCTCAAATGAACCTGTGATTTCAACTATTTAAATGTTCTCTCTGATGATACCGATTGGGATCCATCTATGACTGCCTAATGTAACTCCTGTCCAAGTTTGCCACAGAGGATCTACCCAACGTTCTGGAGGTTTTCCTTGCTTTCTCTTGACACAGCGAAATTATGATTGGGGAACTCAGGCCATGTGACTAGGCCATCTTTTTTTTCCCATCATACATTTCCCTGATGACAGCTTTTATTCCTATTCTTAGAAGTGGTTTTTTGGTTGTTCAGTCATTTTCCAGTAATATCCAACTCTTCTTGACCCCATCTGTGTTTTTCTTGGCAAAAATGATGGAATGGTTTGCCATTTCCTTCTCCAACTCACTTTATAGATGAAGAAACTGAGGCCAACAGAGTTAAGTGACTTACCCAGGGTCACACAGCTAGTATCTGAGACTGGATTCAAACTCACAAAGATGATTTTTCCTGACTCCAGGCCTGGTACTCTATCCACTGTACAGCTCACATACACCCTGTGCCTTTATTTTACCCTCCGTGTGATAATTCATTTTCAATTCTTTGGATATTTTTGTGTTTGACCACATCACTCTCTTTCTCAGTGTACTATAATGACTTCCTATTACTAGCATCAAATATAAACTTTGGTTTGGCATTTAAAGCTCCTCACAACCTGGCCTCATTCTACCTTTCCAGCCTTATTATACATTCATTATTCCTCTCCCTGCGCTTGTTTTTTTTTGTTGTTGTTCCTTACACGATACTACTTTGTTTCTTTTTCTGCCTTTACACCAACTATTCCCTGTACTTGGAATGACCTCACTTCTTAGCCCTCCCACTTAGAATCTTTAGTCTCTTTCAAGATTTAGCTTAAGTGCCACCTACTAAAGTGGCTGGTCCCCTAGCTATTAGCATCATCTTCTCTGACAAGATTGCCTTGTATCAACTCTGTGTTTTGGGTATGCCCATATAAAGGTTCCACTGATTACCCTACCCCACTTAAAAATAATTACTTGTATTCAGTGAGAACACTTGTATTGACTCAATCAGCCATTCAATCAACTTGTTGTGAACAAGGCCTGGGCACCTCCTTGAATCAAAGACATTGCAGCTTGGTGTAACAGGTGGTCTGTTCCAAGTGGTTCAGGTGATTTGATCATGTTTTATGAGCCCTGGATACAACAAAATGCTCTCTTAGTTTAGAATTGAAGACTTTAAGTGCACTTAATAAATGCTTACTGATGGAATGATTTCCTAGTAAGTCAAGGGTTTACTGACTCAAGTACTTTTTATACTACCGTGATCTCCTCATTATGGTAGTTGATTTGCATTGGTTAAATTATTATAGCCATTGATGTGGTGATTTCTTCCACCTATTGGTGGTGGTTTCTTCCACCTATTACTCATTTTTCATTATCAGTATTTTTTAATAGCTCAGGATTGAGTTCCTTCAACTGCATGTTGTATTTTTTTCTGCTTTCTTCTAGCTTTGTACTCATTTTAATCTCTGCTCTAATAAAGTGGCATAATGTATAGAGTGCCAGACCTGGAGTCGGGAAAGCACCTTCACAAGTTCAAATCTGGCCTCAGACACTTATGAGCTATGTAACCCTGGGCAAGTCACTTAACCCTGTTGGCCTTAATTCTTCGTCTATAAAATGAGCTGGAGAAGGAAATGCAAACCACTTGAGTATCTTTGTCAAGAAAATTCCAAATGGGGTCATGGAGAGTTGGACATAACTGAAAAACTATTGAATGACACAATAAGGTGGTAGGCCAACGGTGCAGGTATTTGATTCATGAATGAATTAGTAATGAATTACTTCCTCTCTGTTAAATACAATCACCGTTAGTATTTGGTGCCTTCCATGTCCATTGTTTTCTTTTCTATGGCTTATTTTAAAAGTTCTGAATTTAAACACTGCAAGAGTGTTCTAGAAAACCATGAGCCTTCATTTTGTAATGTTTGCTTTTTTAGTATTTTTCAAAAAGGTATATAATATATTTTACATATTTCTTTTAGAACTGACCTGAACTATGTGAACGCTAAGGCTACATGGGGCCTTGGCACATTTCAGATTGAGCTGAGAAGCTACTCTGTGCCAGTGGCTCCCTTTTCTCTTGCCTTTGGGCTTCTGAGTCACCTCTTATGCAGTAGTGGGGTGGACACAGTTCCTTACTATAGTTTATTATTGGATTTCTTGGGTCTGGTGCAAACTTCAGGGTTTTGCTAGCGTAGTTATGTGGGAGCCCTGCTTCCCATTCAGGCAGCCATCTTTGTTTCTTGGTTTGTTTGTTTTTGGAGGGAGGGAAGGCAGGGCAATTGGGGTTAAGTGACTCGCCCAAGGTCACACAGCTAGTAAGTGTGTCAAGTGTCTGAGGCCGGATTTGAACTCAGGTCCTCTTGACTCCTGACAAGACCGGTGCTCTATTCACTGTGCCACCTAGCTGCCGCCAGGCAGCCATCTCATACTCATTCTTTTCTCAAATACACCTAATAATGAGAGGTATGAGACTTCTGTGTAGTCTGCAAGTCTTTGCAGTATCTTATTTCTTTACACTTAACCCATGCTTTCCAATACATCTCTCGCCATCCTTACTTTCCTTCAGCTGGTTTCATTTTTAGCAAGATTGCCAAGACTGTTATGCTCCAGGCACTCAAGTGCTTTGTTCATATGTTGATCACTGGATAAGAATTACACCTGTAGAGTAACAACAGCACGTCCAAGTTTATAAATGATCTAAAAATTGTGCTCTCCTTAGCACCAGCTTTCCCCTTTTCTGACACTCTGCAACCGTCAATGTAGAACTGCAAGGTTTCTACGTCAGCCCCAGGCCTATTTTGTATTTTTGTTTGTTTCAAGTATTGCCGTATTGAAAGAATTTAGAGAAAGATGACGATCAACGCTGTATGCAAGGCAACCAGGCTAAGATTTGCTGCTTCCCTCGATGGCCACATAGCCATAATGGCATTTATAGTCTAGTTGAAGAGATGAGACACTTATCGTGTTGTAGCAGGTGAATAGGAGTGAAGGTTTTTTGCCTGGCCTCTTGCCTTGTAGAGGAAGAGGAGAAACTCCATTCTGTGGTACACACATTCTGCCTTTGGAGTAAGGAGAAAAGCTCCATTCCATGGTGCCAGCTATCCTGCCTTTGGGGAAAAAGGAGAAATATTCCATTGCAGACCAGTCTTCTGCCTTCTGGGGAAGGAAAGGAACCATCAGACCAGGTCTGCTGCTTGGTCTCTTTCTTCTGGGCAAGAGGAGAAACACAATTCCATGGTGCCAGGTCTCCTGCCTTTAGGAGAAGAGGAGAAATGCCATTCCATCAGCTCTCCATCACTAGTTCCCTCATCTGAGCTGCTTAAGGCTCTGAGAGTACTCAGTTCTGAGGCCAAACCACTAGGGGCATTGCTAATTTACCTGAACTCAATTCTCAATGATGAACAAACTCCCACCAGGTCATACCCTCACCAACCCAGTGCTTCTGAACTCTGTGCTGTCATCATTCAGTCTCCACTCTCCCTTCTCTGCTGCTTGTTCACTCACTGCCATTCTCCTCACCTCTTCCCCCACCCGTGTCCCATTCTACCCATTCCTCCCACTGTGCCCTTTAGAAGGCCTGGTCCAAAGGTTATAGACTTAATTTCATCTTAAATCTTTTCTTTCCCAATCTTTCTACCCTTTGGCTCTCACTAAGAACTAGCTCCTTCTGGAGCTCCCTGTCCACCTTTTCTAGCACTGGCAGTAATTTCACTCATTCTCCCTTGATTACTGGTCAAGTGGGGGAGTTAGAACATTCCTTGCTTTCCATTGCCATCCCAGGTTTTCCCCCCATCACCATTATTCAGTAACCTCTCCTCCTTTGAGGTTCACTCAATCCATATCTACCACCCATTCAAAGTTCTGGTAGCTGTTTACTGAATTCCTGGATACTCCCCTTCTTTTTCAGTGAGTGTAATGCCTGGCTCACAGTCTTTCCTCTCTAACTCCTGCCCTCAATCTAGGGGACTTCAACTTATTTATTCATTCTCAATCACCCCAACCTCCCAGTTCCTCAACTTACGCATTTTACATGACCTGCTGTTCCATAACACCTCAGTTACAAATAAAGATGATCCCACTTTTGGTCTTGCTGTCACCTGCAAATGGACTATTTTTATGTTCATTAATTCTGATACTCCCCTATCTGATCACAATCTGTTGTCATTCCACCTCTGCTTTTGTATTACAAGCCCGAACACTGTTCTTTGTCCTCACCAGAACCCCCAATCTCTCAGCCCTGGCTGCACTCTTCCCCCTTTCCAGTTTTGACCACTTAGTGAACCAGATCAACTTTATACTGTCTTCTTCTCTTGAGTCCCTTGCCCCTTTGACCTATCACTTGTCCTGCCCTGAGAAGTCTAAGCCTTAACTCACTCTCACCATCTTTTGCCTTCTCTCCTAGTCATTTGCTATTTAATGAAGCTGGAGAAAATGGAACTATGCTGATGGGGTCTACTACAAATCTATGTTACATAATCTCAATTGAATCCTCATTGTGACAAGGCAATCCTTTTATTCCTCCTTAATTAGCTGACTGTCCAAATCACCGTAGCAGCTTTTGCAAAACTTTTCTTTCTTCCTCAAGCCTTCCAGGACTCCCCTTGTCTCCACCTCTCAGATGAGAGCCTTGCCTCACATTGCCCTGAAAAATTGGGGATGTTCCCTGAAATCTCCCTCTTCTTCCCTTCTCCTCACATCACATACCCTACTTCTCTCACTGTCTCCTCCTCCTTTACTCCATATCACATGAAAAGGTGGCCCTTCTCCTGGTCAAAGCTAATCCCTCTACATGCACAAGAATGCATCCCATTCTACCCCATCTTCTCCAGAAGATTGCCCCTTCATCTTCCATCTCTTGCCATCTATCCACCATTTCTGAACATACCCATGTCTTCCCCCACCTCCAAAAGCCATTAGCCGTTGTTTCACATCTATCCTCCATTTATCCTCCATTAAATTTATTGAGAAGGCCATCTACAATCTTCACTTCTTTTCACTTTCTTCTTAACCCTTTATAGTCTGACTTCCAATCTCAACATTCAACCAAAACTCCTTTTTCTAAAGTTGCCAATGATCTCTTAAATGATCTCTTAATTGCCAAAGCTAATAGTCCCCCCCCATCTTCATTCACCTTGACCTCTCTGTGACCTCTGACACTATCGATCACTTTCTTCTCCTTGATAATCTCTTCTCTCCGGGTTTCTGTGACACAGTTCCATTCCTGTTCTTCTACTTTTTTTTCCTCAGTCTCCTTTGCTGGATCTTTTCTCTGGTTATGCCTGCTAAGAGTAGACTCTGTCTTGAGACCTCTTTGATTCTATGCTATTTCCCTTGATGATCTCATTAGTTCCTATGGATCCATATTCAATATGTTATCAAAAGCTGCCATTTTTACCTTTATGATGTCTCTGGCATGTGCCCACTTCTCTCCTCTGATGCTGCTATAGCCCTCATGGAGGCCCTTATCACTCCATGTCTATTGCAGCGGCCTATTGGTTGGTCTCCTGACCTCAAGCCTCTCTTCACTCTAGTCCATCTTTGTTTAGTTGTCTAACTGGTCTTCCTAAAGCACAGGTCTGACCGTGTCATGCCACTATTCGTTAACCGTTACTTCCTCCCTGTCACTTCCAGGATCAAACATAAAATCCTCTGGCATTCAAAGTCCTTTACGACCTACTCCCTTTCTAGTCTTTTTACACCTTACTCTCCCTCAGTGACACTGGCCTCCTTTCTCTTCTTTGAATAAGATATTACATCTTCCTATTCCATGCATTTTCACTGACTGAGAACTCTCTCCCTCATCATCTCTACCTCCTGGCTTCCCTGATTTCCTTCAACTACCACCTAAACTCTACCCTTCCACAAGAAATCTTTTCCGATCACTCTTATTAGTAGTGACTTTGCTGTGTTGATAATCCCCAATTTATTTTGTTTGAATATATGTATGTATATATGTATACATGTGTGTACATGTGCATATATATGTACATAATATATACATATTTGTCATTGTTGAGATAGAAATTTATTTCTAGTCTATAAACTGAGTCCTGATTTCACTTGAATAAATTCCTTCAATGAGGTCTCCGCTAAACACATGTTGATTATTTTTCTCATCTATTATAGAGATTTCTTACTTAACAGAGTAAATGTATTCTAACAAAAATAGCTACATAGCGAATTTTTTGTTAAAGAACCTTCTTTCTCTTTATTTATAGGCCTGTATTTTTCTCATGAAGAAGCATCAGTTGATGTGTCTTATGTAATGGGAGTCCTGGACAAATGAGGGTCCAATGCTTGAAGCATATTACCTATCTGCTATCAATCCAAACACTTTAAGAGCCAGCTTCAGTCATGATGACTCAGGGCTAGCACTTTGGGATGACGAGAAACCTTCTAACTGGGGCTCCGTGAAGGGAGAAAGGATTAACAGGTACATGAGTCATGGGGTACCATTGGGCCATACGTTTCTCTATGAATATGCTTGCTTCTCTTTGTATTTTAAGTTTGAGCCCATTCAATCCAGTGTTAACTGTTTGTACATAATTGTTTTCATGTTGTCTCCTTCATTAGATTTCTTGAAGGTAGAAACCTTATCTTGCCTTTTTTTGTATCCCTAGCACTTAGCGCAGCGCCTACCACATAGTAGACACTTAATAAATGCTTATTCACTGTCTGAATTGAAAGGCAAGATATAAGACCCAAGTGAATGGTAAAGAAAATGAGTCTAAAATGTACACAACCCACTCCCTTCCTACTGATCCTGCAAAGCAGTGATATTCAAGAAAGAACCCTAGATCTGGTGTCAGAAGACCTGAATCCAGTCTGCCTCTGACTCATCTAACAGTACTTAGGGAAAAAAATAACTTTTTTCCCCCAGTTTCCTCATAAAGTCAGCTAGGTGGTACAGCGAATAGAATGTTGGACCTAGAGTTAAGAATAACTGAACTCAGTGCTCATCACAGACATTTGCTTTCTATCCGTGTGACCTTGTACAAGTCACTTATTGTCTTATTATAGTAAAATTAGAGACTTGGGATAGATAACCTCCACGTTCCCTCATGTCTCCAAATCAGGGATTCTTAATTTAAAAAAATATGTTCATATGTATGTTTGTGTATATATATATAAATATACACATACATATAGATATATATTTGTGTATGTATATATGTATATATATATATATATGTATGTATGTGTGTGTGTGTGTGTATACGCACATCTTGAGCAGTTTGGTGAGGCCTGTAAACTCCTCACAATAATGTCTTAAAATGCAGAAAATAAAATACATATTGAAATAAAAGATATGTATTTTATTTTCTGCATTTTAAGACACAGACCTCAGGTTAAGAATCCCTGCTCTAGAGACCTTGGCATACTTCAGTTTTACCTTCTCCATGTCTGTAGAATAAGGAAAGTGATGTTCAAAGCCAGCAGTGATAAATTTAAAAGCACAGTGTGAG
The DNA here is from genome assembly GCA_028646595.1 of Phalanger gymnotis. Taxonomy (NCBI): domain Eukaryota; kingdom Metazoa; phylum Chordata; class Mammalia; order Diprotodontia; family Phalangeridae; genus Phalanger; species Phalanger gymnotis. Next base: position 78,975,503 of record CM053627.1, read on the forward strand.
TGAGAAGGAGAACCGGTTTCTTGGAAGTCTTGCTCTGTTTACTGGTTCAAATTGTACTGCTGGTCCTGTTAGAATTTTAAACCCTGATAGGGTGGGTTTGGTCACCATAGTTAGACTTCAGCATTGTAATTCACAACATAGTCTGCTCTGTTGACTTTTCTATTACCATGTGCACACAATCTCACTGACTCAAGAGTGCTACCTTGCCAAAGAAGGTAATGATCTGAAGATCGCTGGAGAGTTGGTGTTCTTTTTCCAAGGCAACAGGAAGAGTGGGGGAACTCAAAGACCACTTCATTACTAGAAGCAAATAGCAACCCAACAAAGGCAGACATGATTGGTTTTTTTTTTTCTGTTGTGTCTGACTCTTCATGACCCCACTTGGGGTTTGGTTTGCCATTTCCTTCTGCAGCTCATTTATTGTTGTTCAGTTGTGTCCAACTCTTTGGGACCTCATTTAGGGTTTTCTTGGCAAAGATACTGGAGCAGTTTGCCATTTCCTTCTCCAGCTCATTTGACAGATGAGGAAACTGAGACCAACAGGATTAAGGGTCTTGTTCAGGGTCACATAGCTAATAAATGTCTGAGACTTGATTTGAACTCATCAAGATGAGACTTCCTGACTCCAGGCCCAGCATGCTCTATTATCCACTGTACCACCTAGCTGCCCTCAGACAAGGTAACATCCTTACAATAAGCATGATTGTTACTATCTTAGAGTGAGAAATGAAAGGGACTCTGGAGATCATCTTACTTTACTGTGTTCATTTTACAGATAGAGAAACTGAGGCCCATATAGATTAAGTGACTTACCCGAGGTCACATAGATAGTAACAGAGTTGGGATTCAAACCCAGGTCCTCTGATGCTATATTCAGTATTTTTTTCAATATACTGTGCTATAGGTTTCAATATTTATATAGTATAGACTATAGGGAACACTTAATTTTCCTTTTTTTAAGTATTAAAATCCTGGTAGTTATGAATGCTAGAATCAATATGCCTATTTTTCAGGCATGGTTCTTCTATGGCTTCTTTATGTATTTTGAGGTTAATTGCTATTTTCAGGGTAAGGTATTTCTATGAAACTTTCCCACTTGTCCTGAGCAGCCTTTTTCTTGGTCAGTATGACTGCTGTGATTCACATCACAATTAGAGGTATTATAATCTACCTCATAGTGAGAAACTCTCCTGAGTTATGAATTTCTGTCTGTAGAGGTGAAGGTAAGTGATGGGCTAAGTCCCTGCATTTATTGCTTATTGTACTGCAAGGCCAGCCAAATTTTGGGAGATTTCTTTCCTAAGCAGAAGTAGTACAATTTATTGTAATCCTTTCTTTGAAACACAGCTGCTAACTTCGGAGTCTGCATTCACTTTTTTATGAAACTTTCTTGGCAACCTTTGTAAGAAGCTGAGTAGGCTTAAAAATGGCAGTAGCTTCTTCCGATGTCATCCTAACATTCAAATTAGTTAACATTCATCTTAACATCAAGGACTAGAAATACTTATTAAAATAATAACTTTTAAAAGTAATTTAATTTTAATTTATGGAATAAGACAAACATTTCCATAACACAGTATGATAAAGAAAGATGGTTGCACATGAAATTGCAAATCGATTCTGTACAACTTGCTATTCCTTTCAAATATATAATAAAGTTATTATGCAAATTTCTTTTCTCCCTTTTTTCTACCCCCCCCCCCATGGATTAGACGTGTGTGCGTGTGTGTGTGTGTAAAATTACTTCTATTTATCAGTTCTTTCTGATGCAGATAGTGTCTTAATTCATATGTCCTTTATAGTTAATTTGGGTACAATAATAATAACAATCATTAGTACTTGAATTCAACAGAGCATCTACCCCAAGATCAGTGGGTTGTATCACCTTTAGACTAATTATGAGAACCTGCCCATGAGAGGTTTCTCTGAAGGTAGCCACCTGTATCTGAGGCCTCTAAGGGTCTTAAGGGAGTACAGAGGCTCAGTTGTCTGAGGAATCAATCACTTTCTCCTCCTCCTTCTCCTCTTCCTCCTCTTCTTCCTTTCCTCCTCCTTCTCCTCCTCCTCCTCCTCTTCCTCCTCCTCCTTCTCTTCCTTCTCCTTCTTCTCCTTCACCATCTCTTCTTCCTCATTGTCCTCTTCCTCCTCCTGCCCATCATAGGTTTGGTAGTCACCTGTATCTGAGGTCTCTAAGGGTCTTGAGTACAGAGTCTCAGTTGTCTGAGGAATCAATCCCTTCCTTTTCCTCCTCCTTCTCCACCATCTCCTCTTCCTCATTGTTTTCTTCCTCCTCCTGCCCATCACAGGTTTCTCTGAAGGTAGCCACCTGTATCTGAGGCCTCTAAGGGTCTTAAGGGAGTACAGAGGCTCAGTTGTCTGAGGAATCGATCACTTCCTTCTCCTCTTCCTCCTCCTCTTCCTCCTCCTCCTCCTCCTCTTCCTCCTTCTCCTCCTTCTCTTCCTTCTCCTTCTCCTCCTCTACCATCTCCTCTTTCTCATTGTCCTCTTCCTCCTCCTGCCCATCACAGGTTTCTCTGAAGGTAGCCACCTGTATCTGAGGCCTCTAAGGGTCTTAAGGGAGTACAGAGGCTCAGTTGTCTGAGGAATCGATCACTTCCTTCTCCTCTTCCTCCTCCTCCTTCTCCTCCTCTACCATCTCCTCTTCCTCATTGTCCTCTTCCTCCTCCTGCCCATCACGGGTTTCTCCGAAGGTAGCCACCTGTATCTGAGGCCTCTAAGGGTCTTAAGGGAGTACAGAGGCTCAGTTGTCTGAGGAACCAATCATGAGTTATGAAAAGACTGTCCATGAGTTCCGTCGCACATGCTCTAACCAACTTGCCCCCAAATCATCGAGGCCGATCTTATCCCGGGGCTTGCTGGTAAGTGATGTCAGAGATGGACCTTTTTCTCTATATAAGCAAGAGCAAGTAGTCTCAATCAATCAATCATTCAATCAACACATATTTATTAAGTGCTTACTATGTGCCAGACACTCAAAATATAAAGAAAAGGCAAAAATCGTCACTGCCATTAAGGATCCTACTTTTTAATGGGGGAAAATGTATATAGATGAAACATACGAAATAGAGAGAAGGTAGCATGAAGGGATGGCACAAAACCTGGAGGTACTAGGAAAGGCCCGGAGAGGAGGTGGTGTTTGAGCTGAGTCTTAAAGGAAGCTAGGAGACTTAAGAGACAGAAGTTGGGAGTGAGAGCATTCCAGGCATGAGGAACAGCCATTGTTAGGGCAGAGAGACTGGAAATGGAGAGTAATGAGTGAGGAATAGCAAACAGGCATGACTGGATTGTAGAGCGTGTGGAGAGAAGTAGAATGTTATTATATTGGGAAGTTAGGAACAGAATAGGTTGTAAAGAGCTTTAAATACCAAACAAAAGATTTCATAGTTGATTCTGGAAAAAATACGGAGTTGTTGGAGTTTACTGAGCAGGGGAGTGAGATGGACAAATCTATACTTTAAGAAAATCACTTTGGCAGCTGAGTGAAAGATGAATTGGATTAGGGAAAGATTTGCATCAAGGGGACCAATTATAAGGTTATTATACTAGTCTAGATAAGAAGAGGTGAGGGCCTAAAATCAGGTGTATGTGGACAATAGCATGTGTATGCAAGAGATGTAGTAGAGAAGGAAATGAGGGTAACTAACAAGCCTCACACCCGTTGGGGACTTAGAAGCATGTCTACCCCAATTATATGAAGACTCACCCTGTTGGAATGGTTGGATGAGAAAAATTTGTTCCAAAGACCACCAAGGTGGTTGAAGCAGGCCCTGTGGAGTGCTTAGAGCTTGGTCAGACATTGAAGATGCCAAGGTCATCCACTGTATCCCAGGCCATCACCAATCATCCTGACTTTTGTCCTGCCACTAGACTTTGATGACTTTGGTAGAGAATGAGGCTGATGTCTTTGTGCAACTCTGCTTCACTCAAATCTAATTCACAAGCAAGTCAAAACATCATGAACAACAATGTCTGTGTGACTTAGGTAAGTCACTTGACTTCTCTGTATGGGGTTGTACAAAGGGAAACACCCATTTAAGTAAAATGTGTGACCTCTGATAAAGGACAAAAACACAGACATTGTAAGAAACATGAAGAATAACAGAGATGGCTTAAGGACCCCAAGAAACTTCTCAGGATGCATGAATGGCTGAGTGTGTTAGGGGAAAGGGTAGAATAGACTTTTTTTGTGAGTTAGATATGAATCTATACAGATATACCTTTTATGCCATGATTGGCAAGAAGTGATTTTTCTAGCTGTCAGTGTTACTCAGCTAGAAATGAAGTCTGTTTTGAATCTTGGTGCAATCAAAATGTTAATTGGACTCAGTAGCTGCCATTTTGCTGGGCCCCTATTTTTCTGTAGTTATAGTTTTATTGCTTCTTTTCCTTTTGTGTTTTAAGTTGTATCTTAAGCATGAAGGCATTTCAGGAATGTTCCTGCAAAAGCCATTGCGACTTTCCATGTAAAGTGATTAGGATTGTTTCATTTCATGTGGAGCAGATTAAAAATAGCATGCAATTTGGTGCATAAACTATCTAGCCATCATTGAGCTCCATTCCACCTTATTTTCAAGAAGATGTAAACCGAGTTCTGCTGCATGGCACACATTGGCTAAATTTAGGGTTGGCTATATGCACTTCATTCTCCCACCCCACCCATCCACTTGAACTATTGAGCCCCTTCAAAATAGGGGATGACGAAACTCACCAGATGATATATTTTTAATTTTTAAAATTTATTTTAATTTATGGGAGAAAACATGCATTTCCATAAATAGTATAGTAAAAATGATTACACACAAAACTGCAAATCTGTTACATACAGCTTCATATTCCCAGCACCTAACAAAATTCCTTCCACACATTTGGGGTTTAATCAATGCTTATATTGGTTTAATAAATGGATTCAATTATAGGACGACAAATTTAGAGCCAGGAGTCATTTAGAAGCCATCAAATCCAACTTAATGCACAGAAAACTGAGGCATGAAGAGGTCGAATGTCTCCCTTAGATTCACACAGCCTGAAGTAGAACTGAGCTTTCCATCTCTGCCCCATCCTTTACGGAGCCATAAGACAAACCACACACTTCTGATTATCCTCCACTGTTTAACTGCTTCTCTGCTCTGACCAATGTGGGTGTAGTCACCACTCTTCCTTCTATGGTTTTTGCGCATGTCTTTCTATAACCACAAGAGAAGAGATGTCCATGGTCCTTGGAGCTACTCATTCATATCTTCCTCTAGTCTTTTCAGATTTCTTGTGTACCAGTGCAGGCAACCCATGCAATGAACTACATAACACTTTAAAATTCTACCAAGAATTGTGCATGAATTAAAGAAAAACCCAAGCAACAAAGACAACCTGCAGTTGTTTATTTGGGGTGCATGTTTTTCTAATAGCTCATCAATCAATAACGCCCTCACTGAGTAAGAAAGGTCTGGGCGCCTCTTGTCTCAGAGTTTTGCGATGGGAGACAGCTGCGACCAGAAGGCCGGGGCCGCTGCAGCTGCAGCTTGAGGTCAGGGCCTCCGGGAGGGGTGTGGGGCGTCAGCAGCCTGCAGCTGCTAATTTGGTTACAGCTCGGAAGCGCAAGGGAGCTCCACTCTGTCTCTCCTGCAGGGGCCTATACGTATCTTTGGGCAGACGATAGCCTTAGTGCCTGAGGCTGCCCCAGAAAAGGGGCCTGGGAAATGTCTACGTGAGCGTGGTTTAGCCAAAGTGAAGAAAAAAAACTCCTTTCGTTGGGGGCATAGATACAGCTTAAATTGGGAGGGTCTGTTTTGTAAAGTGAATGCACTGCTCCTATACCCGAAGGAGGAAATGGAGAAAAGATAATACGATGTAGAGCTGGTTGGGGTCGTAGAGATTTTCTAGTGCATCTCCCCGGCCTGAAAATACAGATTAAAGAAAAACTCAGAGGCTCAGAGAGATAGTGTCCAGTGCTAGGGCAATGAGGTAGCAAATCTGGTGGTACAAGGAATGCTGGATCTCCAGGCTGATGCCGGGGTTTAGATTCAGATTCTATGTGGCCTTGTTGGCTGAATCACTTAGTTTTCTCATTTGTATAATGAGGAGGTTGTTCTAAATGACATCGTATCTCAGCTGTAATTCTATGAAAACCACAAAGCCCGGATTAGAAACAGTGCCTCCGACTTCAGATTTACTTTTCACCAAATCAAGGGATTGCAGGTGGGGGGAGAAGAAGAGAGAAGTGAATGAGGAAGAAGAAATGGGAGAGAAAACACACACACACACACAAAACATGGGAGAGTGAGTAATTTGTAAGAGTGAAGGCCGAAAGATGGAAAAAAAGGAAGGATGAAGGAAAAGGAGAGATGTGCTTGAAGAGGACCTTGAAAAGGAAGAAATGGAAGAGAAAGGTACAGATGAGTATTAATGAGAAGAAAAGAATGAGGAAGATGAGGGTAGACTCAGAAATATGAAGAGCATTTATTAGTGAGCTGGGATTGGGGTAATGTGTATATCAAAGAGAAGCGGAGTACAAAGAGTGATTAATTTTCTAAGGACCTGTTGCTATTTTGTGTGAATGGAAGGGAGAATCAGAGTCAAAGTACTCAGCTACAAAGTAGCTTTGACTGATGCATAAGTGGTGCCATGTGCTGTCAGGAAGACCTGAGTTTGATTCCCACATCAGACTCTCTCTAGTTATGTGACCCTGGCTGAGTCATTCATCTCTGATCTGTAGTTTTTTTCCTCTGTATAAGTTTCAGAATACTATCTAGTTAAACAGATTGTGAGGGTCAAATGAGATTATATATATGCATATATAACATACATATACACACATATGTGTGTGTATGTATGCACACATATACATGTATCTTACATTCCAAACCTTAACGGCATATATTAATGTTGATCAATCAATAAGCCTTTATGAAGCATCTGCTATGTATGAGTCACCATACTCTGGAGAGTATTGGAGAGAAAGGCAGGCATTGGAGAGAAAAGGGCAGGAGTGAAAGAGTCTATGCATTCAAGAAGGTAGGGAGACAACATGTACAAATATTTCAGCTAATATTATTTCAGTCAATAAATACTAGAAAAATTCAGCCTTCATTTAATTTTCTTGCAAAAAAGTTGGCTACATTTTTACAATGCTTTAAGATGACCCAAATCATTTTTACATTGAAGCACACCACATCACCATTTATTTTGGAAGCTTTGGCCTCCAATGATCTTCCAGCTAAATTCTGGTCTAATTGAGGCTTACCCCTGCTATGAACACTTTGAGTAAGTAGTCTTTAGCAATACAATGCAAACAACAAAAATGTGTCTATGGGCAGGTAGCAGGTGCTTCAAGCATAGTGATAAGGAGGCCAAGAAATTAGAATCATATTCCTCAAGATTTCAAGGTTCTATAATCTCATCAGTGTGAATATACCCCCTCCTTGCAGACTTGGTCTTTCTGTTGTTCTGTAAACAAGATGCTCTATCTCCTCACTGGCCATTTCATGGCTGTTCCCCATGCCTAGCATTCTCTCCCTCCTCACCTCTATCTCCTGGTATCCTTGGCTTCCTTCAGGTCCCAACCAAGATTCTATTTTTTATACCAAGTCCTTCCTGACCCAGCTATATTCCTTCCTTCTATTTATTATCTCCCAATTTATTCTGTATACATCTTGTACATAATTGCTTTTGTTGTCTTCCCATTAGACTGTGTGCTCCTTGAAAATAAGGACTTTTTAAGGGTCTTTTTTTGTATTCCCAGCATTTAGCACAGTTCCAGGCATATAATAGTAAATAAATGTTTGTTGACTGAGCAGCTTTAAGATCAAAGTCATGACCCATTCATACCTAATCATCATGTGAGGCTTTTGGCTATGCCATTCCATAAAATCCTCACGATCTGAACAATGAATCTCCATGAAGTGGTGTAACAAATTTGAATTCTCAGTATTCCAAGTTATAGTTATGTTGAAATATGATGATTGGTTCTAGCCCAATGGAAATACTCGATGGAGATTCAGATAATGTGACCGCCAGTTTCATTATTTATACTAATCAGGTCCTAGTGCTAGGTCCCCCTAGTTTTGGAGACCAGGTACCTAAGCAGGATACAAATTGTCCATGTGTTATTCCTCATTCCACCTGCATAATTTGCCCACCTCCTTTTTGGTCAAACTCCCCTGAATGATATATTTTAACTACTTTTTGTGCGCAAGTCCTCACTGGAAATAAATTGTAGACTAGAGGAGTCAGTAATGCTCCTGTTGATCTCAAGAGACCCGCAATACTCAGATTAAAAGGTAATTGGGAATATTTAACAAAATAAATGAAATACCATAAAACATACATGATGTTAATATGTGGTTTTCTAAGTCAATACGCTGCCAGCAGGGATCCTTGTTTGCAATTCAGTGGCCCTTATTTTTATTTGCATTTGATACCACTGCTGTAGACCATTTTGCCTATCAGTTTTTTGTTGTCCTTTGAATACCACTCAATTTTGATTAATCAGAGATTATGGTGTTCCATATTTTACAGCCAATAATAACACTGGAAGTACATGTTAAACAGATAAGCACAAAGAGATCTAGTCACTGTACCTTTTAGTCACTTTGTGTGACTTTAAGGATATGGACTACTGTAGAACAATATCTGCAAAAACTTGCATGTTGTCTTCATTAAAGTTAGCTTCAATCTACATACAGATTAGTCCCATAAAAAATAATTGTAAGTGCTGAGTCGCTCCTCATTATTCCTGATTCTACCCTCTGGATCCAAACAGAATCAATCTTCTCCCTATAATAATTGCCTTTTGAGTATTTAAAAAAAATAAAGATTCCCCCCCCTTCCCACTTTTTCTCTTCTCCAGGCTGAACACACCCACTTCCTTCATGTTATTCTTCTATGGCATGAACTTGAGGTCTTTCACAATTCTAGTTGTCATTCTCTGATCCAACTTATTGCTATTCAGCCTAAATTGTAGCATTAAGAGCTAAACCCCATGTTCCACATTCACTCTGACCAGGGCAGAGTAGAGTGGGGCCATTCTAAATTAAGGATCATAGACTTAGAGTTGGAAGGAACCTTAGAGGTCGTCTCATCTGGTGCTCTCATTTTACAAATGAAGATACCTAGGTCAAGAGAGATTGGGTGATTTATCCAAGGTCACACAGGTAGGAAGTGACAGAGTCTGTATTTGAGCTCAGATCCTTTGGCTCTAAATTTGGTACATTGTCTATGTCATCTCAAACTTATTTTGTTAGCTATGTCTTTATTAACATAGCCCAAGATCCCATTCTCCTTAGCATAGACAATAAAAACAAAAAAATTAAGTAACTCTGCCTTGTCTCTATCATCTTCCCATTCATCCTAGCACTAATTGAAGACCTCCTTCGATTTCCTCAAGCTTTAATGCCGTTTTATTGTTCTTAGCTTTCTTTGTCAACCTGTCACTCTGAGCTTTAGAATTCCTGCTACTACCTCTTAGAAAACTGCACCATATTTTTGCATTCATCTTCTGTTCCTTGTCCTTCTACCTTTTGAACTCAATTTTAAGAAATCTAAGTGGTCCAGTCCTTTGTTCTTCCTTTAGTTTTTTTAGACAACTCCAATTTTTCTTCCTCATCAGAACTGTTTCTCATCCTATTTTCAGAATTTTGTCCTTTTGAATCGTTTGCTCAGTCCCCTACCCCTTCCCCACCCCCCCTTGGGTTCTCTTCTATAGAATTTTAGTCTATGGGAACCTCTAAACCATTGGAAATATGCTTGCCCAAAATCTAAGGCACATGTCAAACTATCCGCAGCTTTTCTCTCTGTCACAAACTCTAAGAGATAGTGGTCACTTCCCTCCTTTTATTTCTACCCCACCAACTAGTTCCTTCCTAATAATGAGAATCAGATCCAGAATAGAATTTCTATCTGTTTCTTCAATATTTAAAAGATAAAGTTACCATTAAATCAAGATCCAGAATAGAATTTCCATCAGTTCCTTCAATATTTAAAGGATGAAGTTACCATTAAGACAAGTCAAGACATTTCTAGTTGCTTTGTTTTTGGCAGAGAGAGAACTCAAGTAGAGATCTGGATAGTTGAAATGTCCCATCACTATTGTATCACGCCTCTAGAACAGGCTTGTGATCGAATTCCCAAACTCACCTATGTCCTCTTTCTGTCTAGGTGGTGTGCTGTGTATTCTGATGACAGAATCTTTTGGGTCTCTTACCTCACAGATCTTCACCCAAATGAACTCTACCATGTTTTCTCTGTTCTGGTTCTGAGATTTCTTCATTTGAGTATATTTTCTTAATAGGTGATGTTACTCTGCTCTCTTTTAATCTAGCTTGCTTCTTTTGAATAAAGCATAGCTATCCAGAGCCATAGTTTAGTTATAGGTCCTATTCTACCAAATCTTAATGATAGCTGCAAGGTAAAATTTACCCCTTTGTATTAGGATCTCTTGTTTATTTGACTTCTTCCTTATTCATATAGATAGACATTTGAGGCCATAGCTTTTAATACTATCATCTATTTTTGGATTTTATCTCCTGTGAATTTCTGTATGTTTCAACTGTCACTGTTCCTCCCACATTTTAATGACTTTCAACAGCATGTAGCTTGCTGAATATAGGTAGTTTTCTTCCTTCTCTGTGTAAAAGCTCTTGATAAGATTTGTAAGATAACTGAATAAAATATATTCTTGCCAGCCTATGTTAAGTACATTCCATCCTTCATCAGGAGCCTGTCATTTTTCAATTTAAGCTATGATCCAGAAATCCAAATCGCAATCAAGGACAGCCTCTTCTTAACCAGATGTTCAGCTCCCTTATCTGCATTTTTCTTTTGTCTCCGTTACTTTTCAGCGGACAATAGCTGGATGGCAGCTAGGTGGTCCAGTGGATAGAGCTTTGGTTTTGGAGTTAGGAAGAAATGAATTCAAATCTGGCTTCAGACAAATACTAGCTGTGTGACTTTGGGTAGGTCACTTAACCTCTGTCTGCTTCAATTTCCTCAACTATTAAAAAAAACTACCTCACAGGGCTGTTAAGAGGGCCAAATGAGATATTTGTGCATAGCACAGTGCCTGGCACATAGGAAGTGCTATAGAAATTCCCACCTTCCCTTTCTTTTCCTTCTCCCTTCTCTCTCTGATATTCAGTTTTGTACCCAAGGCTTTTTCATTTCTTAGAGGACAAACTGTTACTTCTTCCTCAGAGCGTCTAGCTCTGCTTCCTTCCTTCTATTCAAGAAGAGCCTCAAATTTGTTCTTCCTCTTCAAGCCTCATAGCTACTTCTTACCTCCTTCTTCTGTATGGTGTTCTCCAGCCTTCTGGAAGGTTTCTTTCATACATTTTTATATCCTTTTCTACTTTTTTACCTCATCGAAGCTCCCTATTTCTTTTTTTTCTTAAAGAACACTTCATCGTCTCTAATAACCATGAGTTTTGTGGGGCCTTCCTCCAGTCGCTTCACTTTCTTGTCATGAAGGGAGAGAAGTCTATTGGCACATTGAAAATATAAAGCAGTCCTTTGGCCATGATGGGGATGCAAACACTACACACTCAATGCAAACCACTGCGAAAGTGCTCCTTGCTGTCTGTTCTTTTTGATACCACAATCCTAGTATTGAAAACTGCTAGGAATGATTGAGACTGACCTTATTAGCTCCTCACGAATACCTCCTCCTCTTTTTATTGCCTCTGAACAACTTGATGGACACCTCTAACTTCCTTTCCTGTCTCTTTTTACCTTTTTTTACCTTTTACCTGTCTTACCAATTTGTCTTACTTTATTCTTATTGTGCTTTATCTACCATCTCCTTTTACTATTTCTTTTCTCTCTCTTCAGGTCCTTCTCCACAATCTTTTTCCTCCTTCAGATGACTTGACTTCAGATTGAGTCTTTCTTCAGAATGAAGTCTTTTCTTCTTCAGCTTGCAATGTTCTCTTTTGTTTTTTTCTCACATTCTTCCAAATTCCTCCTAACCATATTCAAGATCTATACCGTCAAAACCTTGTGGGAAGGCCTTCTAAAAGCCCCAAACCTTCCCAAAATCATTAACCCAAACTGTAATTACCTCTACCCTCCGATCAAACTGTCCCTGAAATATTCTACTATATATCCAGTGCAAGTGGGAGTATTTTTACATTTGAGATATGTTGAGGTAGGGATGGGGGTGGAAATCTGCAAGAACTTATTCAATTTTCATTTGTCATTGGTTTTATGTCAAGCATTCCCAGGACTAATTGGTTTCTATGTAGAATACAATCAGTCTCTTTTGGTATACCATTCCTCCCATTACAATAGCAAATATCAATTGTTAGAAATAGCATGTGATGTTAAAATTAAAGGTGCTTTGTAAGATTATGTGAAAGGGCTTTGAAAACCATAAAACATTATATATAGATGCAAGGCACTATTATTCTTTGCTTAAAAAAAGAAACCTTTAGAGGTTCCCAATTTCCTACTGATTTAAATCTAAGCTTCTCTACTTGGCTTTTAAGAACCTCCATACTTTATTTTTAGTTGCTCTCTGATGTATACCTTTCACTTCAGTCAGACTTGATTTCCTCCTCATTTCCTTAAGAATTTATTCTCTTCTCCATGCTGTTTGGTTCAGGTTCTTTTGCCTAAACTGGAATGTGGTTCCTTTCCCACTGCATTTGCCCACATCCAAGCCATATTTCAGAATCCTGGGTTCTAGTTCTGACTATAGCAGTAGATTGTTAGTGTCCTATCTTTTCCATAAAATCTTCTCTTATTGTAGAAGTAAAGGATGCCATTGCTGGAGGGGGCCTTAGGAGTAGTTTCAGTTCAGTGCCATGGTTCTGTGACACACTGGGGTTTTTGTGTAAGAATTAGACAAGCACTTCCATACTGAAAGCAACAGTTCTTTACTTGGCATGTTTTAAGTCATACAAGGAAATGTTATGTGCCATGATTTGAAATCCCTAACGGTGGAAGTGTATTGGAGGAGACAGGGGCAACAAGGAAAGGATTTGGGGCAGTACACTCAACCATTCACCCAAACAAGGATAGCATTTGATACCATTAAAATGAGATGGGGAAAATAAGGAAGGGCTATAACCAGGGATAATGCCAGAGTCTTGGATGTGGTTGTCAGGCCATGTATGACAGAAGGAAAATGAAGTCCAAGAAATCCAAGAGACTACCCCTCTTCCCTTGGAATTGGAGCATTATTAATGCCAAATTCGTATTACTCTACCTGGGCCTGACATTACTCTATATACCAGGGTCACTCAGGAATGTGGTAAAAGGGCCAGGAGTTTTATAAGAGTGGAAAGGTTTTGGCCTAATTAGTGAGAATGAAGAAAATTTCCACTGTGAAAGGTTCTAGGCATGGAGAAGATAGAAAAGGAAAGGTTTCCTGAGTGCACAAAGGGGACGTGTCTAGTAGAGACAAATGAAAGAGACTAGGACAAGAAAATCAGAGAAGCTTTATGGACTATCAGAAATGTCACATAGACTAAAATCCCTCATTTTGCAGATAAGGAAATTCAGACTATTCTAGGACTCACTTGTTTCTTATTGCAGTGAATTCTTAAACAGCGCTTATAACATGGGCCACACAATTTAACTTATTGTTGTTTCATACATGAGGAATTTCTGGCAAGATGACTAAATGAGAAGTCATATGTACTACATTCAGGTCCCTTTATCATTGGAAATCAGCTAAAAATTTCCCAAAGCAAGAGTGACAGCAAAACACATAAACAAAGAAAACCAGAAGGGAAACAACAGACTTCAACATAAGAAAAACCTTACAGAAAAATCTGAAAGATGGCAAAAAAGGAACAAACAATAGAAAGAGGCCCCCCAGTACAGCAGGCATTCACTTATGGTGCTAAAGAATGTGATATAAAACCTTCAGAAAAGAATGACAAAACGGCAAAGAAACATAAAGACCTCTTTACCCCAAATATAATGAAACAATACTAAAATCCTCCAGAGTTTAGAATATCATATAAAAAATTAAGGTCAGAAACTAGGACAAAAACTAACACTCTCAAAGCTGAATTTCAAAACAGCAAATGAGAATAATTTAAGACAAACTGTAGAGAATGTCTTTAAAGCTGTGGGCATTCACAAGAAGAGACCAAAAGATTGAATATTCAAAAATACAGAGAAAAAATTGCCTAGAAGAATTAGAATTAGATAGAAAATATAGGATAATAGAATTTCTAGATACAGAGAGAAAAAAAGAACCAAATTCAATTAGCCTAGAAATTTTCTGTCCAAGTTCTGCAACTTTAACATTAAGCAATTCATCTTTTGAGTAGCCAGGGGAAGCCCTTTCATATACAAGTTAAAACAACTTAAAATCAAGCACAATAAATGAAAGAAATTACTGGAATGTTATTCTTAAAAGCAAAAGAAATGAGTTTATTTAAAAAAGCAAAGGAAATGAGTTTATTAAAAAAAACAGTATCCTGAGAACATAAATGAAAAAAGACAGATTTTTCAGCTAGAGGGTGGGAATTGAATCTTATATATCAGTCTTACCAACTAGATTGTAAAGTCTTAAGGGTAGGGACTATGGGAAAAGAAAGAAAGGCAATATTCACTTATATATTGCCTACTATGTGCCAGGGACTGTGCTAAGTGCTTTAAAAATATCATCTCATTTGATCCTCATGGCAACCCTGGAGGGTAGGTGCTATTATTATCCCCATTTTACAGATGAGGAAACTGAGGCAAATAAAGGTTAAGTGACTTGTCCAGGGTCACACAGTTAGTAAGTGTCTGAGGCCATATTTGAACTCAGGTCTTCCTGACTCCAGCCTCGTCACTCTATCCATAGGGCTACCAGCTATCTCACTATATGACTCCATTACACATTCTCGTATCTTCTCCATTAGTCTGCTTACCCAGTACCTAGTACAGTACTAGACACACAGTAGACGCTTGGTAGCTATTTGTTAATTAATCGATTGAGAATCTTATCTTTGAGTGAGTTTCTACTATGACTGCTATGGATGAATATGTTAAATTCCAGGTATCTTAGTGTCCTTAACAATATACTTTATACTTTTATTTATACTCTTAAAAATAATGCTTAAATTAGGTTTTTGAGTCATTCCTATTTTGGTTTTGTTGGTCTTGGTTGCATTGGGTTTCTGTAAGTCGGTTCACTGCCTTACAGAACACTGTTAGTTCTACCTGCTTCCACTGGCCCCGTTTATTATTTATTGAATATAATTTTGAAACATGCTTCTAGAAGTTAAAGCTTTTAAAATGTAATGTTTAAATCTATGTAAATTTATGTATGGCCCTCTGGGCCACCTTCCTACCTTAGCATTCGCAGCATTGCATCCTCAGAGATCTACTTCTAGGATTCAATGTGTTCCCTGGATCTATTCTCCTAAACTGTAGCTTATGAACTTCCATCAGTGTGTTGGTAAGCAAAATGGCCTTTGTTTTCTTTGAGTAATTCAGTGTATTTCATTGAGCCTTACTAGGTGCTAAGCCCCAGGCCCAAACCCCTGTTAGGTGTAAAACCTATGTGAGTGTAGATTGGTAACTAAGGTGGGGCCCAAGGTGGGGCTAACTAAGGGGAGGTGCTAACTCCAGAGCCATGCTGTCTTCAGTCTTACTAAGTGCTAAGCCCCAGGCTCTAACCCCTATTAGGTGTTAACCTAACCTATGGGGATGTGAACCTCCCAGGGTCCTAAGGGGAGGGCTAACTCAAGAACCAATCACAGCAGCCTAAGTTCTGGTCATTCAGATGATGTTTGATGATGTCTGAAGCCCTGTAAGAAGAGAGGACAGGGCCATTTGTGAAGGACTCTCACTTATGCTGGTGTGCTGATGCAAAGACTCTGGGCAGCTGTAGCTAAGGGCCCTCCAGCTTGTAACCGGGATGCTGGGACTTTGTTAAACTCTGGTAACTATGTATAGGGATTTGAATCAGACAAGGTCTGTCTGTTGATGTTTGTACTTTGTATTTTGTTCTGAAGTTCGGGGTGCTGGCTTTTTCCCCTGAACGAAGTGAATGATATTTGTATGCTGAATTAAAGTGAGCTTGTCAACCCCTTACTCATAGCTTTCCTTAGTTAAGCAGATCAAAAGAGCCTGTGCTTTTGCAGCGTGCTGGTAGCATTCTTGTGGTTGGGCTTACACCCCCACAACAGCTGCTAGCTGGATTGTTGAAACAAATCAGTTAGGCTTATCTTTAGTAGTCAGAAGACATAGCTCAAGGAAAAGGCATTTACTAAGATGGCATACTGAGAAAAGTATCTCCAAAAAATCGTCCATTTTCACCATATGTCAAGCTCCAGTTCATTATATCTTCATAGCATAGAAGACAGTCTTTTAAACAAAATTTAGATTTGGGTCATGTGCAATGTCTCCCCTAAAGGGATGATTAGAAAGGTACAGAGTGTGTAATATAGAACATATAGAGGAGAGCTATTTATTCTACCCAAAGGAATGCTTAAAACATAAAAGTGTAAAAAAATGTACATATGTGTTGACAAAGACAAAACATGAAACAATAGCCCATAACTCTTAGTTTGATCTTCCTAGAGGGTGACATATAAAATACTGAGACATAAAGCACTCAGGGCTGTTTCTGAATAGTTATTTCATCTTCATTTAAGATATGACTTGTCTGAGTAATTCTCTCTATGTCCATATCTTCTGGCAACTTAGAGATTGGATTGGGCTCATCCCTCTCTTGGCTTTCTTCTCCAAACAGGATGTAGTTGTCAAAAGCAAAAACAGAACAATGACAAAAAAGTTCGTCCCCACTTCTCTTAGTTCTGCTCAACTCTGACTGAGGAACCCTCTTGGCTCTCAAATTCCTGAGTTAGCCATGGCCTTCCAAAACACATCTCTTACAATCATTGTTTCTTTACTCGCGCTTAGAAAAAAAGACAAGGGAAGAGGCCACCAGATCGGTCTGATGTTCGATCTCAGGCTCATCTAGGGCAAGTCACTTGACTCCTTAGAACTTCAGTTTCCTGGTCTCTTAAATGGAATAATAATAAAAAGTAATAACATGCAGTCATAGAATCAAAGGATCATAGATTTAGAGCTAGAAGGAAGTTTAGAGGTCATTAAACCCAACCTGCTCATTTTACAGATGAGAAAATTGAGGCCCAAGGTTAAATAATTTACCCAGGGTCCCATAGATAGCGTCAGAGGCATAAGTTGAGCTCTGGTTTTTGTGAGGAAACTGCCTTGAGCATTTTGCAAATGTGAGTCATGTTACTGTTATCGTTGCAGACCTCTTGCTAATAATTATTAATTATTAGTACAATTAATCATTAATAATGAATATGATAATAGTAGTAATGACAAATCTTCACCTTATTCCACTAAAGTCTTATTCCACTGACTTACCTTGGTGTGGTGAGCTTCAGTGCTTGAATACTATGCCAGGGCATCACAAGTGCTGGCAGTTCCTGCCAAGTAGACTCTCGGTGACAGATGCTTGAGAACTATGCTAGCCAAGTTTAAAGAGTCTTATCAACTACAGTTTGGCCAATAAGCAATGATATTTTTTTCAGCCATAGCAACGTTTGAAATTGTCTTCTAAGACACAGGATCATAGATTTATAACTGGAAAGGACCTTGCAACTTATCGAGTCTACTAGAGCCTTGGCTCTGGGGTTAGGAAGACTTAAGTTCAAGTCTTGCCTCAGATGTTTACTAGTTGTGTGACCCTGGGCAAGACTTTTAACCTCTCCCAGATTCAGTTTTCTCATCTGTAAAACAGGGATAATAATGACACCTACTTCTAAGGGTTGTTGTGAATTCAAATTTGACCTCAGACACTTGTTAGCTGTGTGACCCTGGGCAAGTCACTTAACCCTGTTTGTCTCAGTTTCCTTATCTGTAAAATGAACTGGAGAAGGAAATGGCAAACCACTCCAGGATCTTTGTCAAGAAAACCCCAGATGGGGTCATGAAGAGTTGGACATGACTGAAATGACTGAACAACCACAAAATACAAGTGCCAGTTATTATCCCCTCATTTTACAGACAAAAAAAATAAAAACTCACAGTGGATAGAAACATTATTGCCAAGGTCACTCAGCTGGTGAATGGAAGAGTGAAGATTTGAACCTGGGTCCTCTACCTCATTTTCCACTGTATCATGTAGTCAATGAACAGACAGATAATGATTTGCCTTGGTGGAAGAAGTGCCTGCTCCAATGAACTGGTGGCTTCCTGCAAATAAATTAGAGCCTTAGCTTTACTTTTGGAGGTGGTTTGACAATTACATTGTTTAATGAACACGAAGTGTTTAGAAAAGTCAGATATTATAGGGAGCTAACATTTCTTAGGCCTTGTATGACCTGAGAAAGTTCCTTTTTAATTTTATTTCATTTCGACAGATACCACTTCCTTAGAAATGATCAACCATATCAGGAAATGCCTTTTCTTTTTTAGTGGTTTGTTTGTTAACATTTTTATTATCCTGTCAGCTTTAAATTCCAACCTTTCCATGTTTAATCTATGAAGTTAAATGGTTGTATGCCATTTAAGCTGAGAGCTGCAGAATATGTATGAGATTCATTATGCACTCCAGATGTTACTGCATAGAAATGAATGGAATAGAATAACTCATCCAGGATGGTATATTATCTTTCTCCCCCTTTTAAGAAATCCCTCCATTTCTCTCTGTCTTGTTGACAGAGAGTAGGGGTGGGAGTGGGGTGTTAAGGTGGTGGTACGATCCAACGAGGCCCAAGAAATTCATCCTGCATTGGCCCAGTTTTCTTAGCTGCTCTCAACCACCAAAGACTTTGGGGAACTTTGCTCACAGTGCATGGCATGAAGCTCAGGCTCTGGTTCAGTAGAATTTTCTGGGGGTGGGAGAGAGTATGTGTTTCAGGGAGGAAAAGAATAATTCCAATTCTTTTTATATCACTAAAAACCTTGCAAATGATTCATTGATATTTATGGAATACTAGGGAGGTGTCTGAGGGCTCCTGGGTGTCGAAAAGCAACAGATTGTCAAATTCCATGTAGCTCTAATTTTTCTGAGTGGCAGGAAAGAGAAGGATTGTTTTCCTTGGAATGGAAAGTATCATTAGTTATTTTTACTTTATGTCCAGACCTGTGATTTCATTCGTATAAGGAAATTCCTGGTTAGGAAACTGCTTTTACTAGTGCAGGTCCACAGATGTCCTGTTAGAAAATGGCCGAGTGCCCTGAGAAATGAAGTCACTTGCCCATGACTATATAGCCCGTAGGTGTCAGAGGCAAGGCTCATCCCCAGGTCCGATGCCAAGGCCTGCTCTTTGTCTAGGTGCTAAGTCTTAGTGGGATCAGCTAGGTGGTGTCATAGCGCACAGAGTGCCAGGCTGATGCTGGAGTCCTTGAGTTTGAATCCGGCCTCATTCACTTAATAGCTATGTGATCCTAGACAAGTCACTTGACCCTGTTTGCTTCAGTTTCCTCATCTGTAAAATGAATTATAGAAGTGGCAAACCACTCCAAGAAAAACCAAGAAAACTCCAAATGGGGTCATGGAGAGTTGGACATGACTGAAATGACTGAACAATCAGTGATTTAAATTAGGGGCCCTTTGATTGTTATTTGAGAGGCAGCATAAATAGGCACAGTGAATGTAGCGTTGGCTTGGGAGCCAGAAGGACTTGGTTCAAATCCTACCAGCTGACTGACCATGGACCTATAGGTCCTATACCTTCATCCTCAGGCATCTAAGACCATAGATAAACTGATAATGTGAATTTCCAGGTAGTATTGTCCAGCAGGATGGCCCCTGGGTTTGGATTCAGAGGGTCTTAGCTCAGATCTCATCCCTGGTTCTAATTCCAATCTGCTTAAACTCAGCCTCAGTGTCCTTATCTGAAAAATGAAGTAGTTGAATTAAATGACATTCCCTTCCAGCTCTAAATCTAAGTTCCTGTGAAATCATCGGCCATTGATGGACGAGGAATTGTTGTTATTATAACCAATTGTTCATCTTGTTTCTGTACTAGCCTTAACTCCTCCCCTTTTCCATCAGTAGCAACCCAAGTTTCCCCCACCATGGCTACTGGAAACAAGGTTGCTTCCGAGGAGTAGGAAACTTTTGTAGGCAATACTCTACCCTCTGCTGCCGGGGTTTACTTATGTGTAAATAAGGTCACCTGACCTGGGCAAGTCACTCCTCCCTGTCTGCCTCAGTATCCTCATCTATAAAATGAACTGGAGAAGGAAATGGAAAACCACTTTAGTATCTTTGCCAAGAAAACCCCAAATGGAGTCACGAAGAGTCAGATATGACTGAAAAATGACTGAAAAGTCTATTTGAGGGAGAAATTAACTAGTATATAAGGATGTGGGCATTTATTTCTGAATGTGAACACTAGATTTGTCCCATCCATTTTGTTCAAGAAAACCTGTTTCTGATTCCTTCAGAGATTTCATGTAGCATTTCTTTATTCTTTAACTTGTCTTAGGGTTCAGTGTAAGACTAGAATTCTCTATTAGGATGGACAGGACTAAACTACGTAGAGAAGTTTCTTAACCTAGTTCATGTCACGGGCCCTTTTGGCAATCTAGTGAGGTCTACAGACCCCTTCTCAGAACAATGAATTTTAAATGAATAAAAGAAAATACCTAGGGTTGCACAGGTTGAAACCAATTAGGCTGAAGTATAATCGTAAAAATATTTTTAAAACATGTCAACCTCGTCCAAGAGATAGGTTTGCCCAGGAGGTCACACGTTCACACCAAGCCCAGTCTAATGGTGTAAAGTCTTCTCAGTACCAACCCTTTGGAACTCAGAGAGGCCTAAAGTCCAGATGGAAGAAAAGCCTGAGAAGCAGAGATTGCCCCTTTAGTATATCCAGAGAATTCTAGCTGGCCAACAGGAAGCAATCAAAGGATATTTGCACATGCTCTGAAGTGGAAGTAGAAGGGCACATCTGTCATACATTCCAAAAGGGTGCTATACTTAGAGAATATTTGACAGAATTACAGAATGTCAGAACTGGGTTAGCCTCTAGTTAAATCTGCACCTATAGAGGAATCTCTCCTGTAAAATCCTCAACAAATCATCATCCATTCTTTGATTGAAAGTGAAAGGGATACTTAGAGAACCCTAGAGGATCAACTAAAAATTAATTGAAATAATAACTTTAGCAAAGTTACAGGATGTAAGATAATTCTACATAAATTTTTAGCATTCATATATATGTATGTATATATGTGCATATATATATATACACATATGAATATATATCTATCTATATCCATATATATCACCAACAAAACCCAATAAGAAGGGCAAGAGAGAAATTCCTATCAAAATAACTATGAAAGCTATAAAATACTTGGGAATATATCTACCAACATTGATTCAAGAACTATATGAATGTAATTATAAAACATTCTTTGCAGAAATAAAGTTAGTTTTAAGAAATTGTAGAAACCTTACTTGTTCATGGGTAGGTCAAGCCAATATAATAAAAATTACAGTAATACCAAATGAAATTTTTTTGTTCCATGCTGTACTAGTCAAAATCCCCAAAGAATATTTTATGGAGCTGGAAAAAATAATAACATTCATATGCAGGAACAAATGGCCAGAATCTCAAATGTAATAATGAAAAAAAGGGTGGGAAAGAAGGGGTTCCATCAGTACCAGATCTCAAACTTTACTACAAAGCAGTAGTCATTAAAATTATTTGGTACTGGCTAAGAAAAAGTAGATCTGTGGAACAGATTAGATATGTGAAATAGAGAAGCAAACAGACACAGTAGTGTAGTATTTGGTAAACTAAAGACTCAAATTACTAGGAGTGGGACTTAGTGTTTTTTTGAGGGGGGAAGGCAGGGCAATTGAGGTTAAGTGACTTGCCCAAAGTCACACAGCTAGTGTGTCAAGTGTGTGAGGCCAGATTTGAACTCAGGTCCTCCTGATTCCAGGGCCAGTACTCTACTCACTGCGCCACCTAGCTGCCCCAGGACTTCGTGTTTAACCAAAAATGCTGGGAAAACTGGACTGCAGAATGGCAGAAATGAGGTTTAGACCAACACCTCACACCATATACCTAAGTGTCAAATAGATAAATGACCTAAATATAAAAGGTCGTATCATAAAAAAATTACAGGAACAAGGAAGGAATTAGCTCTCAGATCTATGGATTGGGGAAGAGTTCATGACTAAACAAAGAGGATCATACGAGATAAAATGGGCAATTTTGATTATATAAAAATAACTTTTGTTTTTTTAACCGATCTAACGTAATGAAAGTTAGTTATAATGAAATAAAAGTTAGTATATAAAAAGTTAGTGTATAAAAATTTCCAAGATATGTAAAGAGTTTATTCAAATTTGTAAGACTAAGAGCCAATTCCTAATAGATAAATAGTCAAAAGGAAATGAACAGGTAGTTTTCAAAGGAAGAAATCCAAACCATCAAGTACTCTAAATCACTAATAATTAGAGAATTGCAAACTAAAGCAGTTTTGAGATACCATTTCATACCTATTAACTGGCAAAGATGACAAAAGAAGAAAATGAGAAATGTTGGAGGAGCTGTGGGAAAGCAGGCACACCAGAGCACTCTTCATGGAGCTATGGATTGGTTCAGTCATTCAGGAAAGCAATCTGGAACTCTGCCCAGAAAATCAACTATACCATTAGTGTACTTATACCCTTAAAGAAGCTGGGCTATCTCCGGTCATCCTGGTGAATATCAGGCCGCTGGACCAGATGGCTCTGGAGGAGAAAGTGAAGCTGGTGACCTTGCACAGCCCTCCCTCACTCAAATCCAAGTCAACTGCAAGTCATGTCATCATTTCCCTGATGTCGTGGTCTTCTTTGAGAACAAAAGACAAACACAACAACAACAACACCCCTAAAGAAGCCAGAGACAGAGGAAAAGGAGTTATATGTACAAAAATATTTAAAGCAGCAATTTTCATTGTAACTAAGAACTGGAAATGACTCAAACACATTGCTATAAGTGAATAGAATAGTATTGTGCCATAAGAAGTGATGAAATGAACAACTTCAGAGGAAATTGGGAAGGCTTGTATGAGTGAATGCAGAACAGAGGGAGCAGAACAATTCATACAGTGATGACACTTTGGAGAAAAAGAACTCTGAAAGACTTTAGCACTCTGGCCAATGTACTGATAAACTATAAGTCCAAAAAAATGAAGATGAAACATGCCTCGTCACCTCCTGCCATGCAAGTGAACTTAAAATTCAGGAAAGGCATGCATTTTCATTCATGGCCAATGTGGGAATTTGTTTTTCTGGACTCTGTAAATATATATTTAAGAATTTTTTCAACTTTTTAAAAAATTTGCTAAATGAAAGGGATAGTAGAAGGACAAAAGAATAAAAAATACACTTGTTACTTAGTGAGAGTGGTGGTGATGGCAGCAGAGAAAGTGAGGAAGAATCGACTTTTGAAGCAGCCCATTTTACTTTGGTTTAATTCTAATTGTTAGGAAGTTTTTCCTTATATCTGTACATCTGTATTACTGCAACTTTCACCAATTGGTTGAATAGTATTTATGTCTTTTGGAGCCAAGCCCCTTTGAATACTTGAAGATAATTATGTCTTCCCTTCTTAAGTCTTAAGTCTTCCCTTCTCCAGGAGGGAACTTTTCTACTTCCTTTAAGTAATCCTTATAGATCATTGTCTCTGGTCCCTTCATGATCCTGGTTTTCTTTCTCTGAATGCTCTCCAGCTTATCATTATAAAGTGTGTGCTGCTCTTGGCAGCTGGTGGTGCAGTGGTTAGGGTGCTAGACCTGGACTCAGGAAGACCTGAGTTCAAATCCCGTGTCAGACATTCACTAACTGCATGATCCTGGGCAAGTTACTTAACTTCTATCTGCCTCAACTTTCTCAACTACGAAATGGGCATTATAGAATCAAACTCATTTGGATGTTGATTGAAGATACTTTTAAAGCACTTAGCACATCATTTGACATATAGTAGGTGCTTAATAGATGCTTATTCCCTTCCTCTTTCCCCATCACATGTTGATTAAGTGTATGGCCACATTAATTTTCTAAATGGGACTTTAACAGACACATGATAGATATTTCTGGAATCTAACCCATCCCTTTCCAAGAGAGACTGATTCTTGACTGGAAAAAAAGCAAGAGAAGAGGCAACAAGGCTGGCAACTCGGCTCTCTTCTGAAATAGGAGGGACTGACTCGAATTATATGTATTTGTCCCCTTAAATATTGCTGGTCTAGGAGCATGACTTTTTAGGTTTATGTTGATTATCTTTTAATGGGAAGGTATAACCCCAAACTTATGCTGGTAGGTTTGACTCTCTCACAACCAAATTCTAGCTACACAAAAGACCTTGGCAAATGGTGAATAGTGAGTAAACTCTTTATTCAAGCTGACAGCAAGCAGGAATCAGAGAATCTGCACAGGTTAGAACATATCAGAAAATCTGCAGTGAATAAATGAGCTCTCCCATGAGGAGAGAGATATCTCAGCTCATCCAAGTAGCCCCAAACTCACCAAAGAGTAAATTCCCCCAAATCTCTAGGCAGGCAAGCTGGCAAGCTGAAAATCAGGAATATGTTAAGGAGATGGCTTTTCTGCCAGCATTTCTGGAAATTCAGATTTTTTTTCCTCCCTTCACAGGTCTTTTCCTGAAGAGAGTCTAGAACCAGTATCTCTCTCTTAAAGTGAGAATGGAGGATGTCTCTCCTCTTAAAAGTTCTAGCATGAATTACGTCTCTTAGGCAGTCATACAGCATGGAATCGTCTTTCTTCCCACCATTCCAAAATTATGCCTAAGCAGCATCTTCGAAATGCCTCAGGCTTGAAATATAGGTTACATCAATATCTTTTCAAAAAAAATATGGCTGACAGAGCCAAACACAATAATCTACATGTAGATTGATTTGGGTGAAGTAAATAGGACTCTTACTTCTTGTGTTCTGGACAGTATGTCTCTGTCAAGTTTACCTGCTGTGTCTTGTTCTTGACGCCCGTGGAATTTCCAATCCATGAAAACCCCAAGACATCTTCTTCATATGAATTAATGTCTAGCTCTGCTTCCCCCATTTTGGAATTGATATATTTAAAACTCAAAGGTAGGAATTTAAAATTTTCATCTTATTATATTTGACTCATTGCTCTTTAACTCAAGCACTAAAACTAAATGCGCTTTTAATAACCTTTCACTTCCTGAGTTCCAAAAGATTTTGCCCAAGTAAAGGAAAATGCTTTTTTTTGTTTCTAGAAGATTTTTTATGTCTGAGGCTTCTGAATCATTTTCTCCTTGATAGTAATTACTGACATTTGGTGAGCTGAAGTAAAGGATTAGCTTAACTCAAGCTTGCACAATACCCAGTGTCCTACGCCTTTCTCTTTACAATTTTTCCTTCATCTTCGTGATTACAACACACTTTGCTATTTTGCTTAACCTTCTTTATTGTTCATGTTCAATATTGATTTAAATGGGGCTGCCTCATTTTCTCTGGGATTATGACTAGTGGGTCTAGTATACTTACACACAACAAGTTTAGACTTGCTAGTGTTATTCCCATAGCTACACAACATACCATCATTTAATTTCATTTTATCTCTGATCTGACTTCTTTTTCCGACTTTCCCCAGGGATGAACTTCATCAGAGGTGGGCAGAGAATATAGCCAATTGCTACACTTTATTTTATCTAATATAGATTCTCCTAAAATTATATCAGAGCAGAAATAGACATCCTAGAACAGGAAAGAGAAAGAAACAATCAGATGTTAGTGCTTTGTCTAACTCAGGTACTAATGTTTATTTCAGTTTAAAAAAATTAAAAAGGATTTATTATGAATTTGGCAAGCCCTCAACACAAACCCTAAAATATGCAAATAAAAAGGGAAATAAACGTTGTACATAGAATCATAGACTTCCACAATTTATAGCATAAAGCAAATATGTAAAGTAACTTTTTACTTGAGTATTCCAATGGCTTTCTGATCTGATTTGGGAACTCAGACTTAGAGTTAGCCATGTCTGTTAGTGATATTTGATAGATTGTGGAGAATGGAGGAGATAATTTAGGCCAAGGAAAGGGTAAATTTTCCCTGAAGATTTCCATAAGTGGAAGAGAATAGGGTATGTACACTACAGGCCAGTAAACTTGGATTTGATTCCTGACAAAATTCTAGGACGGATTATTAACTTTATAGTTGCTGAACATTTAGAAAAGAAAGAGATGCTCACAAAGAGCCAGGGTGACCTCATTAAGAACTGGTCATCCCAGACTTTTCCGGTTCCCCTCCCCCCACCATTTTGTTTTTTTACGACCGTAGGAATTTATTATATCAGACGAATGTCATAGTTGACCTAGATTTTAGTTGAGTTTTTGATAAAGTATCTTCTGGTCCTGTGGAAAAGATGGAGAGAGGTAGCCTAGATGATAGTAGAATCATAGGACTTAATAACTGGCTAGATGACCAGACTTAGAGAGAAGTCATTTGTGGACTGATGTCATTCTGGAAGCTAGTCTCCGCTGGAGTGTCCTTGGGATTTGTGTGTGGTTCTGCACTTTTTAACATTTTTTTACCACTGATTTGAATTAAAGCAGAGAATGTTCTTACAGTGACTGTATGATCATGGGGCTATTTCTTAATATTTAGGTGCTTCTGGCAGCTTTGTAAGACTCTATTATAGATAAGCTTCTATTCTGTATCAGTGGAGGTAGTTTTCATACCTATAGTTTTCTACACCAATGAAATTACATATGTAAACTCAAATATGAAAAAGTGATGAGCATACTGGGATCTTTTATTCTCTCCGTATAGTTAATTATGTGATTTTAAAGGTGTGAATTTATGTAGAATATTGTTGGTAAGAGCCTGCCAATTCCCTTCTTGTACCTTCATCAAGGATGCCTTCAATACATTTGTAGATTATTCTCATAAAGATTTATAAAAATGGGAAAATAGGCATATGGGTCGTGTTCTAGATCTGGAATATTTCTATTCTCCATAATTCTTCAAAGATCACTCAAAGACTGCCTTAACAACCACACCTTATGGTTCTTTTAGTAACCTGGGATGTAGATCTTCTGAGTCTTATAATTTGAAATCAATATCCTTCCCCACCCTTGTGACTGATATGGAGACCCAAGAACCTTCCCCTGTTTCCACCCCATGCAACCTGCTGCCCAGATGCAAGCTGGCTTCCTAAGGGTGAAATAGGGCAGGTCTCAGCAAGCTCTTTCCCTTTCCTGTGAAATGAGTCAATATTTATAAACACTTAGCCCAATGCCTGGTACATTGTAGGTGCTTAATAAATGGTTCCTTCCTCCCTCCCTTCCTCCTGTCTGTGCTCTATTGCTCAGTTCTTACTAGGAACTGGATGACTCTTCCTGGATTCCTGCTCCTCCCCCCCCCCGCCCCCGTCCCATCCTCATCCCTCTCTGAGGTAAACCTGAACACCCCCCTCCACTTGAAACCTTAAACACAAATAAAAATACACAATCTCTCTCATTAATCAGTTAACTTTGAGGTTCCTACCCTGGTTTATAAATAAGCTGGAGAAACCTCTTCTATGAGATTTCATTCCTCAACACCCACCCGTCTCACTTCCATCCCCAATGGTCTCAAAGGCAACATCATTTCTGGCTGTAAAATTTATTACAGCATAACAAACAAAAGTGTATTTAAATATCAACAGTCTATATGTCGGCTCTGAGAAAGATCACAGCCAGAGACATCACTTCTAACCATCACCTGTGCCTGTAGCCTCCTCTTCAAACCCGGTTCTCGCAGGAGGTTTATTTAAACTCTTTCAAGGATTCACTGCAGGATTGATTCTCCATAGCATCTCCTCTTCACGGGATCAGAGTTCATTTGTGGAGTTCAACTCAGTTCTCTCAAAATGTCCTTTCAAATTCTTCCTTCTTGACAAGTTAACTCAAACCGTTCCCTTGACAGTTAACTTAAGTCTCTCTGAAAAGAAACTCTCTTGGTCCTTTGTCTGTGTCTCACACAGTTTCGCTCAGCTGTGGCACTTAATTCTTTCCACATCACAGTGAAACTCTCTAATATTCTCTTCCCTTTTAAAGACAGTGCCCAAAGTCTCTGTGGAAGGGTATTGAAACTGGAGTTATAGCATTATCACCAAGGATCAAATGAGATTAGGTAACATGCTTAGACAACTTTAAAGCACTAACAGTTTTTGTTACTGGACTATGCCTGTCTTCGATCCTAGTTACCTACTATGTATGTATGTATGTATGTATGTATGTATGCATACATGTGCATGTATCTGTGTGTATATATGTGTATGTATATGTATGCACACATATACATACACATAGGTATATGTACATATATACACACACAAATACACACGTGTGCATATATTATATATGTATATGTGTGTATATATATGTGCACGTATACATCTATATATACAGCTTTTAAAAATTGAAATTGGTCAGTGAATTCCTTGCTTATCCATATCAGTTTCTTGACTTTCTCTTAGGAATCCACTATTAATGTGCCTTTAGAACATGTTTCTTAACACTTTCCATCTCCCTGCGGCTGCTTTCCGTGGCAAATTTCTATGCCATATAATCCTACATAAATATATCTATATATTGATAACGTTATCACCTTTTTGCATTGAGAATAATAACTCCATTTGGCATTGCTTATACATGTGAACAATTCTTTTTGAAAATAGAGTACAATAAATTGAAAGAGACCCAAAGGAAGAACACTTACAAGCAGGACCGAAGGTGCTAGCCAGCGATTTCTTTCTGAGAATAAGAAGGCTCTCAATAAAAATGTCAGATTTCTGAAAAGGCAACCTAGGGAACTAAATTTCCATCTTCAAACCATAAATATTTTATACAGACTTGTATTCTTTTCTTCATTTTACCATTTTTGTTTTAAACAACTCAAAAATTTTAAACAAATCAGTCCAAAGTATCCAAATATGTTTTTGTTTTGCTTATACTTTGATCTAAGAAATTGCATTTTATTCAGAATCAGTGTATAAATAGAACTATGTAGAATGCTAAAATAAAATTGTATCTTATGCTACATGTTTTAAACACTACCTCCAGGCTTTCTACAACCTTATTACTTACTGGGTCACAGTAGGATTATATTTATATCAAAGGTCATGATCTCCACCCCAACCCTTCGCCTCCATTGTTTCAATAGAGAACACTATTCCACTGTTCCACCTGAGCCTAAGTTGGTATGTTTTTAATATTAAATCATTCTGGCCTTTGAAATATTTCTTTAAGAGAATGCCACTTTCTCCTTAAGAAAATGCCACATCATAATGTGTTTTATTGTATTTAAAGCAAGTTGTTTATTAAAGTATATTTTTGCTATCACGTAAGTAGCCTATCTGCCTTAAAGGGGCTATATGGCTTCCCCACTCAAGCTAGCGGTTGACTGGGAATCCTCACCCTAGGAGATCTCTTGAATCCAGGCCAGGGAGGCAGGTGGAAAGGCAGCTTCTATTGTTTACTTGCTGGGTATTTTAAAACTAGTATCTACACTTTAGGCTATTGGGGGACACCTTTCCTCAGACCCAGAAAGTCCTTGCAAGTTCTCAATCTTTTACTTTATTTGTAGGGTCAGATGGGGGCTCCTAAGCTACAGGCCTAGAGAGGCATTGTTGAGACCTGGTAGCAATTTTGAATACCATTCTAAGTTTTGATTTGAAACACCACGTCTTAATCATATTGCCTTGCAGCAGGTGAAAGGGACTGCCCTTTCAAGATATTTCTTGGGGGTGGGGGGATGCTGCTAAAGTTGTTGTAGATTGATTGCAAATGGCTAAATATATGCATATATATATAATATAAATATGTATAATGTAAGTATATTATGTGTTACATAATATACTTATATATTATATAAATATTTAAATATTATATAAATACATAAAAATCTGGGATCATATATATACACACACATACATATATGTATATATAATATTATTTGACCCTAGATTTTCCCTTCTTTCCTTGTTTGCCATGTTGACAAGCCATATGAAAGGAGGATAAATAACATGTAGACAAAAAATAGAATATAGTTGGAAGGCACTTGACTGATACTGACAAAGTCAAAGGAAGTGGTTCTCTTGAATAATTTCTTAGAACCACAGAGTATTAAAGTTGGAAGCTAGCTACCCCTTAGAGATCATCTAGTTTAATTTATTTTAGAGGCAAGGATACTTTTCCCCCGTAGGCAATTTTTCTTTCTCCTCCCACCCCACCCTCCAATCAATTTTCATTCTCCAGAGAGAATCAGTTGATGCAGAAGACAGACTTATTTATTCAGGTATATTAAATAATGAAAAACTAACAAGTCAAAAATGAACAATGTGAATTTCATGTCTTTCATAAAAGAGAGAATGTAGTAGTATAAATATCTTCCAGTTGTAATTTCCCATGCCAAAAAAAGACTGCTTTCTGCCCTTGTCTTGCACCCCAGCCCTGCCCCATTTTGAGATAATCCTCTATTGTGACTTACAGTGTTACTGCTTTCATCATCATTGAGGTGCAAGAGACCAATTCACTGTATTTGGTGCCTGCCATTCTGAAATGAATGCTTAGGTTGTCACCAAGGGAACAAGGAGTTGTCTCTCTTTTTGACTAATTCAGCTTTCTAAACAATCATCCCATATAATGAAAAGAAAAAGAAGGCTGAGTTTTGCATGTTAATCAGGACGAATTCCCTTCTTCAGAAGCCATTTAGGACAAGGACTTGATTCGCCAGTTCCTGCTGTAGAATTGGGAGCATTTCTGTGTGCTGAGTACTCCAGAGCCCCGTGGATTTGCCTATTATCAATAAATGTCAGGATATTAGGAAACAGAGCCCTGTCTGATGTTCAGAATGATTCACAGCATGGATTGTACTCAAATAAGTCATGAAGATATGTGAAATGACGAGATGTTCTAAATGCAGGTATGATGACGAGAGTGCTGACAAACAGTGCTGCCATGGTAACCCAGCAGTGAATGGCTATATTTATTACGGAATGCTGAGTTACAAAACACACACACACACACAGAGTCTGATTTTGCCATAATTAAAGTAAAAGTAGTTAGACTTCATCTTTGTGTCTCTCACTCTAAATCAAGAGAATGGCAATTCCTTGACTGTTTAGAAGGTAATTCACTCTATTTTATTCATCTTTTCTAGAGTGGTGAAACATTGTGCCTGCTCTTCTACCTTTTTTAAAAAATATAATTCAGTCCACCTAAAAGTCCTGTTGAATTATAAAGTACCACAATGGTAAGTACTTAACAGTGTTTAGGACTGTTTGGACATAAACATATTGATCCAGTACAGTAACGCAGGACTTTATATCAAACCCTGAGAGAACTAGCCTAACATGGTAAAACATAGAGCTCTTGCTTTCTGTCTGCCTTTCCCTCTCCTTCCTTCCTGTTTACTTCCCTTCCATTTTCCTTATTTTCCTTTCCCTCCCCCCTTCCTCCCCTTTCATCTTACTTTCATCATCCTTGAGATGCAGGTGACCAACTCACTGTATTTGGTGCCCAGCCATTCCCTTCCTCTCTTCACCCCTCTTCTCCTCTTTCCTCCACCCTCTCCTCACCTCACCTCCTCTTTCCCCCCTTTTCCTTTTTTCAGTACCAGAAATATTTATTTCATTGTCAAACTAATTCAGGTTGGTAACTTACACAAAATATTGTAGTCCATAGTAATAACTTAGCTCCTTCCATTTCAAGCTGCCTTTTACCAAATTCAGTTCTCCTCCTTGGACCATGGCTAGAGGTGGGAATAGATAAGAAAATATTTCAAGTAACAAGAAAAAAAGACAATTTAAATATTGTGGAAATGCAGTCAGGATTTCACAATACCTAGCAGCTTCTATTCTAAAAGACCATAGGTCTTGGAACATTACGTTTTGAAGAACAAAAGAGCTGGGGTTGCATCCAAGAATAACTTACCTAGCAAAATTGAGTATAATCCTGAATGGAAAAAAAATGATCATTTGATGAACTGAAAGACTTTTGGGTATTTATAACAAAAAGACAAGAACAATTTATGTAAAAGATCCAGAAGAAATATAAGGAAAACATTAAAAACTAATTATAAGGTACTTATTAAGGTCAAACTGTTTACTTATTATATATGTGAAAATATCAGTATTCTTAAAATTGTCATTGTTACTAAGGTAGTTTGAAAGAAAGGTTGGGGCTGAGCTGTATATGATTGGGTGATTCTGAAAAAACGAAATTGACTAGGAAAAGGTAAAAGAGAGTGATTGTATTATAAAAATGGAGTGTGAAAGGAAGAACTAATACAGAGGAAGCAGGTCGGTAGAGGGCTGGTAGTGTTGGAAACTCTCCTGCCTGAGTCAAAGAAGAAACAATGTGTACATCTGGAAGGGTGGAGAAATTGTCTGATCATGTAGAAAGATGAGAAAACTGGGGGACATATGCTATGTCCAAACAATCCAAGACTTTTGGAAGGGTGTGTGGATTGGGATTTGGGAGGGTGAAGGAAGGGATGGAGGACTCTTGGAAGGGTGAGTGAAGTGGGGCTTGGGGAGGTGCAGGGAGAAGATAAGGTAACAGGGATAGGGTAAAAAGAGAGGCTGAGAAAGAAAATAGTGAGTAAAAATAAGATGGAGGAAAATTCACAAGTGGTAATTATAACTTTGAATGTGAACGGGATGTTTCTAGCAGCTCTCTTTGTGGTAGCAAAGAACTGGAAATTGCAGGGATCCTCATCAGTTGGGGAATGACTGAACAAATTGTGGTATATGCTTGTGATGGAATACTACTGTGCTATAAGAAATCATGAGCTCAGTGATCTTAGAAAGGCCTAGAAAGACTTACACGAAATGATGAAGAGCAAAGTGAGAAGAACCAAGATAACAATAACAGCAATATTGTTTTAAGAACAACTTTGAGCAACTAAGTCATTTTGACTACTACAAATACACAAATTAAAAATAAAGTACATATGAAGACATATGCTACCTACATCCAGAGAAAGAACTGAAAAATAGAAGTATGTATAGAATAATTTTATATATCTATACCTATTTATATCTTGTGGTAGCCATCTCTAGGGTCAGTGGTGATCTGGGAAGGGAAGAAAAAAAGAAATGCCAAAAGAGATTCATTGCATTGTTTTAATACTGTTGCTCTGGACCTATGATTTCATCAGTGTAGGGAGCTGCCAATGTGGGAGCTCTCTCCTGAATACAAATCAGTAATTTATAGGTATTTTATAGTCTTATGGAGTTACTGGGGGCACAGAGCTAGTATGACTTGGTCATGAGCTAGTATGTATCAGAGGCAAGACTTGAACTTAGGTCTTCTTAAGTCTACCCATCACATCTTACTGCCCTTCTCTAATAATATCATGCTATACTATGTTATGATGCATTGCATTGCTTTTTTTAAAAATTTTTTTATTTTTAGTTTGCAACACATGGTTCTACATAATTTTGAGTTCCAGATTTTCTTCCCTCCCTCCCCCATTCCCTCCCCAAGAAGGCATGGAATCCCATATAAATTCCATGTATAACTTGGCATTGAATTAATTTACACACTAGTCAAGTTGTGGAGAAGAATTATGACCAATGGAATGAATCATGAGAAAGAAGAAACAGAACCAAAAAAAAAACCAAAACCACAACCCAACAACAAATACATTGCTTTTTATTTTGTTTATTACATTATATGGTGATCTTATCTATCTATCTATCTATCTATCTATCTATCTATCTATCTATCTATCTATCTATCTATCTAGTAGGCCCTTTTTCTGAGTCCTGGGCATTATATAAAGATTCTGCAGTATTTCAATTTTGTGTAGAAGAAGAGGGATTGGGATTCAGGGAGATTCAGAGTAGTAGTAGGAGAGAGTAATATTGACTTTGACATTTGGGTTAGATTGGAAGTAGGCTAGTAAACAGAAGGTTACAGCTGGTAATTGGACAGGTTTCCTGGCAGTTAGGAAGAGTACTGATTTGAGAGAGATTTTAGAGAAAGAAATAACAGTATTTACAAAGGAGCAGTGTTTAAATGAGAATGCAAATGAATTTGGGACAAGATCAAGAGAATGATAGAATTGGTAGTGATATAGAAAATGACTATACTATGACTAATGCCTTTTGTATTTTATTTAGTGTCTTTTAGAAAATAAATTCATTTAACAAAAATTTATTTAGGTTCATTCTATATACAAGTGCTACCGAGGATGGCAATTTTAGATTTGTCATGGTCCTTGTCCCATGGAGCTTATAGTCATTAGAGTGACAATCCAAGCACAAATAAATGTAATATAGATAAGTATTAGATATTAGATAAGTGCATTAGTAGTGAATAAAACTAAGAGCTGTGTGAGGTTCAAGTGATCAGGGAAGTCTTTATAGAATAGATAATTGAGTTGGTTTTTTGAGAATGGACAGAAATTTGATAGGTAGAGAGGGCAAGGAGGAGCGTGTTCTAATCATTAATAATAGTTGTGGTGAAGGTATAGAGGTAGAAAATTGAAAGGCAGTTGGGATATTCATAGAGTGGCCCCATTTGGGGGCAGCAGTGGGGAACCTGTGGCCTTGAGGCTACATGTGGCCCTATAGGTCCTCAGGTGTGGTCCTTTGATTGAATCCAAACTTCACAGAACAAATCCCTTTAATAAAAAGATTTTATTATACTGCTAAAGCATAGACTACATGGAAGAGAATAGTATGACTTAAGACAGGAATAGTGTTTACTAGATTATGGAAGGCCTGGAATACTAGGTAATCAAGTTCTAACTTGGTAAGCAATAGGGAGCCACTGAAAAGTTTTGAGGAGAAGAATGACAAGTTTCTATCTATGCTAAAGAAATATTCTAGAGGGGCTGCTAGGTGGCACAGTTGCTAGAGCACCAGCCCTGGAGTCAGGAGGACCTGAGTTCAAATTCAGCCTCAGACACTTGACACTTACTAGCTGTGTGACTTTGGACAAGTCACTTAACCCCAATTGCCCTGCCTTCCCCTCTCCAAAAAGAAAAAAGAAAAGAAATATTCTAGAAATGGTGTTAAGGGTGGATCAAGGGAAGGAAAGACTCTATCACATGTGACCTTCTGTTAGGAGTCTGTTACAATAGTCTAAGTTAGTTTTAATGATGTCCTTTATTAGAATGATAACAGAGGGAATAGAAAAGAAAGGACCAATACAAGAAATAGCAGTAGTGAGAAATTAACAGAACTTTGTAACTGATTGGATATGGGAAGTCAAGGAGAGGGAATAATCAAAGATAATGATGGGGTGCTTGTGCTTGGACCCTAATTCTAACAGCCTCTGCTTGGGTGCCTGTGCCAGAATCCCAATTCCAAAACACATCTAGTTCTCAAAACATATTCTCTCTCAGGCAGTCTCTCTCTAGCTAAAGGGCAGCATGCCCCAACTAACTTATCTCTGCTTCTTCCTCAGTAAGCAGTTATGCCCAATTATAGATTGATTTCTGGATGCTGATAATTGACTGTACACTGAGTCATAACCATATTTACTATTTACTGACCTTTCTAACATGTATCTTAGACATAGTATTTTGTCTAACAAGACACTAGACGAAAATCTATATAGAGATTCCCCTTTAGCCCTGACCGATAGTGAACTCAGTGATGTTTCACAGTAAAAACCACACTCCCTGTGGGCTATTTCCTAGAGAACTCTGGGTCATATGCCTGCTCAGTAGATACTAAATGTGCATGTTCCTTTAAGAACCAACCATTCCTTAATCACACCTTAACCACTCCTTAATCCCACCCCAAAACACCTAACTGACATGTCCCCCCTTTAGTCCCCTAAAAGCTTCCATAAAAATTCCCCCTGCACCTCTTTATGGTTGCAGGTTCCCTAAGAACCCTTGCCCACTGTAAAGCATAATAAATCTTTGCCTCCTTGACTTAAAGAATGCTTGGGTCCGCAAATTCATTCCAGGTGGACTCACCCTGGAAACTTTGGTTTGGGATCCCTGCATCCCTGGGTTTCTTTCCCCCCCAACAGTAATCCCAAATATTTGAATGTGGGATATTGTGAAGTCAAATTGTGAATAGTGATGGAGTAAGGAAGATCAGGCTTGGAAAAAAAAAAACAGGGAAATCAGTTAGCTATCTGTTTGATTTGAGGGGATAATTTGGGGGAGATGTACTGTAGGCAGCTGGAGATGTGGGTCTGGAAAGCAGATAAGAGTGGGGGGAGATATAGATTTAGGAGTCATTTTCATAGGGTAGAAGTTGAAGAGAATGAGTGAGACTACCGAAAGGTAGAGTGTATAGAGAAGAGGGGCAGGTGAAGGGAATAAGAATTTATTAAGTGTCTGCTATGTGCCAACCACTGTGCTAAGCACTTTATAAGTGCTATTATTATATCCATTTTACAGTTGAGGAAACTGAGGTAGACAAAAGTCAGGTGCCTTGCCCAGGATTATGTAGCTAGTAAGCATCTGAGGTAGAATTTGAATTTCTGATTCTAGCCCATGCATCACACCTCCCAGCTGTCTCCAGCCACCAAGATGAAGAGAGAAGACGCAAAGGATGCCATCTTCAGGGATGAGGAGACAGCAAAGTAGGTAAGGAAGGAGATATTAGAAACCTAAAAGGATTAGAAAACCGTGGGATCAATATAGCCAGGACAAGACAGATTAAGAGGAGAGGCTGGTCCACGGTGTTGAAATCTGCTATGCGGTTAGAGGAGATGGAGGCAAAAACATAGACTGGATTTGGTGATCAGGAGATCCTCGGTGAGCTCGGAGGGAGTAGTTACAATAGAGCCGTGGACATAGAAGCCAGATTTCAAGGGACTGAGAGAATGGATGGTAAAGCTCAAGCACTGGGTGTAGACTTTTCCTAGAAGTTTAGCTGTGAAAGGGAAGAGAAAGATGTAATGGTAACTGTATGAGAGAAGGATAGAAGGTAACGTAATGTGTTTATTTTTTTAATTGAAGAAAAACATCTAAGCATATTTGTAGGCAGATGGAAGGAAGCCAGGGAGAGATTAAAATACACAAGAAAGGGAAAGGTTGCTAGAGCATGGCCTTGCAGGTATCAGAGGTGAATTGAATCAATAGTTCGGGTGGAGTCATTGCCTCTAGCTCTAACCTGCTAAGTAGTAGCAGAGTTAGAGATACGAACTGATATAGGAAGTTCACTGATATGGAAAACTCTCTGGTAAGGAGGACCTCCCCCCCCTCCCGCTTTGATGTATGTTGCACTTTCTCTGAAATTTATAATCTTAGTTGCCCAGGGCCCTGAGCAATTAAATGATTTGCCTAGAGTCACACAAATGGGACAGCTAGGTGGCCTGGTGGAGAGAGCATCAGGCCTAAAGTTAGGAAGAGTCATCTGTCTGAGTTCAAATCTGGCCTCAGACTCTTACTAGCTGTGTGAACCTGGGAAAGTCACTTAACTCTATTTGCCTCAGTTTCCTTATCCGTAAAATGAGCTGGAGAAGGAAATGGTAGACCCCTCCAGTATCTTTGCCAAGAAAACTCCAAATGGGGTCACAAAGAGTTGGACATGACTGAAAAAAAAAAACTGAACAACAATAGAGCCACATGGCAAGTAAGTAAGCTCCTGAACTCGGGTCTTTCTGCTGCCAAGGCCAACTTTTTATTCATTACTGTCACGTGATCTCCCCAAGAGTAGTAGTTAAGATTACCTCTTCTTTATGCACATCATCTTTCATTCTTACATTATCTTAATTATGAAGGAAGGGTTGCAGCAGGCAGTGTGGTTAAATCGAAAGGTATCACCCTTAGAGTGGGAAGATGCTGGTTCAAGTTCTGATTCAGCTGCATCTTCGGCCTTTGCCAATTCATTTAGCTTTTATGAGCTTCAGGTTCCTGATCTGTAAAGTGAGGAGAATAACATTAACCTCACTTATCTCACATTGTTGTTTATGGAAAAATGCTTTCTTAACTGCAAAAAGCTCTACAAATGTGAGTGATCACTGGCTCCATTTTACAGGGAAGGCAAGCCAAAAGAGCTTTCTTTATGAAGGTCATAAAACAAGACAGTACTTTTTTTGTTTTCTACCACTATTCTCTCCCTACCATGATTTGGAAATTAAAATAGCACAACAGCATCTTTCCAAAATGTAGCCAAGAGGAAATTCTGAGGAATGATCACCAGCCAAATTGCAAATTTAAATTTAGTATCCCCTGTAATATCAAGGACAGATGAAAAATTGAAAAACAAAACCAAACAAAACACAAATTCCTGTAGCAACAGGAAATCCTAAAGTAGAAATTTGCTTGGAAATAAATGGCATTATACCCTTTCTGCACTCTTCCTCCACCCCTTTCTCTCTCTCTGTCTCTCTCTCTGCTGTCTCTCTCTCTCTGTCTCTCTCTGTCTCTCTCTCTCTGTCTCTCTCTCTCTCTGTCTCTCTCTCTCTCTCTCTCCCTCCCTCTCTCTTCTGCTCTCCATCTCTCTGTCTCTCCCTCCCTCCTTTTTCCTTCCTCTCTCTCTCTCTCTCTCTCTCTCTCTCTCTCTCTCTCTCTCTCTCTATACCCCCTTCTCTTTCTCCCTCTTTCTCCCTCTCTCTCTCCCTCCCCCTCCCTCTCTCCTGCTCTTTCTCACCCCCTTCCTCCTTCTCTCCCTCCCCATCTCTCCCCTTCCCCTTCTCCTTCCCCTTCCTTCTCCTATTTTCCCCTCTTCTTTTCTCTAATTGTCTTGCTGTCTCTCCCTCTCTCTCCTTCCCCTCTCCTCCTTGGTTTCCTCTAAGCATCAGTTAGTTCCCCTCCAACCCCACCCCCAGACTTCAACAGGGTAGGGTATTTGTGCACAGTTTCGTGGAAGATCGTAGATCTTTCCCCTTAGTAGCAAGTGCGGCTCCTTGTTAGAAATGACTTCAGCTTCTGGGGATTTGTCCCCACTGGGAATAGTATTCCTTTTCCCTTTGTTATGAGAAAGGTATGGCTTTTGTAAATAATAAAAGACCAAATTCTCTGGCATCCTTTTCCAACAGTGTTATTAAGCAAGATTTCCCTCTGACATAGAATTGGCTTCAGAAACCAATGCCTTTGGTTATGATGGAAATCTTTAGGGAATTTACAGCTGCAGGTTGCTGCTGTCCTCAAACAAGGGGAGAATTCAATGCTGACAGTAAGACATACTGAAAATATATATAGTGGAACACTTCAAAGTGCAGCCTGAAAATAACGTTGCTATATATTAGATTTTTAAAACAAGTGTTTATTGATGTATTTTAGGGGTCTTTTGTATCACCATGGTTTTTCTCAATATTCCTCCCCTTCTGTCTTAGAGTCTCATTTCACAATAACAGAGAATAATTTTTAAAGACAAAAAAGAAAAAAAGACAAAAAGATTAGCATAACTGATCAATAAATTGAAAAAATCTGAAAATATTTGCCATATACAACACTTGTGAGCCTTCCATCTTGGCAAAGGGATAGATTGGAGTTTCTTCTTCTATCTCTTCTTTCAAGACATGCTTATTTTTAAAAAGCATTTTTGAAATAATCACTTTTTTGCATGGTTATTCTTTCCCTTTATATTGGCATAGTCATTGTCTATATTGTTTTTTTTTTGGCTCTACTTACTTCCCACTACATCAATTCATGTAGAGTTTTCTAGGCTTCTAGGTATTCACACGCATCATTTCTTACAGAACAGTAATATTCCATTGCATTCATGTACCACAATTTGTTTACCAATTCACCAATCAATGGATATCTACTGTTCCTAATTATTTACTATCACAAAAAATGCTGCTATAAATATTTCGCTATGTAGGAGAAACTTCTTCTTATCAATGATCTCCTTGACTAATGGAATCAATGGGTCAAAGGGCATGGACATTTTAGTTACTTTATTTGCATAATTACAAATTGTTTTCCAAAATAGTTATATTGATTCGTAGCTCTACCAATAATGTACTAGCATGCCTATCTTCTCACAACATTGATTATTGCCATTTTGTGTCATCTTTGACAGCTTGCAGAGTATGAGGTGAAGCCTCAAGGTTGTTTAGCATTTCTCCTACTATTAGCGAATTGAAGTATTCTTTCATGTAGTTGTTAACAGTTTGCCATTCTTTTGAGAACTTCCTATTTATATACTTTGGCCGCTTTTATCTGTTGGGAAATGCCTTATATGTTTTTTACTTCTTCACTCTGAGTCCAGCTCTCCATCTACTGTGCCTCGAGAGGCATTATGTTGAAGTAGATAGAGAGTTGACCTGAGTTTGAGTCCTGCTGTGTGACCTTTGGCAAGTCACACAACTTCTCAATGTCTAGGAAAAAATTTTAAAACCATAAATTGCGGAGAAGACATCAATCTGCATTGGTAGAGGGAGCGTATTCATCCATGAGTTTCCTATATTAATGAAATCAGAGATCTAGTTCCTTTGCCTTTAAAATACTTTTATTACTATTCTTATTGTGTCTGTTGGAATTCAGATAGAAATGGCTCTCAGGAAAAAGGTCACTGTCTCGTTATGTATTTGTAGAACTACTTTTTGTAATTGAATGAAAGTTACCTGCTGTAGATTCATAAAAGTTTTTTGGTAGAAGAAATCTGTATGGTAGAAGGGAAGGTTCCATATCCTGCTATTACTCTCATTAAATTAAATTTTAGCAGACTAATGCACAAAGGGATAAAGTGAATCCTTAGAATCTTAAGAACAATAGGATATAAGTTCATCTTCCTATATGACTTTTATTTCTTGCTCCTGGCCTCTATATTTAGAAAGCTTTTCACGCCGTGTAGTTTGGAGATTATGAATATTCAGCTTGGCAATATCTATCAAAATCTTGTTCTTATTCTTAATTTTTTTCTATCAATGTTATGGCTGAATGACTATGGACAGTGATTTTGTGTGTTCTAGCAGTGGTACCATGTTGTGGTGCTATTCTGGACTAGGTGAACTGAATCATACTTTCTCATCACTTTCTTCTTTCTTCTGTGATGAGAAGGTGGTTTTCCTTTCAAATTCTGGGCAGGAATATCTCAATGCTCCCTGCCCATGCACATATCTTTTGTCAGCCTTTATGATCTGTGAAATGGGGTCTTTTTGTTTCCAAAATATTTCTGTAAATGCTAACTTATCACGTGTTCTGAGAACATTGATAATACTCGTCTTCCTTTTTCTATAATGAGAAAGTGTTAAATCTTCAATAGTTGTCTTGGGATAATAAGCTCTATATTTTATTAAAATTGTATGGGAATTATGTTGGATAGCTTTTGGGTTCCTTGTCTGTTGTACTGTGCCAACAGCATATGTTAATATAGATATTGCATAAGTGTTAATTGCTCTAACAGTGCTTTTACCATTAAGCTCTAAATTCAGTCTCTTCACATACACTACCTCAGGTTTCTCCCTGATTTCTTTATGTTTAATGTACTATAGCTGGATAATACCAACGTATTTTTAAGTATCACCTTCATCTATTGGTTCAGTTTGACCTGTAGATTCAAGCTCGGAGCCTGCAGACTTCATTATTCCTTGGTGAACATTAAGAATTGATACTTATTAAATCAAATGAACATGATGTTATCACTGGAGAAAGTTTTCATGAGCTGAAATAACTAGTTTATTTTTCAGTGGTGTCATTCAAGTATATCAAGTGATTAATATGATGTTTTGATATGACTACCTTTTTGACCTGAAAACCATACTCAGATCTATTCAGGAGTGGTTGGTAATGAGTTTAAAACTAGGGAGAATCAAAGTGGACTTTGTCATCTACCTGGAAGATGACACAATTTACATCGTTATTTATATTACATCATTAGTGACACATATTTAATAGAGAATAGTTTTCCATATGGACATCAAATACTTTATCGTCCTCACTATTTTAAAAATATTTTTATAGATTTGCAGTATACAATTAAGCTAAGAATATGGGACTGAGCCAAAGGCTTTGTAATACTCAATAAAAGTGGCATTAATGTTATGGAATCTTCAGGTAGCCTGTTCCATAATCAATGGATGTTTGTAATATTGTCCTTAGTAGCAATGTAAAGGCTTGTTAAGAATTACTTTGACTTTTAAGTATTTCTCCTCATAGTGATAATGAGTTGAATTTTAAATCCCTTAGATATTTTGGCTAATATTTTTTGTTCCACAGTCAATATATATTTTGTAAGTTTTTATAGTTTTTTTTAAAGGGATATAGGCTGAAATGCTTTGTATAAAATATATAAACATGTAATTGGCCTGTATTTGGAGGAGTCTCTGGTATTCAAATTCTTTGATGAGAAATAGCTCCTGCTGTTAAGAAAAATGGAATCAGACTAGTGATGTGTTTTGCTAGAAATTTATGTGCCATTGTGAGGCATCTGCATCAATAATTATGCATCTTACCTGAAATTACTGTTTTCCACTATTGCAGAGAAACTAGAGATTGTCACCTCCCTTAAAATAACCATTCTGTCATTCATTATGTAGTATGTCTGTCGAGATGTGACTTACAAGGAGGCAAGGAGACAGCTCTAGCATTTCTCACCCTACCATTGTCCAAGAGAGACCTTAATTCCTTTCCTAAGGTCAGAAGGGGGAGCAGGAGGTTGGGGCCAAAGGTTAGCCACTCTGCTCACCTCAGAGAGAGGAGGTACTGGGCTAGAATTCTATCTACCTGGTCCCCTAAATGTGTTAGCCTAGGGGAAGCTAATTTAAGGTTGAAGCTAAACTCCTTGTCACTATTTCTTAACAGGGAAAGGAGGGTCCTTTGCTTTATAGTCGAGGTTTGACTTTTCTCCAAATATTTTTCACAGTGAATGCAAATAACAAAGAAATCTATTTATCCAAGGCAAAAGCAAAACAGAAATCAAAGAAAGCATATTTATAAGAATATATACCAGACACCACAGATTGAAGGAGTTTTCTTTCATTGGGAATGAGCTATCTCATCCCAACTAAGATAGTCCCAGATCTCAGCCAACGGGAAAAATTCTCCGAAGTCTCTGATATAGCAAGCTGAAGATAGGGATATGGTGGAGCCTGACAGCTTCTCTCATGTTGACTTTTTCCCAGAGTCTTTCTCTCCTTTCAACAACCTGGAAAGAGGTTTGCAGTTCTTTTCCCTCAAAGCCAGAACTCCTGGAAACTTGAAGAGTCAGGAAAGAAGAACTCTTCTCTCTCACTTTCAACACTTTCACCCCAACCCTTAGACCAGGGTGGGACACTGATCTCCACAAATGAGGTGAGAGTCCCATACTTTGGAGCTCGGGTTATAATTCATGGTGCACAATCTTTATGTTTCACAAGTGACTTAATCTGAACTTTTTGCTGCATTAGACTTCTTTCTACCATATAGGCAACCAAAATATTTCCCACAACTTCCTTCTTCTAGGGCATTCTTTCTCCCCATTGATGTTTCTGAAGTCTCTTTGGTACAGTTTTGAATTAATGTGGATTGTTTATTTTTTCTTCTGTGACACTTTGATTTTTTTTCATATTGCCTTCACATTTTTGGCTTTCACTTTTAATTGTTGATGAAGGCTAACAAGAATTTCTGACCCCTTTTTTAATCATTAATTGGTGATAAGCTGTTCAGGTTCTCTACTGGAAAACTCTTTCGATATAGTGGTAATACTGCAGTGTCTTTCTACAGGTCTGCAATAAAGCTGTTTCTTCCAAGGTGGCATTTTATGCCTTTTGTTGGAAGCATCCCTATGTAGTTCCACCTTACCACCTATAGTCCCTATTGTGGCATTCTCCTATAATACTTGACTACAATTTTTAAAAAAATTTCAGGAACTGAATGGACACATATTGTAGAAAATACTTTTGTTTATTATAGTTATAGCAGATAAGTTTTTAAAAATTACTCTGCTTTGGTATAGTTGGGTTGTTAGTATCTATTAATTGGATTCATGCCACCAAACCCAAAAAGGACTTTCCAAAATTCCATTTTCAGTTTTCTCATCTCCTTTTCAAAATCATTCATGACATGGGCATTATTTTCCCCATCCATTTCATTATTGGGTAGCACTTCTGGAGTCAGTCTGTGAGTATATAGTAAGCACTTCCTATGTACCAGGCACTGTGCTAAGTTCTGGGAGTGACAAGAGATAGTTCTTGCTTTTTCTAATGGGGGAGAAAACATGCAAACAGCTGTGTGCAAATGAGATATAGATAGGATAAATTGGAGATAATCAATGCAGGGAAGGCACCAGAATTAAAGAGATCAGGAAATGCTTCTTTTATATGGTGAGATTTTAGCTGGCACTTGAAGGAAGCCAGGGAAGCCAGAAAGCAGAAATGAGGAAGGACAGCATTCCAGGAATAAGGGACAGATGAT
The DNA here is from genome assembly GCA_028646595.1 of Phalanger gymnotis. Lineage (NCBI taxonomy): Eukaryota > Metazoa > Chordata > Mammalia > Diprotodontia > Phalangeridae > Phalanger > Phalanger gymnotis. Next base: position 79,019,741 of record CM053627.1, read on the forward strand.
GCCAGTACATGGAATAGGGAGCCAGAATATCTTGAGCAAAGAAAAGCAAAGAGGCCAGTGTCACTGAACTATAGAGTATGTGGAGGGTGAACGAGGGGTAAGACAGGAAGGGTGGTAGGGGGTCAGGTTATGAAGGGCTTTAAAAGCCAAAGAAAGGATTTTGTATTTAATCCTGGAGATGATAGGAAGTCACTGAAGTTTATTGAATCAGGGGTTACCTAGTCAGACCTGCATTTTAGTAAGATCAATTTGCGTAAGTGGAGGATGGGCTGGCTGGATGAGAGACTTAAGGCAGGATGATCATGCAGCAGGCTACTGAAGTAGTCTACATGGAAGATGATAAGGGATATCAGCAGGGTGGTGGCAGTGTCCGAGGAGACAAGGGGGCATGTCCAAGAGATATTATAATGGTAGAAACAAGCAAGACTCTACAAATGATTGGATATGGGTGGCAAGAGAGAGTGAGAAGTCAAAGATGATACCTAGGTTGCAAACATGGGAGGATCCTAAAGCCCTTGAAAGTAACAGAGGAGTAAGGTAGAGGGGAAAGCTTTTGGGGAAAGTTAATGAGTTTAGTTTTGGTTATGCTGAGTTTAAGATGTCAGCTGAACATCCAATTAGAAATGTCTAATAGGCAGCTGGAGATACGAGTTTGGGCTAGATAAATAAATCTGAGAATCATAATCAAAGAGGTGATAATTGAATTCATGTGAGCTCATGAAACCACCAAGTAAAATAGTATAGAGGGAGAAGAGAAGAGAGCCCAAGATGGAGCCCTCTGAGATAACCTACCATTAGCATGTGTGATCTAGACAAAGATCCAGAAGAATGAGGAATGGTCAGATGTGTAAGAACATATAGAGGATAGATAGAGGAGTGGGAGAAGAGAGTGATTGGCAGTTAGAGGCTGCAGAGATCAGGAAAGATAAGGATTTTACACAGGCCATTTGATTTGGCAATTAAGAGATCACTGCTAACTGAAAAAACAGTTTAAGTTGAAAGGTGAGGTTAGAAACCATATGGCAAAAAGCAGAGAAGAGAATAAGAAGGAAGAAAGTGGAAATATTAGCTGTAGATGGCTTTCTCAAGGACTTTAGCCACAAAAGGGAGGAGAGGCATAAGATGGTTCAAGTTAAAGTGTTTTTGAGAGTGGTGGAAACATGGGCATATTTTGTAGGCATTAGAGAAAGACCCGTAGACAGGGAAAAATTGAAGATAAGTGAGAGAAGGGGAAACATGTTGGAGAAGCGGGGCTAGAATCCATTCACTTGTGCATGTAGACAAGGTGCCTTGGCAAGTAGAAGGGCTACTTCTTTGTGTGCGATAGGCAAAGGAGGAATAGTGGCAGGAGGCATCTGACTTATATGAGATGAGGACAAGAGGGAGATCTTGGTAAGTCTTCAATTTTTTCTCAGTGAAATATGAGGCAAAGTTCTCAGCTTATGAGGTGGGATGAGGTTTGGGGAAGGATGAAAGGGTTTGGAAAAGTTGTATTCAATGGAATTGAGAGGACAATTAAGGAGATATCAAAGGATTGCTTTGCTGCAATTAGAGCCCAGTTGAAATTGTGTAACAGATTTGTAGCAGATCCAGTCAACGTGGTTTCATGGTTTTCTCCAGCTTCATTCAGCAGCATCTGAGCAGGAGTGAAAGCACAGATGGTGGGAGTAATCTAAAGCTTCAGCTTGTCAGAGCAAGATTTTGCAATAGGAAAGGCAAGGGGTTTTGAGAGAACAGGATAGTATAGTGTGGAACTTCTTCAACAAGGGGTCGAGATGGATAAGGAAGGAGTGCAGGGGTGATCATCTGGGAAGAACTGAGGATTTTAGAATTTGGAGGGCATGGGGAGGACCAAAAATAGAGTTTGGGGTCCCAAGACAGAGGGAGAAGTAGAATGACAACAGATTGTGATCTGATAAGGGAATTTTAGAGTACATGAACATGGTACATTTGTGGGTGATGGAAAGATCAAGAGTGTGACCATCTCTAGGTAGGTTAGTGGGTTAAGAAGTAGGTCATAGGAAATGAATAAGTTGAGGAACTGAGGGTTTAGAATGTTTGAAGGAATATCAATATGTATGTTGAATTCCCCTAGTATACTAGTAGGAATTGGTAAGGAAAGAAAGATGGTGAGCCAGGCATTGACCTCACTGAGGGAGGAAGAAGAGTATTTTAAGCTTGGCAGAATTTTGATTAAGTGATTGATATGAGTTGATCCCCTCAAAGGGGAGGGGATCACTGAATGATTGTGATAGGAGAACTGAGAATTGGCAGTAGCGAGAGCAAGGAGTAGTCCAACTCCATCACTTGAACGAATGAAAGTGCAACCAGTGTTGTGAGTGTACCTTTTCACTGCCTTCAGGTTTTTCAGCTTTTGTCTCTAAAGATTTAAGTAACTCTTCAAATTCTCCCCTTATTTCATCTAATTTGAATTTAGGAGTTGAAGGTATCTTATGATTACCCTGCCTTTATCTGCAATACATTGGTGTGTAACTTGGAGCTGAGGATATTGTTAACAGAAGCCTTCCTGGCATTGAAGCACTTCTAGCAGGTGGAGTATTCGCGTTCTCGATTTGTTCTGACATATGTTTTCTTTCCTCGGTACCAGAATGCAAAGGAGTGCTGCTCCTACAGCTGTCCTCTCTCTCTAGCTGATTATTGTGATTGTTTTGTGTAGGGTCAGCCTTCAATCTTATCTAACCCCTCCTTGTGTCTTTATTAGAGCCATAGGAACAATTACAGCTTGTGGTGCCATGGAATCAGGAAGATCTGAATTCAAATCCAGCCTCAGACGCTTTTACTAGCTGCATGATCCTGGGCAAATCACTTAATCTCTGTTTGCCTCAGTTTCCTCAACTGTAAAAAAATGGAGATAATACTAGCACCTGCCTCCTAGGGTTGCTGTGAGGACAAAATGAGATAATATTTATCGAAGCGTCTGGCACAAAGAGAGCAATATGTAAATACTTCTTCCCTTTCCTCTCTTCTTTTCTCCTCTCCACTAATACATTATATAGATCAGGGTACTGCCCCAATCATGAGCATCAGCAGAGTCCAACTGGGTTACATTTCAAGGTTCCTTCCCAGCCCTCACAGATTCTGTAGCACAGAAAGTCCTTGATGTAGGTCATCCTGATGGTCATTCCCTGAGCTTGCTGTCTCCCAAACCTCTGCTTGAATATTTTCAGTGATTGGAAACTCACCATTGAGACATCATATTCTATTTTTGGATATCTATTTATTTAAATGTTCTTTCTTATGATGAGATGAAACCTAAATTTGTTTAACTTAAACTTATTGATTCTAGTTCCGCCCCCTTACCGTGAGGGACGGGTTGGTCTTTCAATTAGATAGTTAGGCTGTAGAATGCTATCTATTTGTCCATTTAGTCATTCATTCATTTAAAGCAGCAATGATAAAAAGTAGCATTTCAGGAATAATGTTCAATCTTGCTATATACAAATTGAGGGAACTCAGATTTGTAATTTATGTTGATGAATTGGAAAACAACTCTATTTTCTATTTTTTTTTTTTTACTAATGGTGTGAATCAATAGCATCGTTAAGTCAGAGTCTTAAGTCTAGAAAGGACCTTAGGAGTCATCTAGTTTTCCATTTTAAGGCCCAGGGAGTTTGAGATTTTGCTGAAATAACATACTTAACTCTGGTCTCCTGATATCTAGCCCACTGTCTTTTAACCATACCATCATATGAATATATTCAAAATCTCTAAGTTATACAACTGTTCCAGAATTCTGAATACTATACTAAATGGAGGATAGAACGGAAGCACAAATCACACGAATTCTGATTTTCTAATCGATAATACCGTATTATCTCAAGAAAGATTTCCTTGGGACTAGACCTCCCCTGGGCTATTCCAATCAAGATGCAGCTCTGTAGAACTGACCTGTCATTTAAAGGTTGGGGTGAAGCATATCAAGCTTCTCCCAAACATTCATTAAATATCAGGGTCATCAAATCCAACAAATGAAATAACCAGTTAATCCTGTATTTGTAGCTGTGTCTTCTAAATTTAGTCCTATCCCTATACCCGCAAATCTCCTACTGTCTCTTTATTCTCTTGGATTACATGATAACTGAGGTCTCTTCTGGCTCTAATATTTTACAAACTTATGATTCTACTTGGACCTGGATTATGCTCAGGACCTTAAGGTGCCACATGAAGTTTTTTTGACTACTCTTTATTGTATTACTATAGTAATATACTTCTTTATGAACAAACATCACTAGGGATTTAGAACCTAGGGTAACTGTTTACATATTGAAGCATATGGGTAGCCAGTAGTGTTAGAACACGAGCCAGAAAGGGATGCTCATTGAGTCAATATAGTCAATGGAATTTCTTCCAAAATGAGATTATAGGCAAGATATTAAGAAAACTGTTAGGATTTAGGATTTGGGAGCTGTGGAGCAAGGAGAAAAAATGGCCAATGAGTATACAAATGCTTTTTTCAAAGGCAAAAAAGGGAAATAAGATGAGCCTAATTTATTAATCTTGGGCATATCTCAGAACCTTCCTGCATCTTATCTCAGAAATTATTACCATATTATGTATTTGCACTTGTCATACTGTGTGTATTTAGGATCATCACACATCAAGACATCTATAATGGGACCAAAAAAGGTCCAGAGAAGGACAGCTAAAATGATTAAAGGAGAGAGGAAAGTATAGACTAAAAAGATTATGACTCTTTAGTCTAAAAAGATGGAGGCTGAAATGAAAGTCATTGAAATTGAGATATTAGAGTTGGAAAGGATTTTAGAATTCAGCTAGTATAACCTTTCATCTAGTTCAGAAATCCCTTGTAGATAATCTCTAAAAGATGGTCACCCAAACATCTGCTTGAGTATTTTCAGTGACTGGAAACTCACCATTGAGGCATCATGTTCCATTTTGGATATCTCTTTGTCTAAATGTTCTTTCTTATGTTGAGATGAAATCCAAATTTGTTTAGTTTCACTTATTGATTCTAGTTCTGCCATGGTTCTAATCTATTAACTCTTCTACTTTCTTGTCCTTTAAATATCTGAATATGAATATAGCGTCTTTCCCTTAATATTATTTTCTTTAGGTTATATAATGAGTCCAGTTCTGGAAGTGAAGGATTAATCTGACCTGTGAGTGCCAGAAGGACGAGTGACTTTATGCTGATTGAGCAGGATTTGTTGAAACCATTAATGTGGTTCACTCAGCAATTTGTGTCGACAGCGAGGGTAGCTCTTAACAATTTTCAGCTCCCATCCGACTTTTCTGCTTCTGACTCAGACCCTTAGATTTACCTATTTTCAGCTGTTACTCATTTGATATGGTTTCTAGAGTCTTCAACATCATGGTTAGTTTCTTCTGGTGCCAATCCAGTTTTTCAGTGTCCTTCTTAATATGTGATACACAAATGAACACAATACCCCAGATATAGTCTGAACTGTGCAGAGTACAGTGGGACAGTCATCGCTAAAGAGTGTAATTCTCTTTTGATTTTTAGGCCAGACCTATGATTTTATGTGGAGGGAATTCTTGGTGAGGAAATACCCTCTACCAGATTAGCAGGCATTTTGCAGCTTATAGAATTAATGCACCCAATATTACCTTCCTTTTTGTGTGTGTGTGCTCATCTCAAAGTTTTTTCATGTGAATTTCTACCATCATCCATTTTCTCACCCATACTATAATTGTTTAATTGAGTTTTTTGGGTTTTTTTTAAGCTTCAAATTTTCTCCTCTTCCCTCTCCCCCGCCACCAAGATGGCATGCAATCCAATATAGGCTCTAAACATACATTCCTACTAAACACATTTTCACATGGTTCATGTTGTATGGAAGAATTAGAACGAATGGGAGAAACCATGAGAAAGAAAAAACAAAACAAAAAAGAGAGCGAAATAGCCTGCTTCAATCTACATTCTCTCTTTCTGGACGTGGATGGCTCTTTCTGTCATGACTTCCCCAGAATTGTGTCAGATCACTGCATTGCTGAGAAGAGCCAAGTCTGTCAAAGTCAGTCGTCGCACAATGTGGTTGTTACTGTGTACAATGTTCTCCTGGTTCTGCCCGCTTCACTCAGCATCAGTTCATATAAGTCTTTCCAGGTTTTTCTGAGGTTCACTTGTTCATCATTTCTTATAGCACAATAGCATTCCATCACGTTCATATACCACAACCTGTTCTGCCATTCCCCAATTGATGGGCATCCCCTCAATTTCCAGTTCTTGGCCACCATAAAAGAGCTACTATAAATATTTTTGTACATTTGTTCTCCCATTTTTATGATCTCTTTGGGATACAGCCCTAGTAACCCTTTGGGCATAGTTCCAAAACGCTCTCCAGAATGGTTGGATCAGTTCGCAGTTCTACCAACAATGAACTGGTGTTCCAATTTTCCCACATCTTCTCCAACATTTATCATTTTCCTGTTTTGTCATGTTAGCCAATCTGATAGGTATGATGTGGTACCTCAGAGTTGTTCTAATTTGCATTTCTCTAATCGATAGTGATTTAGAGCATGTTTTCATATGACCATAGATTGCTTTGATTTCTTCCTCAGAAAACTGCCTGTTCATATTTTTTTTTTACCATAAATGTTTGTTTGATTAAATGGAATGCAATGAAAGGAATAGGGGTTTTGTCACACAAATAAGTGGCTTTTACAAGTATTCCCGATATCATCCCCTTTATATAAGTATAAAGGTAATGCCTGTATTCCCCTTAAGAATGAAACTAGAATGTACAATTCTATTTGTGTTTGGATTTAATGTTCCATTTTGATTAACACCTCTTTAGATACTAAAAAGTTTCATTTGTTTCCATTTGTCTCCTTGAATTGATTTTTTCCATGTTTCTGAAATGAATCTGGGGGCTTCTTTTCTTTTTTGGGGGGAAGGCAGGGCAGTTGGGGTTAAGTGACTTACCCAAGGTCACACAGCTAGTAAGTATGTCAAGTGTCTGAGGTCAAATTTGAACTCAGGTCCTCCTGACTCCAGAGGCAGTGCTCTACTCATTGAACCATGGTAGCTGCCCCAGGGGCTCTTTTTCAACAGCTTTATGCACCAAATAGTTTGTTCATCCAAATTATCTTGATTTAGTTTCATCAATACATAAGCCCTTCAGAGCGTTTGTTTATCGATAGCTGCTAAACAACCTCTGATCCTATTCTCTTAATTCTTTGTACCCCTCTTCTGAAGTAAGTCATACATTGTGAGCATATCCTCTTTCCTTTCTAGTTTTCCCTGACCTACTGACTCTCTTTTCAATTTTTCTGGAGAATAAAGAGTAATTTGGTCTTTTTTTGATAAATTTGTAATAGTTTGCACCTTCCTGCCAAAATGACTTTCTTAAACTCAAAAATACAGAAAAGCAGCAGGAATGAAGAGGAACATGAGGCCTGGCATCAAGTCCTTTCTCGGTACGTCTTGATTTTCTCACATGTAAAAGAGCATAATTAAAGTTTTAACAGTTGAGTTTTTAACCTAAATTCAAGGTATTATATTTATCCCTGATTTTATCTCACTCGGCTTAGAATTCCAAGCCATTCAGATCATTACATATTTGGTTTCTGGTGTCTAATATATTAGATCTCTCCTCACTGACTTTATGTCATGGGCTATTTTGATAAGGGGACCTTTTCTGTGAAGTAGAAAGAACATTGTTCTGGGAGTCAAGAAACCTGGATTCTAGTCCCATCTCTGTTATTAATGATTTTATGGCCTTGGGTCAATCGCTTTATTACTCTGGATCTTATTTTGGCAAAATTCTGTGAAAAATACAACAGCAATTTTCTGTTATAATCTCTGTCTTCAAGCCATTGATTAAAAATGTTGAATAGCATAGGACAAAACTATCTTGCTCTATGAGTGAACTCTTCCTTAGGTTGACATGAGGCCATTAATCAACACTTTTGGGGTATGGTTAATTAGCCAGTTGTACATCCATCTGACAGTGCTATCATGAAGTGAATTGATAGGGTGAACTTGGACTAAATTCACCATGTCTTGACATACTAGAACTAAAGGTGGGAGGTGGAAGGGCAGGCAGGCACCTGCTGAAGAAGAAGTAAGTTTAGGTAGGACCAATAATGGGATACATTAATTTATTTTACAGATAGTGAACTTAGCTAATTCCTCCAATCAGTGAAGCAGAAAGAAAAAATATAAATAACATAAGAAGAAGGGAGAGTCAATAAATTTATAGATGATAGGTCATGATGCAATCAGGGGAAGGCAGTGGTGTGTTTTGGAAGGCATTCATTACCTTTGAAGACTAACATTGTAAACAACAGCTATGTGCTTGCAAAAACTCTCCTTTTGTTCTCACTGTCAAAGATAAAATGTAGATTTGGATAGTCCATAGATCCCACATGATGGTTTTAAAATTTCTTCCTGGATTTTCAGGAATTACAGGAAAAAATGGAGGTGAATTGTTTGAGCACCCTCTTTAAAATTACCTATTAAGCTGAGTGTAGTGATGTAGGCCTATAATCCCTGCTACTGGGAGAGCTTCAGCAAAGCTAATGGATTTCTTGAGCTCAAAAGTTCTGAGCCTCAGTACAGATAAAGATGATCAGGTATCTTAAGACTAGTACTAATACAGTGAGCTCCTAGGACCAGGGGACCACAAGACTAAACAGGTAAGGGTGAAATGTCCCAGGATGGAAATGGAGCAAGACAAAGATTTCATGCTGATCAGTAGTGGGATTGGGCCTATGAATGACCTGTGCAAGATAGGGATGCCTAGTCTCAGAGAGAGAGAGAGAGAGAGAGAGAGAGAGAGAGAGAGAAAAGAAAAAAGATAGCTAGAATGAAAGGAAGGAAGGAAGAAAGAAAGAAGAAAATCATCAATGGCAAATATTTTTAACCTTTGGGTGTATGTCATGGACTCCTTTGGCAGTCCAGTGCATTCTATAAACTTCTGCTAAAAATAATAGTTTTAAATGTACACAATAAAATACATAGGATTGCAAAGGAAACTAATTATGTTAAAATACAGTTATAAAATATTTATTTTTAAAAGTTTACCTATACCCCAGGCTAAGAATTTTTGATCTATGTTTTCTCATTAAGGGAAATTTCTGTGTTTTCAGATCAGCAAAAAGCTAGATATGAACTGAATTGAATTTTTCAATGGGTTGAACTGAATTTTTTTTTCTGGTTTGGAAGGACAAGATTGAGAACCATATTTACATTTGAACATTCTGCATAGCACATCCTTTGGTTCAGGAATATTCAGAGTGTACTCTTGCTGAGGGCAGAATTTAGCCCAATTTATGCTAGTATTTTCAAAACATCCTAAAAATGAAAATTGAAAAAAAAGTCTTCCATTATTCTCTTGCACATGTGGGTGCAGACGTAGGTGATCCTCTCTAAATAGAGAATCTGCTTCTGAAACTGTGATTCGAGTATGACTTTCCAAATGAATGAATGCTATTCTCCAATTTTGGAAAATGAACACCTTTGTTAGCAGTAGGTTTTCTGAGGGCTGTGATGGCCCTGGCCAACAACTTTGAATGACTCAGTGCTCTGTGCTTTTACTAGCCCTTTACACCATTGTGTTTTGATGCCATGTTTTGAAAGAAACATTTTGGTTACATGCGATGATGAGTTTTTAGCTGCCTGTGACTCCATTTTATGCATCATTGCATACTTAAATAGAGTATTCGTGTATTTTCTTTTTAACAAGTGTGACATTTCCCTTCTGCTTTTGGTCTCAAGTTTTCTTTTTCAAAATCCCCCTGATTCTGTTACCATGGAAAAGTTGAAGAATTGTTAGGAAGAGATTTGCTGAGATCCTAAGTATTCCGGAGAACCAAGTTAAAAACATATTGATAATAAAGTGAGAATGTTAGGAAATCGTCTTCATTATTTCTTTTTGAAACTCAAAAATATTTTTATACAGAATTTCTCAAAACATAACTCCTGATGACAGAAAAGAGAGAAATAACTCACCATTCTGGAATACATCCTCATATTTCTTACCTCATGTCATCCCCTCCTTGGCGCTCCTTTCATCCCTCTCCGCTGTTTTTCAAGTCCTACCCCAGTGTTACATTCTCCATGAAGCTGATTCCCTCAGTCCAAAGTAATCGCTTCTTCCATGGCTCTGTCATGATCCCCTTTTAGGGTACCTTTCTTATGCACTAATATTCTATTTTGAATCATACTTGTTTGTGCCTAAAACTCATGTCACTACTAAGTTATAATCTCTTTTTAAGAGTAGTATCTTCATCTTAGTACCACTTAAAATGTTTAGTATGTAATTAATGAATATTGAATTCCTTCTGCCAGCTTTAAAGCTGCTTTGAAGTGATTCAATTCAAAAACTTCCTTGCAGGCAAAGCATATTTCACTTTTTTTTTCTTTTCATTCTCAACATTTAGCACTGATTTTCACATAAAAATGATTTTGATTGATTAATTAATCAAGTACTTATAATTAATATATACCAAGTTCTTCACTGTATTATGACAAGAATGAAAACAGTCTATCTATGGCTGCAGGGAGCTAGTCTCAAAGTTTGTCTTTGAATCACCATAACTTTTGGCTACTCACAAAAGTTCCACTTCTCTTTCTCATACTTTCGGATATAATAGCTCCATGACTTCTGATGACAATGAGCATCAAAATCATACAATTTTTATAAAAACTCATTTTTCTCCAGATTTCATATAGGTCCAGCCTAGTTTCTCTTAGGCCAGGAGGTCTCGAGGGTCATAAATGTCTGATAAAGAGCTAAACACTAGTGGAGATGAGGCAGGGGCATGGTCAAAGCAAGCCTTGAACACCAACTGTGTGCAAAGAACCCTACCAGGAGCTGTGAGATGCAAAGAAGATGATAGATAATTTTATATCCCACAAGGAGCTTATAATCTTATCAAACTCAGTTCCTTGGGAAAGGAACAAAACATACATGGAACAAATCTAAAGAATACATACACAGAAAATTGGCAAATTAATAGGAGGTGTAAGAAACTTCATACATTAATACTGATGAAAATTAATTTTTTCAGACCTCTGTGAAAATCAGTATTTCTGTTTATTGAAAGGTCTCTGATTTCATTTCTGTCATTAATCTTTCCAGTGAGGGAGGTCACAATTTTACTTCCTTCATCTCCACCTCTGTCTTCCTAGACTATTGTCTTTAGCCAAAAAATTTCATTACCTACCCAGTCAGTTGATAAGTATCGAGTGCCTTCTACGTGCCAGGAATGATGCCAAGTGCTTGGGCTACAAAAAAGGCAAAAGTCAATCCTTTGCTCTCAAGGAGCTCACAGTCTAATTTGGGAGATGGCATGCAAACAGCTATGTACAAATGAGAAATAGGATAAATATGAAATAATTAACAGAGGGAAGGCATTAATAACAATAATAGCCAGCATTTATAAGGCACTTACTATATGCTAGGCACTGTGCTAAGAACTTTACAATTACTATCTCATTTGAGTCTCACAACAACTTCAGGAGGTATGATGCTATTATTATCCCCATTTTACAGATGAGGAAACTGAGGCAAAGAGCAGTTAAGTGACGTGCCCAGTGTCGCACAACTAGGGAGAGTCTGAGGTTGGATTTGAACTCAGGTCTTCCTGACTCCAGGTTCAGAGCTCTATGCGCTATGCCACCTGAGGAGACTGGGGAAGGCTTCCTACAGAAGGTGGCCATCCTTCTGGTGATAGGAATCTCCATGTATAGGCAGGCTGGCATAAAGTCCATTTCTAGAATTGTGATGAAAACTTTCTAAGACCTGTCAGAATTTACACTCCACTAGCATAGCCTTGAAGAATAGAGGGGTCACCTCTACTCTCCTTCATGATGAGATAATGCAGGAGAAGTTTGAAAATGTCCCAGATAATAAAAATGATAATGATGATAATAGCTAGCATTTATATAAAGCCTTGGTTGCAAAGGACATGCTGCATATAATAGGTCATCTCATTTGGTCTTCACAACAGCTCTGTGAGGTAGGTGCTATTATTATCCACATTTCACAGATAAAGAGACTAGTCTGAAACAAGTTTAGGGAAGGAAATAAGCATTTATCAAGTGCCTATTATGTACCAGGCTTTACAAATTTTATCTTATTTGAGCCTTACAATGACCCTGCGAAGTAGCTGCTATTATTATCTTGATTTTATAGTTTATAGAGGCAGAGAGGTTAAGTGATTAGCCTAGGGTCACACAGCCAGTAAGTGTCTGGGGCGAGATTTGAACTCAGGTATTCTTGACCCCAAGTCTGGAGCTCTTACCCACTGTACCACCTAGCCACCCTCTCATGCGTCCCAACCAACTAAGAAATGTGACAAGGCTAGGTAGTTGTGCTCAGAGGAAGGACTCACTTTCCTGACATAAGACTAGCAAATATTGTGTGTTGCTGTCAGAAACACCAACTCGGATGGCATTTATAGAAGTGCCAGTAAGAGAAAGGGCATGGAGGGAGAGGGGAGCTCCTTAAGAAGTCTACTTTCCTGAGCTTTACCCGGTGGGATTCTAATTTCTATCTCCTCTGCCCCCAGGGAGCCTTTAGGGGGACTGCTCTGGGTAGAACTCCCAAACAGCCCCCCATCACCCAGTTGTACCCATTCAGGGCATTTGGAGAAATTATCTATCTCTGAATGGCAGAGATAGATTTCCTTCTAGCCCTCCCCCGTATGCAGCCCCTCCAATATGAGTTGCCAGGTTACTGCTAGCAGGAAAGCTGTTCCAAGAAAGAAGTGGGGTGGGGTGGGGGTGGGGGAATAAAGAGTGGAGTAGTTTCTCCTTGGGCTTGGAAACAATTTCTGTGGTGGTGGAGGGAAAATATGTGGAGAATTTCTGTCTCCCAGGAACCATCAGCCTGTTTTCTACTTGATTAAATCCTCCATTTTGTTAGGAATTTGGTTGTCCTGGTGCCATGCTGTTGTGGGGATGATATATTCCCATCAGTGGCCCTGTGTGGTCTTGCCCATTTTCTCCCTCTCCTCATTCTAGTCCAAAGCTCATTCTGGCTGTACAAATACATTAGTCCCTGTCTACCAGTGCTATTTTTTTGTGTTTAAGAATCATAGCTTGAGAGCTGGAAGGAACGTCAGAAGCCATTTAACCAAACTCCTTGTGCTGATAAGGAAACTGCAGCTCAGTTAAGTAATTTGTCCAAGGTTACACAGATAGTAAATGTCAGAGGTGGGATTTGAATCTAGGTTCTTTGATTCTCCAGCTAGTCCTATTACCACTGTAATAGGCTGCTTCCATGGGCAGCTAGGTGGCATAGTGGACAGAGTGCCAGGCCTGGAGTCAGGAAGACCTGAGTTCAAGTGTGACCCCAGATACTAACTGTGTGACCTTGAGCAAGTCACTTAACCCTGTTTGCCTCAGTTTCCTCATCTGTAAAATGAGCTGGAGGAGGAAATGGCAAACCATTCCAGTATCTTTATCAAGAACCAACTCCCCCTGCCCAAGGGCATCACAAAGAGTTGGACATGACTGAGAATCACTGACCAACAACAAACAACCACTGCTACTTTCATGCCTCCTTTTGTTTTTGTCCAGACCAGTCTTTACAGTCAGGTAGGGAACACTTCATTTCTCGACCTCTCTGTTATCTTCAATTTATTCTATGTATCTCTTGTTTGTACATCGTTGTTTGCATGCTGTATCCTCTGTTAGACTGTGTGCTTCTTGAGGACAGAGACTGTTTTTGCCTTTCTTTGTATCCCCAGCACTTAGCACAGTGCCTGGCACAGCATAGGTGCTCAATAAATGCTTATTTATTTGATTGCCATTGCTGCTTGACATTTTCCCTGCAACTTATGGTCTGAGAGAATTGCCTGGGTTATTGGAGGTTGAGTGACTTTTCCAGAGTCACACAGCCAGTGTTTGTTAGAGGCTCAGCTTGAATCCGTATCTTCCTGGCTCTAAGGCCAGTACTCTATTCGCTGTGCCACCTATGCTGTTAAAATCCTTCATTCCTCTTACCAGATGATAAAGCTTAAATATTTTCCTAAAATGATACAGGGAATATGAACAATCTATTGATTCTAGTTATTAGAATAATGAATTTTCGAATTTGCCTGCTGTTATGGAGAGTATGTATAGGTGTGGAGAGGGGAGGAAAGAGGGTGGGAAGTCTACTCAGGAACAAAAGGTAACAATAACAGGCCTTCAGATGGTTGATTCTTGGTTCAGAGTTATAAGATATATTTTGATAAATCAAATAAAGGAAAAATGTATCAATATTTAAAGTGGAAATATAATTTTAACCATTAGTATGATGACGCATGACTTGGTATCTTTCTCTTTTTTCTTTTCCTTTTGCTATTCCAGATAATACAGCTTCAGAAATGATAGCCAGCATGGATTATAAAAAAAATCAGTAACAAAACTTCGGCTATTGAGAAACACTGACTACGGGTAATCACCCGGTTCCAACTAGAACAGGTATTTTAATCTTTGCATCATTGTTCACCACCTAAACTTGAGGTATCATTTTCATATTTCTCTTTCTGATGCTTTCATTGCATAGTCTACTCACAGGGTGGTTTATACAATAAAAGAAATAAGCTAGTCCTTTCTGCTGTGGATGTGTTTTATTGTAGTTATAAACTTCTTTTTGCCAAAAGTCTGTTTTTCTGGAAAGATGAAGTCCTCTTTGAAAGTTACTAAGTGTGTAATTACAAACTTTTAAAAGGAAAATATTGTTTATATTCATATATTTTATCTTGTACAATTTTTACAGGAATTTTGAGGGAATTTTAGTTGAAATAATTAGTAAAAGGTATTTTTTATTATGGGTTTTTAAGATTTTTATGGGGGGGATGGTACAAATATCTGTTTTTTAAAATTAAAATAAAAAATATATTTTCCATATAAAACATTTTTTAACATTTTTTTAAAAATTTTGAATTCCAAATTCTTTCCCTCCCCTTCTCTCTCATTGAGAAGGCAAGCAATTTGATACAGGTTATACATGTGCAGTCATACAGAGCATATTTCCATATTAAGCATGTTGTGAAAGAAAACACATTTCCTCCCCCCCCCCCAAAAAAAAAGAACAAAGTAAAAAAAAAGTATGCATTCAGATTCCATCAGTTCTTTTTTGTTGAGATGGTAGAATTTTTCATTATAAGTCCTTTGGAATTGTCTTGGGTCATTGTATTGCTGAGAATAGTTGTCATTCACAGTTAATCATTATATAATTTTACTCTTACTGCGTATAATGCTCTCCTGGTTCTGCTCATTTCACTTTGTATTAGTTCGTGTAAGTCTTTACAGGTATTTCTGAGAGCATCCTGCTCGTCCTTTCTTATAGCACAATAGCATTCATCACTATCATATGCCGCAACTTGTTCAGCCATTCTCCAATTGATGGGCATCTCCTCAATTTCCAATTCTTTGCCACCACTAAAAGAGCTGCTATACATATTTTTGTACATATAGGTCCTCTTCCTCTTTTTTAATCTCTTTGGGGTACAGACCTAGTAGTAGTATTGCTAGGGCTAAAGGTATGTATGGTTTTATACCCTTTTAGGCATAGTTCCATCTTGCTCTCCAGAACAGCTGGATCAGTTTACAATTCCACCCACAGTGCATTAGTGCACCAATTTAGCCCCATCCCATCCAACATTTATCATTTTCCTTTTCTGCCATATTAGCCAATCTGATAGGCGTGAGGTGGTACCTGTGACGATAGATAACTTTGATTGCTTCATCTAAAAACTACCTGTTCATATCCTTTGACCATTTATCATTGGGGAATGGCTCTTATTTGACTCAGTTCTCTATATGTTTGAGAAATGAGGCATTTATCAGAGAAACTTGCTGTAAATTTTTTCACAGTTATGATTACTAACTATATTTTCCTCCATCCTATTTCCCCCACTTATCCTACTCTCTCACCTTTCATCCTATCCTTCCTCAAAAGTGTTTTCCTTCTTACTACTGCCCCTGCCAATCTGTTCCCTCCTACTCTTTTCCCTTTTCTTTCTTATTTTCCTATATGTAAAGATAGATTTTTATACCCCTTTTTGAACCAATTTAGATATGAGGTTCAAGCATGCCCTCCCCCAACCATTTCCCCCTCCACTGTATAAACTCTTCCTTTCACACCTCTTTGATGTAAGATAATTTTCCCTTTTCTACCTCTGCCTTACCTTTTCTCCCATTGCATCGCTCTTTCTCACTCCTCAATCTTATTTTTTAGATATCATCCCATCATAGTCAACTCACACCTGTGACCTGTGTCTATGTATACTCCTACCTGCCCTAATAGCGAGAAAGTTTTTACGGGTTACAAGTATCATCTTCCCATGAAGGAATGTAAATAGTTTAACCTTATTGATTCCTTATGATTTCTCCTTCCTATTTACCTTTTTACGCTTCTCTTGAGTCTAGTATTTGAAAGTCAAATTTTCTATTCAGCTCTGGTCTTTTCATCAGGAGTGCTTGAAAGTTCTTTATTTCATTGGATATCCACTTTTTTCTCCTGAAGGATTATACTCAGTTTTGCTGCTTAGGTGATTCTTGGTTGTAATCCTAGCTCCTTTGTCCTCCAGAATACTATATTCTAAGCCCTCCAATCCTTTAATGTAGAAGCTCCTAAGTCGTGACCATGGCTCCACAATATTTTAATTGCTTCTTTCTGGCTGCTTGCAGTGTTTTCTCCTTGACCAGGGAGCTCTAGAATTTAGTTATAATATTCTTGGGAGTTTTCATTTTGGAATCTCTTTAATGAGATGATAGGCGGATTCTTTCAATTTCTATATTGCCATCTGGTTCTACAATATCAGGGCAGTTTTCCTTCATAATTTCTTGAAAGATGATATCTAGGCTCTTTTTTTAATCGTGGCTTTCAGGTTGTCCAATAATTATTAAATTATCTCTCTTGGATCTATTTTCCAGGTCAGTTGTTTTTCTAAAGAGGTATTTCACATTTTATTCTTTTTTCCCATTCTTTTGATTTTGTTTTATTGCTTCTTGATGTCTAATGGAGTAATTAGCTTCTATTTGCCCAATTCCAGTTTTTAAGGAATTATTTTTCTTCATCGAGCTTTTGTACCACTTTTTCCATTTGACCAATTCTGCTTTTTAAGGTAGATCTTTTCTTTAGTTAATTTTTGTACATCTTTTTTCATTTGGGCAATTATGCTTTTTAAGGAATTCTTCTCTGCAGTGAATTTTTTCTATATCTTTTCTAATTTTGGAAAATAATTCTACTTTTTTGAGGAGTTCATCTTCTCATTGGATTTTTGGGCCTTTTGGCCTATTCTGTTTTTAAGGTGTCGTTTTCCTCAATATTTTTTGTGTGCTTCTTTTATCAAGCTATTGACTTTTGTTTCATGATTTTCTCGCATCACTGTCATTTCTTTTCCCAATTTTCCCTGTACCTTTCTTGTTTGATTTTTTGAGCTCTTCCAGGAATTCTTTTTGGTCCTGAGACCAAATCATATTTTTCTTTGAGACTTTGACTTTGTTGTCTTCTGAGTTTGTATTTTGATCTTCCCTGTCACAATAATAACTTTCTATGGTCATGATCTTTTTTTTGTTGTTTCCTTATTTTCCCAGCCTATTTCTTGACTTCCAACTTTATATTAAAGTTGAGCTCTGCTCCCAGGTTGGAAGAGGCACTTTCCCAAGTTTCAGTTTTTTTTGTGCAGCTGTTTTCGAAGCTAGCTCTGGGGGTCTGTAAGTTTTCAGTTCATTCAAGGTGGTATAATCTAAGGAAAGGTGTGTTTACTACTCTCCTGGCCTCTGCTCTGTCCTGGAATTGTTACCAGGGTCCCCACTCTCCTCTGGTTGCAAGCTCTGGTGTTCTAGTTCTCTCCCTCACCCTGGGACTGAGACCCAGGACTGCAACTGGGATCCAGATATGGGCAGTACAGCAGAGTCCTGCACCTGGTGCCAGCAAAAGGACACCTATAATATCCTTCTGACCAGTTATCAGACCCCTTTACCATCTGTGGGCTGAGAGCTCTGGAAGCAGCTGCTCCCACAGCTAATTTAGTTGCCCCCCAGACTTCCTGCTGGTTTGCTGGGGCATGGGCCTGTTCTGTCAGCACAGCCTATGCTGGATTACACTCTGCTCTTACCCCAGTGTGACAAACCTTTCTTCCTGACCTAGGTTGTCTTGGGCCGGAAAATTGTTTCACCTCATCATTTTGTGGATTCTGCCTCTCCAGAATTCGTTTTGAGATGTTATTTAAAGTTATTTGGAGGGGAATTTAAATGAGCTCAGGCAGGTGTCTACCTTTTCTTCCCCAACTTGGCTCTATGACCCAACACCCCTGTATTCCTCCTCCCTGATCTGTGATTTCACTGGTTAGGGATTGCTAACATGCAAACTCTTTTCAAATGATGCATATTGGAAACTCATTTGTAATTTATCATTTTAAAGAGCTGTTAGGAACACTAGGAGATTAAATGATTTTCCTATGGCTATATAGCTACTATATGTCAGAGGCAGGAATTGAATCCAGGTCTTCTGGACCGTTTTTCCTTCCATATGGATTTAGTATTATTTTTTCTAGTTCTGTAAGATAACCCTTTGGTAGTTTGATGCGACATTGAAGAAGTAAATTAGTTCAGATAGTATTGTCATTTTTAATACTTTGACTTATCCTGCCTGTGAGCCATTAATATTTTTCCAATTCTATTTTGGTATGTTTTACTTCTCTATACAGTTGTTGATAGTTGTCAGATCTCAAATAAATCAATAATTTTTTAAAAATTTAATTTAATTTATTTTTTGTTACATTTTAAGTTCTAAACTGTCTCCTTCCCTCCTTCCCCACCCCACATTAGAGAAGGCCCACTGAACCCAGACATAAATACATGTTAAACCATACTATGCATACTTCTATATATGAATTCTTACTCTGGGGGTGAATAGCTTCTTCCTTTAAGGATCCTTCGTAGTTTGTTTGAATATTTGTAATACTCAAAATAAGTTTGTTTTTCACAATTATTGTTCTAATAGCATTTCTGTTAGTGCATATGTCATTATCTTGGTTCGGCTCATTTCACTTTTCATTATTTCTTGCAAGTCTTCCCATATTTTTCTAAAATCAAACAGCCCATCATTTCTTACAGCATCACAATCATATACCACAACTTGCTCAGCCATTCCCCAATTGATGGTCATCTCCTCAGTTTTCAATTCTTTGTCACCACAAAGAGAGCTGCCATAAATATTTTAGAACATATAGGTTCTTTTCCTTTTTCCATGATCACCTTGAGAAACAGACCTAATAGTGGTATTGCTGGGTCAAAGGGTACACACAGTTTTATAACTCTTTGGTTATAATTATCTATTGCTCTCCTAAATGGGTGGATCAGTTTGTAGTTCCACCAAAAGTTATTAGTGCCCCAGTTTTTCCACATCCCCTCCAACATTTGTCATTTTCCCCTTCTGTCATTTTAGTTAATCTGATAGGTGTGAGATATCTCAAAGTTGTTTTAACTTGCATTTCTCTAATCAATAGTGATTTAGAGCATTTTTTCATATGACTATATGTAGTTTAGAAATCAGTAATCATTAAAAACAATGTAATCCTGTTTAAGAAATCTAGAGATGAATCAGTGGAACAGATTATTAGGTGCACATCATACAGAAGAAAATCTATCTAATACTCAAGGAGTTGGTGAATGCAAAGACCCTAGCTACTGGGATAAGGACTCACAATTGACAAAAACAGTAGGAAAATTAAAGAGCAGTATGGAAGAAACTAGATTTAGGCCAACACTTCATACCTTATAAAAAGATAAGTTCCAATTGGATACATGAGCTAGATATGAAAGATTATATCATTAAATAGAGAAAGATGGAAAAAATTACCTACAAGGTCTATGTATAGGAGAAAAGTTTATGACCAAACAAGAAATAGAAAGGATCATAGAAAACAAATGGATAATTTTGATTATATAAAACAGTTTTGTGCAAACAAGTATAATAAGGCTAAGAATAAAATAGAAACAAATGATGGGGAAACACTTTGCAGCAAGTTTCTCTGACAAAGGTCACATTTCTAAGATATATAAGTAACTCATTTGTAAGAAAAAGAGACATTCTGCAATTGACAAATAATCTAAGGATATGAACAGATAGCTCTCAAGGGAAGAAACTCAGGCTATCTATAAACAAATAAAAAATCTTGAAATCACTATTAATTAGAGAAATTCAAATTAAAATAATTCGGCAATTCCACCTTATGTATCCATCAGAGTGGGAGAGATGACATAAAAAGGAAAAATGATAAATGTTGAAGGGCATGTAGGCACATTGATGCACTGTAGATGGACCTACGAATAAGTCTAATTATTCTGGAAAGAATTTGGAATTATACACAAATTTTACTAAGTAGAGTGTGTCCATTGGCCTACCTATATTACTGCTAGATCTTTACCCAAAAGATAAAAAAAGAAAAGATCTATTAATTACAAAAATATTCATAACAGCTCGTGTGTGTGTGTGTGTATGTGTGGGTATGGGTGGGTGGTGCCAAAAAAACCCTAGGAACTAAGAGGATGTCCATAATTGAGGAATGGCTGAATAAGTGATTTTGAATGTGGTGGAATACCAGTAGGTGATTTCAAATAGATGAGGAAAGACTGATTCAGATGAACTGATATAGACTGAAGTGAGCAGAACCAGAATAATTTAAGCTATAATATCAATATTATAAAAATGAACAATTTGAGAATTTCTATAAGATTATGAAGAATGAAATGAACAAAATCAGTAAAATTATTTATATAGCAACATTGTAAAAACAAACAACTTTAAAAGCTGTACAAACTATGATCAGAACAATGAGCATTCATGATTCCAGAGAACTGGTAATGAAACATGCTGTCTGCTATAGTCTTGTTTTTGGGTGCATAATGAGGCATAGATATCTACATCTGTATGTAATGTACACACATATATAAGCATATGTGTACATATGTGTAAACACATATACATACATATATATGTATATATATATATATGGTGTATGCATATATGTACCATTATTGGGGGAATTTGTTTTGCTTGACTAAGCATATTTGTTAAAAGAAATAATCTTTTTTTTTCTCTTCCCAGTGGGTAGTGGGGTTGGAAAGGAGAGAAAATGGATTTCTGTTCATTTTTTTTAAATAGAGAGGCCAAAGAGGGTTGGTGGTGCTACAGATGTATAATGTCACATGCACTTTCATATGAGATTATTGTATTATTATTTTTATTTAACTGTTTTATTTTGTTCCAAGAGACCCTTCATGAAGTGGGAATAATCTGTAATGCGAAGTAAAAACCAAACACATCAGTAAAGCTGAAAGTAGAAAAAAAATCTTGGGAGAAAAAAATAACTTTAAAAATATTTTCTGACAAAACATTTCCTATATGGAAAGATGCAGTTCACCACCTTCTGCACAGTCTTTCTTAGTGTTCCCCTTCTCCCCCCATTGCTAGTGCCCATCCTTCCAATTTGCCTTGTATTTAACTACCTTCCATTTATCTGTATTTTCTTTTTACATTTATTTTGCATATACTGATATATGCACTGCTCTCTCCCGATTGAACATAAAGTCTTTAAGAGCAAGAATTCTTTTCATCCTTGTATTTGCATTCCAGACTTCTAGCACAGAGCTTGACACATGGTTGGCAGTTAATACATAATTTGGTAATTGATTGACTGATTAAAAACTTCAGGTGAGATTCTAACATTTTGTGTAATTTTAAAAGGTATCAAGGTGGATTTGGAATCATCCTTGTTACCTTCAGCATGTGTAAATTTGGGTACCAGAGAGGAGGATTTAGACTCTCTTTTGCAATAAAAAGGGCATGTGTCCTTTGAATACATCGTTTGCATATAAGGTTGGACAACAGACAACAGCTCCATCTGTTGGGTAACTTCTCAGCATGCACATCCACCAACCACCGCATTTTTAATCAATATTGGAAGGTCAACAAAGTTAACTGTGGAAAAAGCAGATTGGCCCTATGTTCATTGTTAATTCATTCGACCAGAGAGGGCATTTGGGGGTAACTGAATGAAGTTCCTATTCGACAGGAGTTTGTTTTGAACATTCAGTCCCAAGGATAGCGGCATATCAGTGCAGATAGAGTAAGAGTTGTTTGCATAAGCCAGGCATGAAAATCAGCCTCATCCTTTGCAGTCACACCACGTATTTGTGTGACTGCTTGACGAACCATTGCCAGGGACGCGGCAGAGAGATGGGGAACCATCCTCTAAGTTTAAAATTGATATTAGTCCTGAAGATGATTTTTAGGATTTGAAGACTACAAAGTAATATGTATGAACCAAGATTAGTATGTATGTGTGGTGATATCTCCTGGTACTATTAGAGGAAGAAGAGGCTGACAAATGAGTCCTGCCTTGTGTAGAAAGGGAAAGGGAATCAGAGAAAGAGAATCAGTCTTCTAGAGTAGAGACCTCAGAGTTCATCTAGTCCAGGGATGGGGAACCTGCAGCCTTGAGGACACATGTGGCCCTCTACGTCCTCAGGTGCAGCCCTTTGACTGAATCCAAATTTCACAGAACAAATCCTCTTAACGAAAGGATTTGTTCTGTAAAACTTGGACTCAATCAAAACGTTGTACCCAAGGACCTAGAAGTCCACATGTGGCCTCAAGGCTGCAGGTTCCCCACCCCTGATCTAGTCCAACATCCCACCTGAAGCATGAATCCCTTCTACAGCACTCCAGACAAGTAGCTATCCCACTGATAGGTGAAGATCTCTAGTGACAGAGAACTCATACTATCTTTTCCACATTTCCTTTAAAAGGCAACCTGCAACACCGCTACTAGGTCTCTTTCCAGAGATGATAAAAGAAAAAGAACTTATGTGTTTTCAAATGTTTATAGCAGTTATATTTCTGATGGCAAAGAACTAGAAATTGCTAGGACGCCCATCAGTTGGGGAATGGCTGACCAAGTTGTGGTTTGTGATTGTGATGGAATACGACTGCGCTATGAGAAATGATGAGCTCGATGATCTTAGAACAACATGGAAAGATGTGCATGAAATAATAAAGAGTGAAATGAGCAGAACCAAGAGAACATTGTATATAATCACAGCAATATTGTTTTAAGAACAACTTTGAGTGAATAAGTCATTTTGACTATTATAAATAGCCAAATTAACTACAAAGAACATATGAACCAAGATGCTATCTACATCAAGAGAAAGGATTGATAACTAGAAGTACATATAGAATAGTTTTACATTTATATACATATTTCTATCTAACGGTAGACATCTCTAGGGCAGGGATGGGGAAAGGGAAGAAAAAAAAGAAATTTACGTGATAACATTGTTATATATTTAAAAGGAATAGCAAATTGTACACAATAGATTTGTAGTTTCATGGGCAATCTTTTTTGATTTTACTATGTTATAGAAATACTTGTTTTATCCCATAAATTAAAAATAAAATAAATTTGTTTTTAGAAAGGGCAGCCTGTTAACTTCTGAACAGGTTGTATTGTTAGGAAGTTTCTCCTTATATTCAGCCTAAATCTGCCTCTCAGTGGTCTCCTGGGTCGTGCACAACAAATCTAATCCTTTTCTCATATGATGACCCTTCAAATACTTGAATACAGCTGTCACCACCTATGTCTGCCATCAAAAAAAGGCCTGTCTTTTCCATACTAACCACCCCTAGTTCTGTTAGGCTATTTTGCTATAAGTGGTCCTTCCCTCTCTTTCCCTGACTCTCCTCCCCTCAGATTGTAGGTACACAGGTCTGAATAGACTTGTTCTCTTCTTGTTTCCCATAGGCAAAGAGAATCAAAGAGTTGAGAGGGTGCTTGGAGGCTATGTACTCCAGTGAATATGAATTCCCTCTTAAATCATTACTGGCTATTCTTTACCAAACAGTTGGCCCATTGTGAAATGATTAATTAAATACCTTAGAAAGTCTTGGACAAGAGCTCTTAGAACAAAAAAAAAAACCAAAAAACGAGGGCACTGAGAGATGACCGCATCTATCCTGCCTTGTTTAGGAGAAGAGTTATCTATACTTTTCTTGAAAGTCTTAGTAGACAAGACTGAATAGTTTTGGTTCAAATCTACCTTTGCCTTTTGCTACCTTTGGGCAAGTGACTCAGCATTTATACTGCTTACACACTGCGCTGCATCTGGAGTCAGGGGATTGATTTTTTAAAATCCCTTATGCTGCCCATCTAACCATGGACAGTTTCTTCACCTATAAAATGAAGGAGTTAGACCAGATGATTTATGAAGTCCTTTCCAGTCTTATATTCCTTGGGATCTTGGAAGTCCTCTCTAGCTCTAAGATTTTGTGATTCTCTGATCTTTCATGTTTCTTTGTAACAAAATAACACTTGTTTTATTTACCTTTTCAGGTTAAGGAGCCAGATAAAATGGCATTTTGATTTTGTTATGTTAGATTGCAGCCATTCAGAATGTTTCAAATGGAAAGTAGCAGGGTCTAAGAGATTTCCACATTGAGTCTATATAGCCTGGAGCAGGCCTCATTTATATAGTCATGGAGGTATAGAGAGAGACTTAAGCACTAGCCCTTCTCTGCCTTCAGAATCACCCAAAGATAAAACCATCAGCAAGCATTATCTGTAATGGGGGTAAACTAGAAGCCTTCCCAATAAGATTGGGGTGAATCAAGGATGCCACTATTACCCAGTAGTGTACTATTGCTACTGTATAATATATATTAATATAATATATAATGCTAGCTATAATAATAAGAAACAAGAAGAAGAAATTGAAGGAATTAGAATTAAAATAGGCAATGAGGAAACAGAATTACCCAAAGGTAGTGTTTCCAAAACACACCTTTAAAATTCATAAGCCTCTATAATAATTCTTTTAAAAAAATAATACCATGGGGGAAGACTCATGATCTAAAACAGTGACCCCAAGCTCCCAATTAGCCATACATCAACCTGGGACTTAGATACCTAATTATTGGTGACATGATGAGCTTTGTTAATTAAGTAACTGGGAAATGCATGAATCACAGTCAGGATAGAAGCCCCATGCATGCACTGACTGCTATAGTACGTGGCACCATGGATAGAGCATTGAGCAGCCTCAGATGTTTGTGGCCCTGGGCAAGTTACTTAATATCTGTTTGCCTCAGTCTCCTCAGTTATAAAATGAGGATAATAATACACCTGCTTCCCAGGATTATTATGAGGATCCCAGGTTATTATGAGGTTATTATGAGACAATATTTGTAAAGAGCTTAGCACGGTGCCCGGCACATAGTAGGCACTTAACAAATGCCTGCTTCCTTCCCAAGTCACTAAAAGTCCCTTGGAGCAGAGGAAGTTTTATATCCCAAAGGAAAGCTGCATGGAAAAATACTGGCAGTGGCTTCCTTGTATTTTCCAGAATGGTCTCATGCAAGGTACCTCAAAGGAAGTAGGGGTTCGGGAGGAACTTGGAACAGGGAGAGCATGACAGCTCGTCTCTGGGAATAGGCTGCATAAATCAAAGGAAGGGAATCCCTGGTAAATAATATCCCAAGTAGAATATGTGCACATGACATTTAGATAATGATTGCGAATTAGCTTGTAGTTATGAGTATATGCAAAACAGATACAAAGTAAATTCAAGGTAATTTTAGAAAAGAGACATTAACAGCTGTGAGAGATGTGGGAACTGGCCCGTGGGCTTTGAAAGAAATGGTATTCTAAGTGGTAGAAGTAAGGAGAAAATATATTTCAGGCACGAGGTACAGCCTGTGCAAAGCCGCCAAGATGGGAGATGGAACGTTGTACTTAAGAAATAGTAAAGCAAACAAAAACAAAATTCCAGTTTAACTAGACTGTAGGGTGTGTGAGGGGGAATATGAAGTCTGGAAGGGTAGGTGGGAGCTAGGTCACGAAGGACTCTAAGTGAAAAATAGAGGACTCTGCATTTGATCTCAGAGGGAATAATAGTTTATTGATCATGAGAGTGACATAAATAGTGATGATGACTTATAGCAAAAATACATGCTCTTAGGAGACATGCTTCTTAGGCAAACCTGAGCCTGGAATACCTATGTTTTCCAGTTTCAGGTGGTCTTTTAGTGCCTTTCGTTCTCCTTTCCTGACCACAAGTCATTGACGAACAATCTTGAAATATGGATGTTTCCAGCCTGTCATTACCTCATTGGTAATTTTGAGTTGGAGAGTTCCCAAGTCAGGTCTTGGCTGCTCAGAGTGAGAATACTTCCTTTACTGAATGCTTCGTGGAGGAGAGGAGTGCAACAGGGTCACCCTGAAGCCATGCAATGAATGGGGGTCTGGACATTACCAAACAGAGGCAGCTGTGGGGCACAGTGGATAGAGTGCTGGATTTGGGGTCAGGAAGAGCTGAGTTCAAATGTGACCTCAGATACTTCCTAGCTATGTGACCCTGGGCAAGTCACTTAACCTCTGTTTGCCTCAGTTTCGTCAACTGTAAAATGGAGATAATAATTCCACTTATCCCTCAGGGTTTGTTGTGAGGATCGTATGGGATGATATTGTAAAAAGTGCTTAGCACAGTGCCTGGCACATAGTAGGTGCCATATAATTGCTTTTATTCCCTTCCCCTAACTCTACATGATATTATTGCGAGCCTAGGTCTGAGATGAATGAGAAATGTTTGTTCGGCAGTCCCACAAAGAGAAGTGAAATGGAATATCTGAGTGCCTTGTTTCCTATCTTTGTTCATTCATGCATGTTGGTCCTTTCCAGATTATGTACTTTCTGTGATGAAGGAAATCAGAAGCTCTCCTATAGCTGATATCCATATCGAGTATTGAATATCTTTATGGGAGAGAACCCTGTTGCCCACTTTAAGGGAAATCCTAGTTAGGAGCCACAACCAGGCTTTGTTTTTAGAGATTTTCCTTGTACCTGCTATAAAAGCAGTAGCACTTTGAATTTGAGGAGCAGTAGGATGCCCACTGACTACAGTGGGAAGGGATTTGAACATGTTATCTTGGCATCATTTTTACAGCTACTCTAGTGTTCTTTCTGGCAGACTGCTGGCAAATCAGCATGTGATTGATTTGTAATCCCTAGGAGCCAAAACATTTTTTTTGCATGTGTGCTTCATACATCCTTAAGTGCTGTTTCATTTGGTTTAGGTTTTCTAACTTTGTGCATGAGGTCCTAAAAATAAAAATTGCAAAACATAGCCACAAAAATATTCCACCTTAAAATGACCCAGGAAAATACTTAACTTTAGTGATCACCAGCTCCTGGCCCGTCACTGGAGGCTAAAGCCGGTAAAGCGCTTTGCATACTTTATCTCCTTTGATCTTGACAACAACACTATAAAGTAGGTGTGGTTATTATCCCCATCTTACTAGGGGAAACCAGCATGAGAGGTGTTGAATGACTAGTAAGTATCTGAGGTGGGAAACAAATCCAGGTCTTCCTGGCTTCAGCATTCTATCTGATCCACCCGTGTTTATGTATCTGAAAAGCTGCTTGGGTATAAAAGAAATTAAATTAAAAATATGGAACAAGTCAACTAGGCGGTGGAACTTGCCAGGATAAGGTGAGCCATGAGGAGCCATATGAGACCAACAACCATGCTGATAGAAGCATGAATACAGATGAGACGTTTCCCTTAGGTTTCTCTAAGTTTTGGGCCTCTGTGGACTGAGATGAGATAGAAGGCAGCATAGGACTTTGATGGATTTGGAAGTCAATTAAAAACAGTTGATATAGATTTCCTTAATGATTTTGAAGATCTTTGAAGGATCATGACACGACACTGCTGATAATATCCAAGTGAAGTGATTTCCAACTCTGCAGACCCAAGAAGCTGTCTTTATTTTGTAGCAATAGCATGGATATTTTTATTTAAGCAAAAGGTAGCATGTGATCTCTAAAGGGCTTCTGGAAGTCACTTCAGAAAGTTGCAACCTGGTTAACCAAGAAAGGAAATTAATTACAACAAATAGCAACCCTTAAGAAGCCACCAATAGATGTATTTTAACATCAGTTGCTTGAAAAAATATGAAAAAAGGAGTAAAAATAAATAAAAAAGTTGAGTTTCAGTGTGCAACTTCATCCTCTAGTAGGTTCATTTTTGGCAAATTGTTTTTGGCTCACAAAGCTAACATATGCTGACACTTTGGGGCCAGCAACTATAATGCCCCCACGATTTTTATTTGCATATGTTACATCTCCAGTCACATTGAGTATCTTCCAGTAATCCTCTAGGATTCCAGGAAACAAGAACACACAGCACACAGTGCACTAAATATTTCACATGTACAAGTCACCTATTTTAATTTTACTGACACCATGATCTCTGGCAGTATAGTTCGGGACGGCAAAAGTTGATTTATATCTTGTTTTCTAGCAACTGAAAGTCCCTCTCGATAGGTTTCACCACCAATAAAAGCAGCAACAACTAGCATTCCTACAGCATTTTAAGGTGATATATAAATTTGGTCTTTATTTGACAAGTAGGAAGTCAGAGAAGCACAGAAGGCTTGGGAGAGAATCTGAGGCTGGAAAGAGACAAGGTTCTAATGTGACGATTGGTAGGAGCTGCTCTCACACAACACTGAGAAGAGTTGGAGAAAACCAAGTTCTAATATTGAGTCAAATGGGATCCCTGCTGGGGTCAGGCCAATCTCTGACCAGTCATGTTCCAGGTTTGTTAGTGTGATCAGTTCCAGTTAGTTGCTTGAGGAAAATAAAAGGGAAGAGGGAGAGGAACTGAGGCAGAAGAAGAAACCTACTTGTTCTTCTTTCAAATAATCATCTCAATTCCTGCCCCAGTGTCTTTGCACAGTTTGGCCCCTTTCCCTGGAATGCACTCTCTTCACTTTTACTTTAATTTCTGTCAAGGCTCAATTCAGGTGTTCCTATAAATAGAATATCTTTCCTGCTTCCCCTCTGTGCTAGGCTTCTCCCCAAGGTGGAATTATCTCTTACTTATCTATTTAAATGTCAAATTGCCTCCTCCTCCTCTCCCACTTTAAAATGTGAGTTCTGTGAGGGCAAGGACTAATTTTGTTGTTTTGTTTGTCTTTGTATTTCTAATACCTACTATAGGATGCCCTTAATAAATGCTTGTTAAATTTAATTGTAAAAAAATTCAGATAGCTAAAAAGAAGAGGTTTCAGAGGAGAGAAATGGAAGCAAGAAGAGGAATATCAATATTACAAGCAGCAAAGACAGAATTATAGTTTAGCATTTACTAAATGGGGTGAGTGGGAAAAATGTAAATTTTTCAAAAACTAAGAACTCTCTTTTTTTTAACCATTCAATTCAATTTTTTTTTATTTCCAAATTCCCTCCCTCCCCCATCTTTTGAGAAGGCAAAAAAAGACAAAACCCAATACAAATATATATAGTCATGTGAAATAAATTCCTTCATTAGCCATGTCCAAAAAAGAAAAAAAAGAAAGCAAGAGAAGAAAATATACTTTAATCTACACTCTAAGTTCATCAGCAATCTATCTGGAGGCGTATACCATGTTTCATCATGAGTCCTTTGAAATTAATAGATATTTTGTTGATCAGAGTTACAAAGTCTTTCAAAATTGATTATCTTTACACTATTGCTGTTAACTCTATAAATTGTTCTGCTTTTTTTTTTTTTTACCGTACACAAGTTCATATAAGTCTTCTCAGCTTTTTTTTTTCTGGAACCAACTCCTTCATCATTTCTTATGACACAGTAGTATTCCACCACATTCATATACCATAATTTGTTCTGCCGTTCTCCAGTCATTGGACATATACTCAATTTCCAGTTCTTTGCCACCACAAAAAGAGATGCTATAAATATTTTTGTACATATGAGTCTTTTTTTCTCTTTCCTTTATCACTTTGGAGTATAAACCTATTGGACATGGCTCCAAATTGCTTCCAGGATAGTCAGGCTAGTTCATAGCTCTACCAACAGTGAATTAATGTATCTTTTTTTCTCCCCACATCCCATCCAGATTTTAATTATTTTTCTTTTTTGTCATGTTAACAAATTTGATGGGTATGAAGTAGTACCTCAGAGTTATTTTAATTTGTATTTATCTAATTATTAATTATTTAGAGCGTGTTTTTTTTTAATATGGCTATTGATAGCTTGGATTTCTTCCTCTAAAAACACCTTATTTATAGAATTTGACCATTTATCAATTGGTGACTGGCTCTTATTTGTGTAAATTTGACTCAGCTCCCTATATATCTTAGAAATCAGACCTTTTCAGAAAAACTTGCTCCAAAGATTATTTCCCAGTTTCTTGATTTTCTTCTAATTTCAGCTGTATTGATTTTGTGCAAAAACTGTTTAATTTTATGTAATTAAAATGATCCATTTTATCTCCTGTGAACCTCTCCACTTCTTATTTGGTCATTGACTGACTCTACCCCGCTCCATAGATCTGTCAGGTAATTTCTTCCACGTTCTATGAAATTTTACTTATGAATCATATAGCCATTTTGAGCTTTTAAAAATGTAGCATTGGAATTAATTGTGTTTTAAATATTTGGTGGAATTCACTGGTAAATTTGTTTGATCCTGGATTTTTTTTCCTTCAAGAGTTCATTTATGGCTTGTTCATTTTTTCCTATTGCATTATTTAAGTATTCTATTTAATGTTCTGTTATTCTAGGCAGTTTATAGTTTAGTAAATATTCATCCGTTTCATCTAGATGGTCAGTTTTATTGGCATATAGTTGGACAAAGTAGCTCCTAATAATTGCTTTTCTTTCTTCTTCCTTGGTTATGAATTCACATTTTTCATTTTTTATACTGGTAATTTGGTTTTCTTCTTTCTTTTTTAAAAGTAAAAATATCCAATGACATCTTTTTTTATCAGTTCAATGGCTTTTTTCCTTTCAATTTTCTTAATCTCTCCTTTGGTTTTCAGGATTTCAATTTCGGTATTTAGTTGTTTTTAATTTTTTGGTTTTCTAGGTTATTTTTAGTTGTATGCCCAATTCTTTGAGCTGCTCTTTATCACTTTTATTGGTATAGACATTATCTTTACAATATTGCTGTTAACTCTATAAATTGTTCGGCTTATTTCACCCTACGTAAGTTCTCAGTTAACTGGGTATTGCTTTGGCTACATCTCACAAATTTTTGTCTGTTGTCTTTTTGTTGTCATTATCTTTAATGAAATCACTCATTATTTCTATAATTTGTTCTTTGACCCATCCCTTCTTTATGATTAAGTCATTTAGTTTCCAATTAATTTCAAAGGCCTTTTATTGAAAATAATTTTGTTGCATTATGATCAGAAAAAGATGCAGCTTTCAGCTTCCTTTCATATGTTGCATTCTCCTATTAGACTGAAAGCTCTTTGAGGCCAGGAACTGTCTTTTTCTTATCATATGTATGCCCAGCACTTGGTATAGTGCTTGACACATAGCTTAATAAATGTTTATTGTATTCTATTATATTGTACTTGAAGCAAGGCTTTCTCGCATGTTTAGTAGAACATTTATGGAGGATTTATTGAAGGATATGGGCAGAAACTGGCTAGAATGAAAGAAGGTGGTTGGGTTGTGATTGACATTGGCACAAGAAAGTCCACACAAATGAGCTCGTGGACCCACCAAAGCATCACAGGACTTAGAGATGGAGGAGACCATAATTTCCAAGAAGTCAGTTTTTTGGTTGTACACTCTGCCCTTGACTTTTACATAATAGAAACAAGTTATCAGCAAACAAAGAAATATTTTAAAAAACACCCTACTGGATTTGTCCTGGGGTTAGTACGCACCTTCCTATTTCTAATGCTTGTGATTTTGTAATGATAACCTGTGCATATAATGATAATCTTGATAGTCCTTCTAAATCATTGAAAAACAAAAGAGGTGTCACATAAATTTACTACTAGATTGTGTTCTGATTCTTTGAAAAATGTTAACATACTCATTTCATATGTGATGACTCTTTATTGAACAGTATATCTGATTTACTAGAACATTTAACTTCCTAACCATTCCCAAAACAATTTGTCATATTTCCATCTTGTGATGGAGAACAAGGAGCCACTAGGCTACTCATTCTTGAAATTGGATTCTTTATCCAGATTTCATAATGTTCAATAGCCAGCAATAATAACAGCTAGCATTTAAATAGCACTAAATATGTGCCAAGTACTGTGTTAAGCATTTTATAAATATTATCTCATTTATCCTCACAACAACTCGGGGAGGTAGATGCTATTATCAACACTATTTTGCAGTTGAAGAAACAGAGGCAAATCTGGGTTAAGTGACTTGCCTAAGGTCATAAAACTAGTAAATGTTGGAGGGATGTTTGAATTCAGGTCTTCCTGACTCCAAGCCCAGCATTCTATCCACTGTGCCCTCTAGCCGCCTGGATACTTAGCTGAGGATGGAATGGACCTCTGGGTGATGGGCCCAGCACTTCTCTGATGTACCCCTTTTATCATAAAGCACTATATAAATGTCAAATCATCATCATCATCATCATCATCATCATCATCATCATTATCTTACACAGTTCAATTCTGAACCTAAGAATATCTCAAAGGACCAGTTTGCTTCAATTGACAGAGGTTATATTTTGCACGTACTAGAGAGAGCAGGACAAAAATTTTTGTTTCAAAGTAAAATGGTAATATCCGCTTGTATTATTTGCATTTAAAATATATTTGCACAGATAAAAGAACTTACAGTAAAATTATAAAAATTATTTAGAGGAATCATTGTGTCAATTGACACGCCTGGTTCTTCAAGTGTTCTAAAATCTTTTTTCACGGTCATGCGACTTCATAGTCTTGCAAAGATGACACATGATCCTATACATTTTCTCCTTTCTTTTGAAGCTTCCATATGTGTTTCCCCACCTCTAGAATCTGTAGAGAGCAGGAATATACCCTCATCTGGAAAACGATGGGATTGGACCAAGTGATCACCAAGGTCTAAAATTCTATCATGTTTTTCACTCTGACCTCTGTGTTAGAAAACATTCACAGAGCCAAATCTTAAAACATTACCACCACCACCAATATCATAAAATCTACTATCATAACCTTTACAGCATCTTACCAAAAACAATCCCCGAACATGGGTATGCCAGGCACTCTTGGTCTCCTGTTAATTATAAAAAAATGAAGTCTAAGAAGTAGAATAGGAGAGCATCCTGATGCAATTTCACTTTCATCTCATACATTCATATTACTGACTTACTCTACTCTTTCCCTGTTTGGATTTAGAATCATTTTATTATCTTTTAAAGTTAAATGCAGAACAATTTTTTTCTCCTGGGCTTTTCTCCCCAAAAAACATATTTAAATCTGTGATCATCTCCCTTATCCTACAGACATAAGAAGGAGATGAGCCTGTTTTGTTGTTGTTTTCTTTCCAATGCAGCTAATCTGGCAGAATAGAACTATTGTACTCTGATTCTGAGTCAGCTGTCAACATTTTTAAAGATCTCTCTAGGACAAGAGGAAGTCATGGATTCTGAGGAATCCCATCTTTGTGGGTAGTTTGGTATCAGGACAGCTTTATTTCAAAAGCATTATTTAAGTAATAGATTTCATTGGAATAGATAACTTGCTGTTTGCCTCAATTTCCCTGACTATAAAATGATGATAATAGCTTCTACTTCACAGGATATGAAATAATATTTATAACAATCCTTAGCATGGTGTCTGATGCTTAGGCAGTAATACATAAATGCTTATTTCCTTCTAGAGTTCCCTGGTGCAGTGAAAGATTTACTAACTTGCTGAGGGTCACAGTTACTATGTGTCATAGATAGGTCTGGAACTCGGGTCCTCCCAAACCCCAAAGCTGGCTTTCTATCCACTACAGAACACTACTTCCCTACTTGGTAATATTTCAAGTTATTAAAGATTCAGTATTAAAATAATTCATCGTTGATTCTGTATTAATGTATTGCTTAATTTAACGTTGTCCTTAATCCCCACCAATAGGAAGCTATGGCCCCAACCCTGTAGCAAAAATCTCTAAGTTTTAGAAAAAAAAATCAATGAGTTATATAAAACTCCATTAATTTCAACTTGCTGATAACTACGCAGTGAGAATCCTTACTGTGATTCACAGGAACAGTACTTACATGCAGATGCTTCACCAAGTCATTCTCATTTGTCTAAGGGAAGAGTCCTCATTAATTCCAATAAATCCTGAAAGAGGAACAAAAAGAATAACAAAGCAAAAAGACTCCAAAGCTTAGAGTATTACACATTTCCCGGGTTTTGCCCCTTATTTGATATTATTTAAAAGGCATTCATTCTCTATAGCCTTGAAACTGATCAAAAGCTTTTGTTAGCTAACACAAGACATGAATTAAAATTGGTTAGGGAGTTCTTGGATAAACACTGGTAATTGATTTTATTCACCATAAAAAGGGAGCCTGGGTTTTGGGACCTGGAAGTTTCTTCAATCTTTAAATCTATTTTTCCCACTTAGTGAAGTGTCAATTATAGAAAAAGTCCTAGGAGCAAAGATTTATTGCTGAAAAGGACCTTAGATGCCATCTAGGTCAATCCCTTATTTTTACAGATGAGGGTATAGAGGTTCAAAGAGACGAAATTTGAACCTAATTCTTCCTAACTTCAAATCCAGTGTTCTCTTCACTATGCCATACTGTCATATCCTGAGAATTAATATCTCATCACATCTATCCTCTCCACCCTGACCCCACCCCACTTCCACCCCTACTTTCCCAGAACTTAAAAGGATTTATCTTTAGGATAGAAAATGCTATTCTAAGTTCTTTGTCATAATTGATTTTGTGCTAAACCAATTTAATCTGGTTGTCATAACATGACTATAAAATAATAACTAGCTTTCATACCTGTCTCAGTACATTTATAATCATGCCATGTGACTTTTCAGTCTAAGGCAAGGTGACTGAGAAGTGAGATCAAACCCAGTGTTTAATAACGAATACTTATTTAATGGGATATTTTCTTTCTTTTTAATTAAAAAATTTTAGTTATTTAACTTCAGCCAATAGCTTTGTTTATTAAGTACCTGCTATGTGCCAGGCACTGAGCTAAGTAAAGATAATACAAAGAAAGGCAAAAAACCAGACTGCCTTCAAGGAGCTTACATTCTAATGTGGGGGACAACATCTAAACAACTATGTACAAACAAGATATGTGTGGTGTGAAGCCTCTGACACGGGGGTTGATTTGCAACTAAAAATAAAAAAAAAACAAACCCCAAAAGAACAAAATGTAGAATTTGTCATTCTTCACAGTTTGGGAAGAGCGAGAAAACTAACATGAGATCTGCTCTCAGGATGGTAGAGGCTTTCATATATAAACTATAGCAGAGTTTGAGGGGCTCTTAAGAAGGAAGAGAAGTGGTAGTCATCCCATGGTGGTAGCTACTGTCTGTCATAACCATAGTTCCCGTCCTTAAGACCTTTACCTAAATGGACCAAGAGGGAGGTATGTGACTGTGGCTTTATCTCCTATACTAGCTCCAGTTATAGCAGAGTCGAAACAAACAAATCAACTGAGATTAACCAAGCAGTTACTGCTTCCTACCTCATCCCTGCTTTACTTCCATTTAATTTCATTTAAAATATATAGTTGTAGGATTTATTATTATTTCTCATAAGCCTCCTTGATGGACTGCGCTTCTTCATCACCATAAATGAGAGCAGCTATACATATTTTTGTACATATAGGACCCTTTCTGCTAGGTCTTTGATTTCTTTGGGTATAGGCCTAGTAGTAACATTGCTGGGTCAGAGAATAGGTAACATTTATGGGATATTTTCCTTTAGTGTTATTTTGAAAGCAATTAAAATACATGCAGATTAAGAAAATTTACTTTTAAAAAGTGAATGAAAATCCAAATGTACAACTGAAACTTCTGACACCCTAAAGAATTGTTTTAAAAGGAAAATGGCATTTTGTTATTTCTTAGGAGGACTCATTAATCTACTTTTAGTGGTTTAACATATATCCTTCATGTAAGATTTACAAATCTGATACTTCACTAAATGTCACAATAAGGGACCTCAGAGGCCCTCTAGTTCAAAACATATCTTGAAAAGGCATCCCCTCTATAGTATTCCCAACACATGACTATCTTGCCTTTGCATGAAGACCATCAGGAATGACTTTTAACTTCCAAGGTAATCCATTATACATTTGGATAGTTCTAATTGTTACAAAATTCTTCCTCAAATTGAGTGGCTATCTCTCTCTCTCTCCTCCAACCCATTGCTCCGGGCGTTCTCTGGGACTAGTCAGATGAGTCTTAATCCTTCTTCCACATGACATCTCTTTTTTTTTTGACATATAACAGGTGTTTAATAAATGCTTAACTTGACTTACATTATGGTCATGTCACATACATACATGTCATATATAAATTTATGAGAAGAATTAAAGAGGTTTCTTTGTATTTTCTTGAAATCAGAACAGAACAATAAAAGTTATTCTCTTTTTAGCTCTGATGATGGTAATCTCTTTTTTTCTACCAATGACTAGAAGAAGCATAACTGGAGAGGATATTTTGAGATTTTCTGGGCCACAGGAGTCAGAAAAGACTTTGGAGGCCTCTAATATAACTTACCGCCCAAGGCAGGAAGCTACTACATCCTTGCCCACGTTTTGTTTGTTTATTTTCATGTTACTTTTATCACTGTTCACAGGGATAACAGAGCTAAACATACACTTGAAAAATGTTTAGGAAAGGCTAGTTCTACTCTACCACACACCAAAGAAACCCAACATGTGGCAGTAGACCATAGGGTAGGTCTCTTGGCCTGTAGGCCAGCCATGGAGCCACGGATGGGGCAGGAACATCAACCTTTGTCATTCCGATTTTCCATTACAACAAAAAATGCAGAATTACAACAAAACATAGTTTCTCCAATCTGAGTAAATAATGTCTTCAACACCTAAATATTTAATTTCTTTTCAAATGTATGTAGATTCTGTTAGATTGGGTATTCTCTGACCAGATCTCTAATTTCATCAGGGTGACATCCCTTCTAATACTTGAAGACAAGTTCTCATGTCACCCTAAGTTTTTTCTTCTCCCTGCTAAATATCTCCAGTTTTATTGTTCATAGTTTGGCTTTTGATCCACCATCCATCCTAGTCACCTTTTTCCAGACATCCTCCAGCTTACAAATTCCCTTCCAAAAATGTGGCACCCCAAACCGAATACAGTATTCTGAAAGCCAGGGCAAGGTACAAAAGAACTACATTTCTTTCATTCTGGAAACCACTCCTATTAAATTCTGCCCAATATTGTAATAACATTTTTTAGGGTGCCATGATACACAGTTGACTCATTTTTGCCCCAAACCTACAGATCTTTTCTTTTTGTTATAACTGTTATTTAGCTGTACCTCCCGCATCCTGCTTTTATATAATTTTTAGAACTCAGGTACAGGAAATTACATTTATCCCTATTTAATTTCAAGTTATTAGAAGTGTCTTTTTTTTAATTCTAGCCTGTCAAGTTGTTTAAGAGTCCTGGTTCTATCATTCAATCCTATCTTTTACAAGAAGCCTTTCTCAAACCCTCTTAATTCTAGTGCCTTCCATCTGTTAGTTATTTCCTGTTTATCTTTATATGGCTTTGCTTTGTATATATTTGTTTTCAGTGTTGTCTCCTTATTAGATTGTAAGCTCCTTGAGGAGTTTTTGCCTCTTTTTGTAACCCTAGAGCTTAGCACAGTGCCTGCCACACAGTAAGAACTTAAAAAATATATTTATTGATTGATTAATCGATCATTTCATCATACTAGCCTAGCTTAGGATCATTCACAAATTTCATAAGAATGCCATTTATGTCTTCATGGCCATTTAACAGATAGAACCTCAATTTAATTAGTTTTCTTTGTATGGAGTCTACATTTTTTAAAAATAATTTTAAGCTAAGTGTAGTGATACAGTTTGTAGTCCCTGCTACTGGGGAGACTGAAATTGGTGGACTGCTTTAGTTTGCAAGTTCTGAGCTATACTGGGGCTAAAATCAGTTTTGGGGGGGGGGAGGTCTATGCTAAGTCCAATATCAATGTGGTGAGAGAAGGAGAGGGAAGCAGGTTCTACAAGGAGGGATGAACCAGCCCAGGTTGGAAAGCTTACTCCATTGTACTTCTAGCCTGGGCAACATTGAAGAAGCCAGTCTCAAATTTAATAAGAGTAACAGCATTAGTACTAATATTAGTAACAGCATTAGTAATAATAAATCATATTGAACAAATCAGTTCACCTCTTTGAGTCTCAGTTTACCCATCTGTAAAATGAAGAGCATGGGCTAGAGTCCATCTCTAAGATCCTTCCATTTCCAAAGTTCTGGGATATAGACTTTTGATTATATGTACGAAATATGATAGGCAGAATTTTGTTCATCTTTGGCAAAAGTCTAATTTCAAGGATTTTCACAGGAAAAAAAGAATGGGAGGTATTGTTTGTATCTTAAGGGAATGATTTCTCTATTTTAGCTTTTCCTTAAAGAGGAAAAAAAAGTTAATATTAAGTACTGAGAATACTATTATCCTGAATAAATACTTCGGCCTATGTCAATACAACATGTTGAACTGGAAATGAAGAGAGCGAGTCATAATAATTCACAATATCTCCACCACTACTCTGTGTTTGAGAAAATATACAGTAATGATTAAGAATACGGGTTGGCAGCCTATGACATTCGTACAAAATAGGAGATGCAGGCTGATTTTAGTGACATGTTAGTCCAGTCACCATGATCCCCTCACCACTAAGTCCTTGTTGATGTACACTATGTTTATGTGCTGCTATGGCTCTTGAGAGCCTACAACTAACTAACTGCTTCTCCTCAGAATAAGCAGAATCAGCCAAACCAGGGGTAGGTAACTCTTGTCCATGTGGCCCTCTAGGTCCTCAAGTGTGGCTCTTCGACTGAATCCAAACCTCACAGAACAAATCCCCTCAATAAAAGAATTTGCTCTGTAAAACTTGGACTCAGCCAAAAGGCTGCACCCAGGGACCTACAAGACCACATGTGGCCTCGAGGCCGCAGGTTCCCCACCCCTGATGCTAAATCATCCCTGACTCTCTTCCCACCTAGAGACTATAGACTTAAGGTGGAATCGCTTTTGGAAAGATTTTGAAGTAATTGATATTTGTCTCCTGTGCCCACCCTTTTCCCTTTCTACAATTCTTTCCTACCACTTGGTGCCTACCATCTCATGTTTTCTAGGTACCCAGTACCAATTAAAAGAATTCACTCTATGGCGTGAATGACTCATAAGCCTCCCAAAGGGCATTTGAATTTTAAAAGAGGAGTTTGTTAACCCAAATGAATCACTAATTGGTAGAATTTTAGGGAGTGTGAGAAAGTGAAAAATGGCAAGTTTTTTGAGGTAGATGTTTTAAAGGGCAAGAGAATATCTCAGTTTTTAAACATCAGCCTAGTAAGTGGTTTCCTACTTCGTTATAGGTAAGATCAACCCTAATTCCACCTTAATCCATCAGACACTAACATTATACATTTAGAAATTTCCTAAGCAATTCCTGTAATATTTGCCTCTCAGCTCCCTTCTCCCCCAACCAACACACCTCATCCCTCAAGTTACATGTCAAGAATATTGTTGAAGATTGCAGTTTGGAGGCTTCCCTCAGAGTTTTGACTAGGGACTCACAATTTTAACTGCCCTACACACTGTTATGTGGAAATTTAAGTAACCGGTAGCAACAATTGGTATTTGAGCCAACTTTCTTGTGTGGGTTCTGGCTTAACACTGAGCATATTGTGTGTGCTCTTGAGTGATGGTTATTGGGCATTCATGCCTTGCCAGGCACTAACAGAACATATAGGGCATGTAGCACTATTGTAACCTGTCATCTAGAAGGGAGAGATGAGACAGGCTTTACAACAAAGTAAACACACAACTCCTGCTTCAAAATTTGCTTGGGGATGTTTGAGTTTGAATAGCAAAAATGGGCACTACAGCTGATGGGAGCTGAAGATGATAGCAACTGTTCAAATGAGGCTTCTAATTGAGAGGGTGGGGAAGGTCACAGTCTTATAGAGAGTTTTACCTCCTCCTGCCAAGCCACCTGTCCAGTGAGGATTACATCTATAAATTACTCTTGGCCATCTGTCCTCTTCTGAGGAATGTGGAATTCCATGGGCATTGTTTTCAAATGAACCAATTGCTGGCAATTGGTGTGGCATTAAGGACTAAGACCCCCAGAGAACACAGGGCTCTCTCTCTCTGTGTATGCTGGGGGAGACAGGTGGTGGTTGGACAAATGTTTGTGAAATAAAAAAAAAATTGCTCTTTGCTTTTTTGTTGGAGAGCTGCCTCTATTATCTTACTAGGTCTTTGGACTCAGGGGATCATAGATTTAGTGCTGGGAGGGACCTTTCAAGTTGTCTAATCTGATCCTCTCATTTTACAGGAGGAGACGGTCTCAGAAAGGTTGAACGATTTACCCAAAATTATACTGATGGTACTGACAGATCTGGGATTTGAACCCTGACTCATTCTTGTGTCATTGTTTGAGGTATTCAGAAATAGGTAAAACTAGCTGACTTCCTGAATTTCAATGTACTTTAAATCTGAAGGGCCTCTAAAACATTCAGTTAAAAAGGCCTCTAGATTTTTGAAAAGAGATATGGAAAGGATAGAGATAAAAGGGAGAGGAGGGAGAAAGACTCTCTAAAATTCCAAATTACTCAACAGTTTTGCATTATTGATATTTGACTTCATGGAATTATGAAATCCACCATTTAAAATCAGGCCTAATTTATAAATCTGTATTTTACACCATTTCATTTCCTTTAAATGTTCCCAGAAGATAGCTATGTTAAATTTTGACGTGCTAGGTTATTTGGTGCCTGAAGTTTCTATAAAAATGTTAATATTTACATGAAAGGGCATGTGATTTCACCTTCTGAAGAACGTGTAGAAGCATCATACTGCAAGAGAATTGTGCTACTTTCTCAATCAACAAAACCAGAATTTAAAGTGCCTTTTGCAGTGACATGATGCTAAGCTTGTACAAATGTACAAAGCAATTCAGATTAGGACCCCTGCCCTCCAGGCAATGATGCAGCCTAAGATTTACAATAGTATTAAACAAATGCAGGAATTTTAAAAGTTGTTTATAACATATGCAAGAAGAAAAGAGGTACCATTTAGTGCAGTGATGGGGCAGCCTCTGAGATTTGCATGGTAAGGGTAAAGACTGGCGTGATAGGTTTAATCAACAGCTCCTTTATTCATGAGGGAAGGATCAGGTCTCTTTATCATATGTTGTAAATTTCTTTTGTGAATCTGACAGTTATTCTATGGGTAGAATTGCAATTTCAAGGGGACCTATTTAGGTTGATTGGTCTCGAAAACTAAGGATGTTTGTCTGAATTAAGAGGATCATAAAAAATAGGGAAAATTACTTTAGTTGTAGCTGTTATAACTTATTCTAAGTAGCTCTAAATTAACCAGTTACAAATATACTAATTAAATCATTTCTCTTCCTGTTTACAATGCAGCATTGTATGAGAAATGAGAAAACAATCAAATGTTTATGTCCTCAGAGCTTAAAAAGGAAATAATTCTCCCTTGTGTGTGAGATTCAGCTCTTACAGGAACACAGGGGAGAATTATTTCCTTTTTAATATGTTCCCTAAACAACTTGAGAAGCTGATATGCCATCTTCTTCTGATGGTTATACATGTCCTTGGAGACCCTGATCCCAAGAATAGTTATGGTAATGTGCTTCAGTACCATTGGCCAATATTTCATACCACAATATAATTCTCTGGAGATGTCTGAAAACCAGAGGAATATTTTAAACTATTAGTTACTAAGTTAAATTAATTTATTCTTTAAAAGACATTAAGTTAGATAACCATGCCATGAAAATATTAAAATAACTTTGATGTGGATGTGAATATGTAAGCCCTTCCAACCATTAGACTTAGGCTGTTTAAAAGGCAAGAGGTTAATCCTAAGACTTTTTCCCCCAGCTACTTCCACTCCTACTTGTTGGAAAGGAAAAGCCCCCTACCAAAAAAAAAAAAACCTTTCTGTTTACAATACTTAGTGTCAAATACCACTGTAGTCTCAGGAGACTTATTAGCATTCTATTCATATGTGCATAAAATGTTGTCTGTGTCTGAGCCCAAATACACAAACTGAGAAATCAAAGGGAAATCCTTCACACCTTTTGCTGGTTTCATCCTGAACATGTATTTGTCTTAAAACAGCTTCCTTAAGGAATTTCCTCTTTTAAAAGAAACTCCTCTCCATATTTAGCAGGACAATTGCCCCTTATTCCCTGCCTGAATCCTGAAAGTTACTCCAAAATTAGAAGTACTGGTTGGTTTTCTTTCCCTCTCTAATACGGCTGTTAGATGAGTCTCTTTTGAAAACAGCTTAGAGAAATTTGTATGAAATTAATAAAAGCATTGAATTTGTGTCCATTTTTGTCTATTGGAATAGAGTAGAATGATTAGCCAAAACCACTTATAGTTCAGGCTGATTTCATGTAAAGAGACTTGAAATTTGAGTTTAATTACTTATTTTTGAGACGTAGTGAAAAAGAGATCTAAAAACTGATACTAAATACTGTTTTTGTCATCCAAAGCATTGTCACACCATTGAAAAAGTCTAGAAAGCACAGAAGCCAACACCAAAAATACAAGTAGGAAAAGTACAAGCACAGAATTCCAAAACAAGTATTTTAGACAATGTTATTTTTCTGTTAATTTTTAGCCATTATAATTGCAAGTAGTTTTTTTTTTAAATACTTGGATGTTGGAACTCAGACAATCTTCAGCGAAGGAATCACGCTGTTCTCTGAGGTTGATTTAAAGGAATGAGTTCTGTCTTAAAGTCTGATCATATGGTGCCTTAGTTTCTCCCAGATGTTAGAAAGGGCTTAGAATCATAAAATTTTAGAGGAAGAGTTCTTAGAGATGATCAAATGCAAACTTCTCACCTTACAAATGAAGAAACTGAGGCCAAGTGAGATAATATGTTTTGCTCAATGGCACACAGCTGGTTAGTGAGAAAACCAAAGAATAGAACCTAAGTAATCTGATTTGAAATCCATTGATCTTTCTGCTATTAAGTACCTT
The DNA here is from genome assembly GCA_028646595.1 of Phalanger gymnotis. Classification (NCBI taxonomy): domain Eukaryota; kingdom Metazoa; phylum Chordata; class Mammalia; order Diprotodontia; family Phalangeridae; genus Phalanger; species Phalanger gymnotis. The sequence goes on from CM053627.1 coordinate 79,062,758, forward strand.
GTGGAGGTACTTCAGGAATAATGAATTTGAATTTGAACGTCTAAAGATCTTTGAGATCTTTGCGTACTCATTCATCTATCCATCCACCCATCCATCCATCCAACAAATATTAGTTGGAGCCTTATTAGTTGTGAGACATTGTGCTAGGTTCTACGGGAGATACAAAGATGAGTAAGTTATGGTCCCTATCCTTAGGAAGCTTAATCCAATAGAAAAACTAAGACAAATGAACAGAAACTTATCATTAAAAAGGTTGAACCTATTAAGTGCTGTTGTATAAGCAAGGTAGGAACAAAGAGATACAGATATTCAGAAAATATGGACTCGTGGTAAAAGTTACTTTTGGTAAGCTTGTGGTTTGTGCTCTTAGAGTTTGAAGGGTCATGGGTCTAAAGTTGTAAGGGGACTTATAGGCCAGCTAGTCTGATCTCCTCGTTTTAAAAGTGATTGAGGGCAAGGGAGGTTACATGACAAACGATCACACAGGCAGTAAGCACCAGACACAGGATTTGAACTCGTCTTCAGACTCTAGAGCCAGTCAGTACTCTCCCCTCTACCATGATTAACTGATAAGATAAAGATGAATTGTCAACTGAGGTTTACATGCCTTTCTATGCTATAGTAATAGGAACATGACATTATTATGTTCTGTTAATTGTGCTCCCTATGGAAAGCCATTATCTTTTTTAAATAAGTTTTTACTGATGCCTTTTGTTTCTTATATCATTATAGTGATCCCCAGTATTCTCCTCTCTTTTCCTCCCAGAGAGATATTCCACATAACAAATAGTATTTTTTTTAAAGAAAAAAAAAATCAGCACAACTGAATGATACACTGAAAAAATCCAAAAATGAGTGCAATGTACAGCACCTGTGGACCTCCACCCTCTATGATGTAAGTCAGTTGCCTAAATGTATGGATGTGACTCAAGGATGGTATGGATCCAGCTCAATCAGTGGAGAGTAGGAAAAGAGCTATGCTTGCACCAAGTACTCTTGCTGGGATGAGAGGAGAGACAGGCAAAATCTATGACCCTCTGAGGCAAGGCAATCTTTTGTTCAGCCTCCAAGTGGGTTATGTGGCTAAAATTATATCCATCTCTGGTCCCGGGAAATAAGTCCGGTTTCAGAATGAAAAGTGTTTCCCTTATCATTTTTCTGGAGATGGTAGTCTTTGGCTTATTGTAGTTAGCTTAGTTCCTCTCCACCAAACACTAGTTACATAAAAGTGTATAATCACAAAGAGTAATATCATAGTATAGCACAAATAGTTGATAATAAATAAGCCCATTTCTCTAAGAAATAGAACAGATAGAAATTGGAGAATTTCTACAGATTTGACTGTACCAGGAAAAACACAAGAATCAATGACCTCTTCAGCTGGAATCAAGCTAATAGCTCAAACCAGGAGAGAGACAATGATCTTACTGAGGGGAAGTACCAGTCTCTAGAATGGCAGACCTTGATGAGGAGGAACATGATGGAAGCCTTGTCTTCATCTTGAAGGTCTGTAGTCCTTTCCCTCTCAACTGCTTCCCTTTCTCCATGTGTCTCCCAAAGAGTGCCCAGAACCAACTCAACTATCAGCATTACCTCTGTTCATTAGGAGTCATGTTTTCCTCTGCATATACACACGACCTCCTCTCTTTTCCCCATCCCAAGTCTTGGATGAAAGCTGGGTTGCATGTACATTGTTTTCAGTTTCAGCTTTTTTCATTCATTTCATTTTTTCATTCATATATATGTATGTATGTATGTATGTATGTGTGTGTGTGTGTGTGTGTGGTGTATACACACACACATACACACAGATATATTTGCAGACTTCTTTCTATTCTTCCTATTCATTGTTTCTTACAGTTCTGTAATATCCCATTATATTCATGTTCTATGATTTGCTTAGCCATTCTCGTGGTCACTTATTTTGTTTCTGGATATTTAGCTGTAAAAAAAGCATTGCTATAAATGTTTTAGTATGTGTAAAGTCGTCTTATTTTTTTCCACTCATTAGGTGTATATGCCTGGCACTGATATCTCTGGATCAAAGAGTGTGGGTGTGTTAGTCATTTCCTTTGCATGTGGCACAGTGTTTAGAGTGCTAGAATTGGAGTCGGGAAGACCTGAGTTTGAATCTTGCCTCCTGCCTTACATGTGTCATCATGAGGATCGAATGAGACAATATACAGAAAATTCTTTGCAAACCTTGAAGCATTATAGGAATGTCAGTTATCATTATTATCATAATTCCAAACTGCTTTCCGGGAGGGTTGGATCAATAACCCTAGAGCTTATTGATATAATGCTTGTCATGTGCTGATCTTCCTGAATCCTTCCAATATTGACTCTTCTTCTTTTTTTCATCTTTCTCAGTTTTCTGGATATGAGCAAAACCTCATCTTTGCCAACTTTCTGGATATGAAGCAAAACTTCAGTATTGTTTTGATTTGTATTTGTCTTATTATTAATGATTTGGAGCAGTCTTTCATATGATTGTTACCAGCTGGAAATTCTTTTGAGAATTCTGTGTTTATGTTTCTTGACCACTTATCAATTGGGAAATAGCTCTTGGTTTTATACATTTGTATTAGTTTCCTATACAATCTTATTTTAAGAACTTTATTGGGGATATGTGATGCAAAGATTTTTTTTTCTCCCAATCAATAGCTTCTCTTTTCATCATAATTAAAATTGATTTTTTTTATGTGTGAACAAGCTCTTCAATTTCATGTGGTTAAATTTATTTAGTTTATCATTTTTGATCACCTCTATAACTAATTTGGCTGAGATCTAGGTTCTCTCCTATTTTGTTCCTGTTGTGGCCTTTAACAGTTGGATCATGTGTTCATTTCTTAACTCCATTTTACCATGAGTTGAAGATGTAAATTTCCTTAGTTAAAAAATATAAGAAGCAGAATTATGCTTTTCTCTAAACCTTTCAAAATGCATTTATTTTACTTATAATGGAAAATTTTGGAATATATTACATTCAACCATGCTTATGTTTCAGAAAACCAAATATATTCAAATTTCTACTTTCAAAGCCCAGAATTAGAAAGGTGCTGATCATTCTCTTTGCAAAATGATTCACCATGGTTCCTTGAAACAGCCTCCTTGCCTACTGATTTTAAAATATCATTTGACTTCTATCTAGCATTTCTGAAATAGATCCTTGTACATAGTGAAATATACTTGTGTTGTCACTGTGAAGTTACGCGCATTACTATGAGAGGGACACTCACTATGAGTGGCATTTGCTGGAAATATTTTTGTCTCTATTGTAAAAGTTCACTAAACCTTGGGGATATGGAGGTAACATCTCTGTTCCACTGCTCACTAGACATGTAACTGTGGACAAAAGACAATCTCTTTGAGCTTCAGCTTGAGTTTTACATGTAAGTGGGGCATAATATTATAATATCTTACAGGGTTCATAGATTACAGAATAGTGGATTCTCAGAATCTCTGTGCTGAAAGAAACCTCAAAGGCTGAGTACTATATATGTATATCCTTTAGAGAATTCGCTATAATATCTGTAACAAGTAGTGGTCCATCCATTCTTCTTATTTCTCTCTAGTAAGGAGGAACCCAAGCATATCCCACTTTCGGATAGCTCTCATCATTAGGGAGCTTTATTCCTTACCTTAAGCCAAAATCTACCTCTCTAGAATATCAGGAAGCCATTTGTGGCTCCCTGTTCTTCCATATAGAGCCAAACGAATGACTGACCCCTCTTCCATACAACAAATCTTCACATACTTGAAGATAGCTGTCATGTCCCTCTTTCTTGTTGTTGTTGTTCAGTCTTTCCAGTTGTGTCCAACTCTTCATGATACCATATGGGTTTACTTGGAAAAGATATTGGACTGGTTTGCCATTTCCTTCTCCAGCTCAATTTTACAGATGAGGAAACTGAGGTAAACAGGGTTAAGTGACTTGCTTGAGGTTACACAGCTAGTAAGTATCTGAGGTCAGATTTGAACTCAGGAAGAGGAATATTTCTGACTCCAGACCTGGCACTGTGCCACCTAGCTGCCCCCATGTTCCTCTTAAGTCACAATGACACTTCTTAAAAAAGTCTTATTGCTGTGTTTTGTTTTTAACATTACAAACGTTTATAAATATTACCAACTTTATGAGAGGTCTCTTGCAACAAAGTAAAACTGTTAGGTAAAACTAGTAATATAGTGATCTCATCTTAAAAAGTATATGCGAAGGGGTGGAGCCAAGATGGCAGCTGGAAAGCAGGGACTTGCTTAAGCTCCCCCGCCAGGTCCCTCCAAACACCTATGAAATGGCTCTGAACAAGTTCTAGAGCTGCAGAACCCACAAAACAGCAAAGGGAAGTAGGGCTCCAGCCCAGGATAGCCTTGATGGTCGCTGGGAAGGGTCTATCATATGGAGCTGAGAGCGGAGCAGAGCAGAGCCCAGTGTGGGCTGTGCCAGGACCAACTAGACTGGGAGCTGGGCAGAACAGGTGGAGTGTCCTGAATCAGTGAGCTGTGGCAGTTACCAGATTTCTCAGCCCACAAATGCCAAAGACAACAGAGAAGGTTAGTGGGAAGAGCTGCTGGGACAGAGTGAAAGGAGTTTGCGCTTGGCCATCGCCCCAGGGATGGCAGAGGTGGTGCAGCTCTGAGGCTGCTTCCAGAGCTATAACTGCAGTTGCATCTGGCCCCAGGCCCACCTGGTGGGAGGAATTAAGTGGCAGCTTAGAGCGGGAGTGCAAAGCCTGCTTTTCCCTGCCTGGATCTGGGCTGCAATCCTGGTTGGTGGTTCTTGTGGGAGAAGGAGCGCTGGTGTGGCAGAGCTTGCTGTGTAGAAATAGCTTTGAAAATAGCAGCACAGCCCCTCAAGCTTGGGACAAAGTACTCTGTACTCTACAAGCAGTTGTACCCTGACAAAAAGCTCAAGGGTCAAGTAGTTGGCTGGGAACATGAACAGGCAGTGAAAACAGTCTCAGATTCAGACTCAGACTTTGGAATCTTTTTTTGGGGACAAATAAGACCAAAATATACAGCCAGAAGAAGTCAGTCAATAAAGTCAAAGAGCCTAGATCAAAAGCCTCCAAGAAAAATATGAATTGGTTTCAGGCCATGGAAAAGCTCAAAAAGGATTTGGAAAAGCAAGTGTGTTGTTAAGCAAAATTGTCTCATTAGCATGGCTTTTGTTTCTTTTGAGTGGAAGTACTTTCAGCTGTTAAGTGCTAAGCCCCAGGCCCAGGGCCCTGTCAGGTGTGAAACCTGTGTGGGTGTGGATTGGTGACTTAGGAGGGGCCAGCTCGGGAACCAATGGTCTCTGGTCATTGAGGTGGGGCTTGAGA
>CM053627.1:79068578-79086575 GCA_028646595.1 Phalanger gymnotis
ATATATAGACAGAGGGCACAGGGTGAGTTGAATATGAAGGGATGATATCTAAAAAAATAAAAGAAACTTAAAGGGTGAGAGAGGAACATATTGGGAGAAGGAGAAAGAGAGAGATAGAATGGGGTAAATTATCTCACATAAAAATGGCAAGAAAAAGCTATTATAATGAAAGAGAAGAGACGGTAGGTGAAAGGGAATGAGTGAATAAAAGGGAATGAGGGAATAACATACACACTCAACTGGGTATCTTACGCCACAGGAAAGAAAAAGGAAGGGGATAAAAAAGGGGGGACAATAGAAGGGAGGGCAGATCAGAGGAGGAAGTAATAAAAAGCAAACATTTTTGAAAAGGGACAGGGTCAAGGGAGAGAAATGAATAAAGGGGGACAAGATAGGAGGGAGCAAAATATAGTTAGTCTTTCACAACATGAATATTATGGATGGGTTTTGCATAATGATACATGTGTGGCCTATGTTGAATTCCATGCCTTCTTAGGGAGGGTGGGTGGGGAGGAAAGAGGGGAGAGAATTTGAAATGCAAAGTCTTAAAAACATTTGTTAAAAAAGGTTGTTTGTGTCTGCAACTGGGAAATAAGATATACAGGCAATGGGTCATAGAAATCTATCTTGCCCTACAAGAAAGTAAAGGAAAAGGGGATGCGGGGAGTGGGGTGACAGAAAGGAGGACTGACTGGGGAACAGGGCAATCAGAATATATGCCATGTTGGAGTTGGGGGAAGTGTAGAAATGGGGAAAAAATTTGTAATTCAAAATCTTGTGGAAATCAATGCTGAAAACTAAAAATATTAAATAAATAATAATTTTTAAAAAATGTACGCGAAATTTCACATCCATGCTAAGGATGCAGAGAAAGGCTAGAGATAATCTCTGCTTTCAAGAAAGTCAGAATATAATGGAGATGCCCATCATTGTAGAAAAGTCCTCAATTATTCATTTCTATAATTTTGACGCCATAGTATAGTATAGTGTATAGTATAACATAACATAAAAAAAACTTTTCCATGACTTTTTGAAATCATTTATTTCCTCATTTCTTTTAGCACAATGGTACTCCATCCATTCATATACTATAGCTTATTCATCCATTCCTCAATTGTTGAACATCCTCTTAGTCTCCAGTTATTAGCTTTTTTGCCACCACAAAACAAGCTGCTATAAATATGTTTGTACCTACCAGACCTCTTCTTTACTCTTTTGGATATATCTGGGCCTAGAAATCCATGTTCTTTGATCCAGCTAGCTCTAGTTTCTTTAGCAAGTGTTTGTATTGCTTAATTTGCAGGCTCCTTTCTCTGATCACCTTTATCTGTCCAGTTTGTCAGCGTTCACCCTCTCATTTTATATATAGAAAAATTGACCCCCCCTCCCCAGATGAAGTGATTTACATGAATTTCTGCAGTAGCAGAGCTGGGAGCTGAATTCTGGTCCTTTGGCTCTTATTACAGCATTCCTTTCACTTTATCAGACCGCCTTGATCCTTTTGCAATTGAATATGCCACGGTTGTCCTGTAACAGGTGCTTAATGAATATTTGGTGGATTAGATTGCTTATATCTCTTATATTTAGAAATGTATACTCCTGTTAACTATAGTGTGCATATGTATATATATACAATGTATATATATTTATATAGATATGTTTGTATATGCACACACATTTTTTCAGGTTCCAATGGAAAATGTATAGATTTTAAAAATATTGATGAGTAAAAGCTGATCACTTGATGGTTCTGCAGCAAAAGCAAGCTGAGCATTGCAATATAACATCATTTAGGGTTTCTTAGAGAGAAAGTCCCCATCTAGCAGTCCTTTGTAGCATTTCTTGAGACTAGAATCCAACTTGTATCTTTCCACTAAAAGTACCCCCATACATACCCCTAGGACTTTGTCCTATGCTTAATAATTTCCTGCCAAAACACCAGGAATGACAAAAACTCCCTTATATGTGTGTTTGAGTTTTTTCTTCTTTTTATGCGTAATAGATTCGTTGTTCAGCCATTTTTTAGTTGTTTCTGACTCTTCGTGATCCCATTTGAGATTTTCCTGGCAAAGATGCTGGAGTGGTTTGCCATTTCCTTCTCCAGATCGTTTTACAGATGAGGAAACTGAGGGAAACAGGTTTAAGTGACTTGCCTGGAGTTACATAGCCAAAAAGTGTCTGAGGCTAGATTTGAACGCAGGTCCTCCTGACTCTAGCTCGGTAGGTTCTATCCACCGCACCACTTGCCTGCCCTTATATGTAAAACCGGGCAACAATACCAGAGTTCCATAATAGCTTCTTGCATCGAACACATGATGTAGTTTGTAGGGGAAAGAATGATGTATTCACCAGAGCCTGTGACCAAGAAACTCCACTGCTAGGCATATGCCCCAAGCAGGTCAAAGATAAAAAGAAAAGTCCTATATACATGAAAATCTTTACAGTAACATTTTTTTTATGGTAGCAAAGGATTGAAAGCAAAATAGATCTGTGATTTCATTTATATAGAGATGAAGATTGGAGGACCTCATAGGCCTCTTAACCCTATGAATCCAAACATTCCCAGCTCATCTCATGTGTAGTAGGTAAGGTCCTGGAAAAACTGACTTAGAGTGCCCTAATTATTCTATAACATTATAATAGGCTTATAATATTCTATAAAGGAGATGGACCCAGAATGAAGATTTGATGACAAATGGGGAAAAGTGATTATAGGTAGGGGAAGAGATAGTAATGAATGATAACACAATCAGGGCCATAGGAAAATTCCTATCATAGGACAGTAATTCTGTCCTCTCTATTTCCTGAAAGAATTTATATTTCTAAGAGTGAGATACAGCAGAAGGAGGGGTGCAGGGGGCAAGAGGTACAAAATAATAACAAACTTTTTGGAAGAGTAAATTCAAAATAGGTGCCTTACAAACTTAGATTCCATAAGGAATACAGAGACTAAAGAAGCAATAAATGTATAAGGGCCATGAATCAAATGATAAAAGTCTAGAATGGATAGAAAATTAAGAGAGTAAGGGGAAAATTTTCATTTTAGAGAAATATGCAAAAAATAAATTAAAAAAAGAACTAAAAAGCTAAAAAATGTGAGGAGAAGGGGAATTTTACCTGACTACTTAACCCTCAGAAAAAGAAAGGATTAGTTAACTAGATAAAAGGAAGAAAGGAAAAGGAATTAAGAAGTTAAGCAAAACTTGAAAACTAGTGAAAGGGATGACAGAACTGGTAAGGGGGAAAGTTTAGGATGAGAGAGAAAAGTGTATGGGAATAAGGCTGCCTTAAAGGAGATTAAACAAAAATAACCCAAGAGACAAAGTACTGTCTTTAGAGAAAGAAGAAGAAAAAAATACTAATTCAGAAAAAAACCATTAGAGACAAGTAGAGGAAAATCTCTCATAACTTTAAATGTGAATGGATTGAACAATCCTCCCACCCAATTTTTTTAAAAAGATAAGATAAGGATAAGAAAACAAAGCCTCATGATCTTATAAAAAATGCAACTAAAAAGACAAAGACAAAAACAGAATAAAAATGAGACTCTAGGAAAAAATACTATGCATCAAGAAAAAGCAGAAACAAAAATTCATAACTAAAAAAGGAAACTACATTAGGCTGAAAAGAATCATAGATAGCAAACTATTGTCAATATTAAACTTATATGCTCCAAATGCCTTAGCATCTATATTTTTAAAGAAAAAAAGTAAATTATAAGAAACAGATAGTAATAAAAGAGTGGAAGGAAATTTTTGTATCCCTCTCTTGGTTTTGGAGAAATCTAACAGAAATATAAAAGGGAAAATATACAATTTAACAAATTGCTAAAGATACTGGAGCTGAAAGAATTATGACATCTTTGAAATGGAACTGCTGAAGAATATATATGTTTCTCAGTACCACATGGAACTTAAAATTAAGGCGCAGTGATATTGCAAAGAAATGTAAAGAGGCAGAAATGCTAAATAATCCATTATAGACTATAATAAAATAAAATAGTTATTAGTTGAAGGTGCACAGAAAAAATACACAGACCCAAATGAACACTTAAGAATAAAATCCTACATAATAAATGGGTGAAAGAATAAATCATAGAAATCAATAATCACATGAAATTACTAACAAAATTTATGATTATGTGAAAATGATAATGATGAAACACATGTTAATAAAATACAAAAGAAGAGTATTAATGAACTAAATGTGCATTTAAAAAAACTGGAACATCAACAAAAAAAAAGAAACCCAAAATAATTTCAAAAAATGGGAGATATAAAAAACTGAGGGAGAAACAAAAAAAAACCCAATTATGGAAATGATAAAAAAAATGTAATGACTTCAGTAAGTAGAAGGGATAGGAGCTCAGTTTTTGTTGGAGGTAAATGGTATTGTAAGCTCTTATGAAAACAACTATGGGCTGAGACATCAGGATAAAAAAACACAGTAGGTACGCTGGGGACATTGCAGTAATGATCATGTTGTGGGTGAAGAATTCAAACTGGATAGCTTTAGTCTCCTCTCTAAAAGATATCAAACATTAACAGTAAAAAGAAAAGAGGAAATGTTAAAATAATTACCCTATTCTCTATGAATCCAGAGGAGGATTGGTGTTAGCATGGTATATCTCTTTATAGTTATTGGGAGTTAGCTGTAGGACTATTAAAATGGGTTCAGAAGTTTTAAAAAATCAGTTTATATAAACCTACATTAACAGGTACTAAATTCAAATATTAATAAAGCTCCTTGATAGAATTATTTCAATTTCTTTTGTATCCCTAGCATCTGACAGATGCTTATATGTTCATTGAATTGAGTTGCTGAGTTACTAAATTGTAAGTTCTGGAATGTCCCATCATATGGAGAAATCTAGTATTCTGGGTATATGCCTAAAACAAAGTTTGAATTCAATGTATTTTAATTACCTCCCACATTTGAAAAGACAGACTTGAGGACAGTGATAGACAAAACAAGAGAAGCAGGGAATTCACTTTGGCTGTCATATATGCCCTGAAATACCTGCTAAGAATTGTCCAATTAAAATATGTCCTCATCTCTTAATCCATGGACATATATTATAAAAATCTGTACTTTTTTCAGTTTGCGTACTCTGTGGACAAAAAGTAGGAGCTCTTCATGACTTAGTTCCAATTCAACCCAACAAGCATTTATTAAGAACCTACTATGTGCTCAAGATACTGTAGCCTCTGAGAAGACATGAAACAAAAATAGTCCTGCCTTCAAGTAGTTCCCACTCTACCAGGGGTAGGGGATGAGGATAACAATAACAGTAGCTAGCATTTGTTTATTGATTTAAGGTTTGCAAAGTAGGTAAAAAATATTCTTATTTGATCCTCACAACAACCCTAGCAGGTAGGCGCTATCATTATTCCTATTTTATAGATGAGAACACTGAAGCAAACAGAGATGAAGTGGCTTGCCCATAGTCATAAAGTAAAAAGGTCTGAAGTAAAATTTGAACTCAAGTCTTCCTGAATCGGGGTCTAGAATTCTGTCTACTACTCCACCTGGCTGCCTCCCTCCCCATACAGCTAAGGAGAGAAGTATAATTTGAGACCAAAGAACAGAGCACTGACAGTTAAAGAGATCAGGACAGACTTCTTAGAGAAGATGACACTTGAAGGAAACCAGGGATTCTCAGAGTTGTCTGTGAGAATGGTTAAGTTGATGGTTCAGTGAGTGGTGCTTCCCTCTGCCGCACTCCCCCCACCCCCAAGTTATTCCCTGAGATTAATCTTGCGGAGATAAGCCTCTTTGGATTTAGGTAGGCTTGGCTTCTAATGAGAGACAAAGTCAATCGATCAATGAACCAACAGACATTTTTAAGTGCCTATTCTGTGCCCCAGCACTGTGCTGTTAGCCTAGAATTAAAGCTTTCCGATTTCATAGCCTTTCCGGTAGGTGCTATGTATAAGTGCATATAGAAGCATTTGTTTACAATCAAATTGTTCTATTCTGTTCTGTTCTTCTTTCAAGCGCTAGGGTAACCTCAGATATCCTAGGACTGTCGCGAAATGCTTGCGCAACAGGAGATGTTTACTGTTAAAGCTTCAATCAGTCCGAGTCAACAAGCCTTCAGAGCTATTGGAAATGAAGCAAGCTGAGAAGCAATGATGTAGAATCGTGGTTTCAACCATGCGGGCCCAGCTCCATACCTGGGGGAAGGAGGGAAGTAGGGAAGCAGGGAAGCAGTTATTATAACATTACATCCAAAGAGCAGGAGTCGTATCCTCCGCTTACCACTAGATGTCAGTGCAGTAAAAAAAAATGGAAGCGCTTGGCATCTGCGTGTCCGTGTATAGCGTGGCCTGTCGATGAGGTTTTATTGAACGCTATTGCATGCAAAACCCTCAACTAGAAGCTAGGTGCCCAGACCTTGATTATGAAAGACATTCACCTGGAATTGCATATAGTCCAATTATATACTTATAAGTAAGAACATTTGTATGGCTCTAAAAGAAAATCAACCCTTAGCCAGGTCGTCAAAGGAACTCAGACGTGTGTGTATGTGTATATGTATGCATATGTTTATGTATGTATGTATGTATATATATATATTTAATGAGTCAGAGTTCTCATCCAAGAATATAAAGAATCATTTGCTTTTTTAAAATAACAATTCCTTATTTTTGAATGGCATATCTTAAGCAAAATCCTTGGAAAATTGGTTGAGTATTTAAAGCAGGGGTGAGGAACCTTCAACCTGGAGGGCACATTTGGCTCTTCTGGGTCCTCAAGTGCGGCCCTTTGAATCCAAACTTCATAGAACAAAGCCTCTCCATAAAAAAGATTTTTCTGTAAAACTTGGATTCAGTCAAAAGGCAGCACCCAAGGACCTAGAAGGCCACATGTGGCTTGGAGGTCACAGGATCCCCAAGAGAAAGTAGCACTTTTTCTTTTTCTCAGAATTCAGATTTTTTTCCTCCTCTCTCTCAAGTTAGAAGTGCTGCAGTGATGCTCAGAATGAGAGATCACAGAATCTTAATTTTCTTTTCTCTTTCACCCTAAAGTATACGTTTGGGGGTTAACAGTAATTGCAGTTTCTAATGACACAAACTTGAAGGGAAACAGAAAAAGACTACAAACAGGTTTATGGGCCTATCAGTGGGATGCTGAGGCTACAAATTGCTGAGTAAATGAAACAGCCTGTTGTTTCCTAAGCTTGAGTTTGTGAGGGCCTTGTCAAAGCCTGAAGGGCGGGGCCAGAGCAGCAGGCGGTGCTAGGAATACCTGCTGGGTCCTAATTAGGGCCCACTGTGGTTAATGGCTTCCTGTGGCTGAGTGTTTACTTGTCATTTGTTTTGTGCTTTGTTTCTTGGCTACTGAACAAAACACTGAGCAAAAACTTTTCTTCCATTATTTTTAAGTGTATCCTTGGACATTCACAAGGTGCTCTGTGCAACTCCCCCCCCCCCCCTCGGGACACTAAGTACCTACAATCCATTCCCCATTCCAGCAATTACCTGCCATGATATAGACAATAGGGAGATTTAGGCAACGGACAGTGTTTGCTGGAAATCCTGTCGTTGATTTTTAATTCACTTTGAATTTTAGCAGCATGACCAGTGTGTGCATTTCACCCAGTGGCATGCTTTGGGGCAGAGTACAAGATGGTGTTACAAGACCTCTTATTCTCAGCTCTATCTTGGTCAGGTCACTTGTCTCCTGCTAACATTTCGAGGATAAAATTGGACATGTGAAATATCTCAATGCACTTGGAAGAAAGGTGACACATTAGACGCAGGGTGGTACTGTAGAAGGGATTCAGATCTGAAATCAGAGGGTTAGGTTCATATGCTGTGGCTGCTGCTTGCTACATTTGTAACCTTGGACAAGCCATTTAATTTTCTGAGCCTCAGTTTCTTCATCTGTAAAATTAGGTTGTTGGGCCAGATAACATCTAAGGACTCTATTACTTCTAAATCTATCATCCTGCGGTTAGAGGGTAGCTTGTGGAGCCAAGGGAACAATTTACACAATGACCACCACAATGTAAAGGAAAACAATGTTGAAAGACATAAGAACTCTGGTTGGTACAGTGACAGTTCTTGACTTCAGATGACTAGGGGTGAAACATACCTCCTTTGTCTCAGTTCACTGGTAGGGGATTATAGGTGGAGAATGAGTCCAACAATTGTCAAAAAGGGCCAATATTTGGCTTTTTCAAAAAATGAGTTTCTTACAATGGAGGGTTTTGGTTTTTTTTGATAGGGATTGGGGGAGTTACTGGAAAGTGACAGCAATTTAAAATGCATCAATAAAACTTAAATTTATTGAAATAGTATCTATATTACTATGTACCAAATACTTCCATCCTTTGTGGGGGAGCCACACAGCATCATCATTTATGAACATTTTTCTCTTACATAAAACTCATATATTGCTGTAAACCTCAGGAAATATGTCCAACTTGTGCTTTTTAGTACACAGTTAGTAGTCTTGGTGGTGACAGCCATAGTGAACAAAATGCTTTAGGAATCCATGATTTCCTTAGCATGAGAGGATGAGGGCTGACTCTACTAGGAGGCCTCTCCTTGATAGTGTGTGATTTGCTGTGATCAAGAAAATTCATCCATCTTTTGGCCAGCCTTCTGGTAATGAGCAAAACTCTGAAAACTGGCTGGCCTTGGAGAGGTCAGATCCAAAACCCATTAACTGGTCAGTACTTGAAGTTTGGTATAATCTGTCAGAGACTATGCTTTGCCAAGGTCACTGCCTGGCCATCGTGATTTTGGTAGAACTTCATTGGAGTTATGCTATTGATATTCAGTGAATAGCATTCATTCAAATATATTATTGACAGTCATTACTTTCTCAGAGGGGCTTCCTCTAGTGCAAGGATTATTAACCTCAGGTCCACAAAGCACTCCATGGATAGATTTCAGGACCTCCATGAACTTAGGGAAAATACATCTTGATTTCAATATAATTGGTTTCTTTTGCAATTCCATTTATTTTATGGATTTAAAAATGTTATTCTAAGAAGGGGTCCATAGGCTTCACCAGACTGGTAAAGGTGGGAAGAGTGGTCCATGCAACACAAAGGTTAAGAACCCCTTTTCTAGTGATACGTGAATGATATTTCAGTGCTTATGACTCAGTTATTTGCAATTCAGTGTCTAAATATCAAAGAACCTAGGGACAGTCAATTGAACTAGAAACTAGTCTGAAAATCATCTTCCAAATAATTTGCTCATAGAATTAAGCCAAATTTATTTCAACCAAGATCTCCCCTTGCTCCATAATGACCTTCAGAATACATGATCTCCAGATTTTCTTTTTCTTGAATTGCAAATAGAAAACCTAATCTTCATCTTAGAGATCCATAAGGGAAGAAAATAAGTCTTATCAGTGACCACTTTAACAACATGGCCTGGTCTGCCTATCTGGTCATTGCTCTTTAAGTCGAGTTTATCAGTCTGTGATAGACTTTCAATTTCTTAGAGATAAAATGAGCTTTAGGAAAGGTATTGTGTTCCTTTTCTTTGAAGTTTAAATGTTCATATGTATCTATCACAAATAGCATTAATTTATGACAACTGATTTTATGTTTAATATAGTTCTGAGGTTTAAAAGAGAGAGAGAAAAAATGAGAAATTGAAATTTAGTGGGGAATTATCTTCGTTTACTCTTACTTCCTTTTTCAGCCTTCTCCCCTAAAATTTTAAGGTAGCTTTTTAAAAGGGGTGTGTGTGTGTGTGTGTGTGTGTGTGTATGTGTGTGTGTGTGTGTGTGTGTAGAAGGAACCTATATCAAGGCAAAATTTCTATTTCTTTGCCACTTAATATTTTAGTATCGGTTTATTAATGTAAACAAGTGCCTAGAATTTGGCTGCAGCAAATTTTCCCTAGGCAGCATGAAATCTATTTTTGTGAGCATATAGCAGAAAGTATGCCTTCCTCAGGTATTGTATTAATATACTGCCTTCTGTTATTAAACAGAATTTTGAAATTTGAAATTTCAAATTTTTGTATTTACTCTCTGCCTTTATAAAATACAATCTAAATGTCAGCTTGCAATATATGTATAAATATGTATTTTAAAATTAAGATTGTAAAGTTGCAAAACCAGATAATGTGAAATGGAATCCTCAAGGACCTGAAAGACCTTGAAAATGTTGGGGGGCTGATTCAAGATAAACCTCCTGTAAAAAACTCAAAGAAGAGACTCAGAAAATAAAAGCAAAAGGTCTGTACCCTTTAACATTTTGGCCCTTCTCTGGTTTTTTAATGGCTTATTCTTTCTAGCAATTAACCCTGGGTAATTAGAGGGATGTTGTTAAGTACTTTGGGCAGCACATTTGTGTTCTGGTTTGGGGAAAGTTTCTGATAAATACATATATATATAATGTGTGCATATATATGCATGTATATACACACATTATATATGCATATATATACACATATGTGTGTACATATATATGTATATGCACATATATTATTGTATATATGCCCACATACATATATGCACATGTATCTATATTTAATCATGTTTTCTATGAATTTTGTTGTCTTGGAAAAAGATCACAAGAATTTTGTTTTGCAAGTTAAATCTTTCCCTTTAATGTTCTGAGGTCAAGTGTGGCAGTAATGACTTAGGTCTTCATTGAGATTGAGAGAATGAAAAAAATATGAATTACAATGTCAGAGCTGCTGCTCTAATCAAATCAAGGAGATAAAATCACAAATGTCAGAAGGAACCAGGACACAAAATGGAGTTTTAAAAGTTGTTGAGCTTTGAGGATGAGATATTTTCACATCAAGCTATAGAAATTTTGCCTGAATAAGCTTATCTGAGGTTCCTCAGACAACTAGCATTCAATTCACATAGTGATGTCCATTTGAACAATGCCTCCCTTAATATTAGAGAAAAATACTTTTACATTAGTAAAGCATTGATTTGAACAAAATCTGGTACCTGGGACTGTCATAATTATACCAACAAACAGATTTTCCTAACTCAAACTTTTCTTTTTTCCTAGTGAGTCTAGATGCTTAATTCTTTCAAATAAATTGGTTGAGTCAAGTGACAAGTATGTTGGCAAACTATAGAGAACTTTGCTGTTGTTTAGAAAATCAATGTGTTAGGCTGTGGCAGATATTGGGTGTTTTGTTCTAAAATATTTTGCCTTTTAGGTTGGCAGCGTTCAGAAATATAGAGTCTTTTTGTTCTGGTGTGTGGCCTCAGCAGATATTACAATTTTGATGAGGTTGTACTTTTTTCATTAAGTCCCCGTTTATGTTTTGGACCTGCTTCTACAGTGCTCTTAGGGTTTTTAAAGGTCATCTCTAGACCAATCCTTTTATTTTACAAATGAGTAAACCGAGGCACAGAGCCTTAAATGTGTTGCATAAGTTCACACACAGGAAATAAGTAGCAAAGCCGGGTTTTGATTACAAATCTAGTGGTCTTTCCAAGATGCCACATAGCCTCTGTTTCTTAAAAGAAATGTTGTCTCCTAAAAATAAGATTAGCCTCTATTACTCTGCCCTTGAAAAAATGTAAAAAAGTTTTGTTCTAACAAATATTTTACATCATGCTTAGAACATTTTATATTCATCATTCTGTATAGGTTTAACTGAAAAATTGTTGATTTCTTAAGTAATTCCTATTGCCTATTAAGTTTAAATTTTAAATAGAGCAATTTGAATCCACGAAAAAGCTATATAAACATTTTCTACTGAGATTATTTTAGAAGAATTTAAAATTCAAGGAAAAAATTTTCAGTGGGAAGTTGTTGAAGCAAAAGGAACCACTCTCCTTTTGATGAGCACACATAATTCCTGAGAGGAGGTAATAGTCTTCAAAGAGCCTGCAGGGAAAGCTTCTCTATCCTAGGAATTTAATTGGAAGGTGACAATTCCCCACTGATTTAGAGGAAGGAATATTTGACCAGAATTTTAACACTCGTCATTTACGATGAATGCATGTCTTAGCCTCATTTCACTTTAAACATGTTTTGTGTGTATAAGCAGGGCTTAAAACAGTGGGACCTCATAAGGTCTCAGAACTGCTCCCTCATGGGCTGTGAAGAGTCAGAACCCTTTGTGAAGTGTTAAGGTAGAGATTTGTTCCTTGTTCTCTTCCACTGTGGAAGACAGAATAAGTGTGGAGAAAACATGCATTGATATCCATCATTCTGATTTAGTATATATTCTAATACTTTGATATATCAAAACATCTGTGATCACATCAATATGGAAACTCCTTGCAACAATGTGGAACACAACCCATTCATGCCTGTTTTGTCTTGTCTATGTCCTGCTCTCCCCCTAAAAAGAATAGTACCCAGTGGCCCCCTTCTTCATCTACAGTTACCATGACAAAGCAGCAGAAAAGGAGTCGGAGGACAGAGAGAATCTTTTACATAATTGAAATACACAAACACAAACACGCTAGCAGTATTTATGTATGTACATGGTTTTAGCCTGTATGGCATATCATAGCATCATAGATTTAGAACTCGAAGGGTCATCTAGCCCAATCCTTATGCTCATTTGAAATACTTAAAAGTTTCCAGTATTTTCCCCCCAAAGAGAGGCTGTATGCTGTTAATAAGTTAGCCTCACTTCTCAAATATTTAACACCTTATCGCTTTGTTAGCACTATGCATTTCTTTTTATCAAGGTCATGAAATTTTGTCATTTCAGATATATTCATTGCTAATATAGGAACAAAAAATTCTTCTCAACAAATTAATAAATTCAATGAGTTTGCATTATAGCCTGGTTGTAAAAATGTAAAATTGTAGCCAAGTTAATTAGGCTGTCCCAGAAGCTGCCATTGTTTGTATTATTGGAAGTTAAGTCCTATTCTCTGCAGCTTCTGGACTTTTTTTCCTATAAGGTTTGGCCTTTTCCTTTCCTTGTTGAATTTCTACCCCAGCTTTAAGACCCACATAAAATAGTCTGCCATCTAGGAAGCCTCCTCTGATCCATGCTCCCCACAAGATGGTAATGTCACCTTCTCCTCTCCCCCACCGAGTAGTACTTTGTTACATCTCTCATACCCTTGTCTTATTTTGTCTTGTGATTATTCATAGGTGTGTCCTATCACCCTTTAAGACAGCAAGCCCTAGCACAGGGCCATGTCTACAATTGATGTGTAGTTTTAGTTTGTTCAATTTGTTTCACAATAAATCATGAATAAAATATTTTGAAGAAATTTTATAATTCAGTTAGATTTGGAAATTAGAAAAGTTCTTTTCCAGGGATGACATTATTTTGGGATTGGTGACTTGTCTTAATCAGTTTTTCTTTCCTTCTTCATTTACGTTAGTTAATCTCTCTGGTTATATCTAAAGCTGAGAATAGGGATAGGCAAGGTAGGTAGGCATCTGCTCAGGGCATAACACATTGGGAAATACTATGGGGGATTTTTAAATAATGTTACTTAATGACTGAGCTCCTGTTGGCTATTTTTACATTTTTAATGGCAGAAAATGATAATTTTCCATGGTCTGTAGGTAATAATTTTGTGTGAAGTCCTGTATCAACTGTCAAAGACCAAACCTTGCCTAGGGAGTTCAAACATGTTCTAGCTTTCCAGCTATACCTACCAACCAATTTAAAGGGTTATGAGCAGGCACAAATATTTCCAAATAGGAGATTTTTTTACAAGCTTTTGTATATATCTCAATGCAGTATGCATTTCTCCGAGAACACATGAGTTATTGGGGTAGGTAAAAAAAAACAAGTATGGATTGACGCAGAAGACACAGTGCCCCCCTTTGAAGAATTTAGTCTATTTGAAGACTCAAAACACACAAAAGAAACACAAAAGACCTGAATGCTGAGGGAATATCACCTAAGATGAGTTGAAGGTGAAGTTATTCTGAGAAGGCTTCCCAGAGGTGGTGAGTTTTGAGTAGGATCATGAACAAAGAAGTAAAAATGGACTGCCTAAAAAAGGATGGGTGGTCTCTACCCTTGAGAAATTTACAATCTGTCTTTGATCTTCTGAGCTGTAGTCTTTACTCTCTGGCCTCAGCCTTCATTTTTGCTGCTATCTAAATTGTTCTTCTATCCTGCAGGATTTTAGGAACTAATTTGTAAAGGCCATACCTTTTCCCTCTGTCGTGTTTTCTGCTTTTCATATGTACGTTTTCTATTCTTCACACCCCAACTTGCTATTACCCTCACTTTTTATTATTTCCAAAACAAAGGTAAATCACACTCTAAGCTCCTTTGTTGACATGCTACTGAAATGAAAGACCAAAGGACCTACGTCATTTCACAAGATTTATGTCTTAGTGTGTCTTAGAAACCATAACTTGACAATTGTCTCATGAAATTTGATGAATTAAATGGCTTACACACTCCTGGTTTTATTATGACAATGATCTTATCAGATATAAAGATAACTAGGATTATCTGAGTACTATTCGACAAAGGATTGTACATCTTCCTATTCTTTTGAAACATTTCTCTTCTTGGCAATTTCATCCTGCATGAACGACAGCTTTTCCTCACTAGAAAATTGTTTCCAGTTGATGTGATAATCAAAACTGTTTGGAAGAAGAAGAAAAACAATTTACTTCAGTCTCTTCTTTTGCTCCCTCCCTCCAATCCCTCAGCCTGTGTACAGTTCACCAGCTGTGCCCTTCGAGATGAGTTGGGGAGGGTTGGGTCCTTCACACCTTGGTGCAAGGAGCACATCATGCTTCCAATCTGCTAGACAGGGCAGTATTTCTTGGGCCAGTCTGTCAGATGGTTGAAAATGGCTAAAGGTTTAATTTGCAACTCACATTCTTTTTCAGGGTACTGCATATTCTGGAGAGAAGTCAAAAATGGTCTCATGATTATGAGGTTCAGAGGTTCCTTTTACTCAACTCTTCTTTAGAATAAAGTTGAATCTCATAGATTTAACTTAGGTTTTTTTCTCCCTCAGAAATAGTGATAGGGATGTGAAGTTGAAGATAGTGTTTCTGGAAGAATTTTTTGTGTCTTTGCTTAAATTGAAGACCTGAAAAGGGGAGCCAGTCTTTTTTCAAGATTAACTTAAAAAATAAGATCTGTGAGTAGGATAATTAAGATCATGAAGGGGTCGAAGAAACAATGTCATGTGGGGATTGAGTTAGGAATCTGAGCATGCTACAGAGAGAAAACTATAAGGAGATGTATTAGCTATCTCTAAATATTTGTCTGCAAGAAGAATAGGTGGTTTTGTTCCAGAGGGCACAACTAGAAGTAGTGATCAGAAGTTTTTAGGAGGTAGAATTTGGTCCTGTATAAGGGAGAGTTTTCTTTCTCTTAGAGTTGTTTAGTGCTTTAATTACAGAATTTAGAGTTGGCAGGGACCTTTAAGATCATCTAGGTCATGGGCTGCCTTGAAAAGTGATGAGCTCTCCATTACCAAAAGCATTAAAACAAAAGAGTGACTTCTATTAGAGATGTTATACAGCTTTCATTGGGATGGAGTTTGAGCAAGATCACTCCCAAGACCTTCTTTCATGTCTAAGAGACTGTGTTTCTGCGAATAGGGTTGATACAAGTTGATAAATGTAGGCAATTTGAAAAGGAAGGAAAAAAGCATTTATGAAGTCTCTACCATGTGCCAGGCAGTAAAGCGTCCTAAGCACTGTACAAATATTGTCTCATTTTGACCTTCACAACAACCCTGGAAGGTAAAGGCTATCATTATCTCCAATTTTCAGGTAAGGAAACTGAGGCAGCTCAGAGTCACACAGCTAGTAAGTATCTGAGGCTAGATTTGAACTCTGATCTTCTTGACTCTAGGACAAAAACTCTATCTACTGTTTCACCTACCTGCCCAAAGAAACAAAACCAGGATAATTCAGTGACATCGGTATATGGAAGAATATCCTGTATTTCTCCAAAGGATTTTGTTGCATATAAAGGATAGTATTACATTCATAACAGTAGGTGAATGTTTTTTCTTTGTCCTCTTTTCACCAGAATTGTACTTTCTAATGCGACAATACCATAATCAATTGGTTTTTAAAATAGAGATTAAATCATGTGAAATAAATCTCAAAGGTATAAATGGCCTTTTAAAATGGATTAAGCTGTAAATTTGAGATTCTGTAAAGGAAGTTTGCTGCAGAATACCAGCCAGAGATAGGAGTAACGCTGGAGACATTTCCCCAGTGTAGCTCTGCCCCGACTGGCAAGCCACACCACTCGGTTTTTTTCTCTCCCTCACCTTCACCAATTTGTCAAGTTTATCTTTTTTTTTTTAACTTTTCCTAGTGACAGTTTGAAGATAATTTATATAAATGCATCCCTAAACTTAGTACATTAAGTGATGGTCTAAGAAGAAGGGGAGCATAATATGAGAAAGGAGATAAGTTGAAAAACATTGACTTGGTTTGTAAGTGTAACATTATTTCTGGTTTATAGTATTTTTTTTTGTTAAATATTTCTCAATTATGTTTTAATCTGGTTCTGGCTACACTTGTTGCGGGCCACATGTTTGACAACTCTGCCCTAGTAGAACAGAGTAGCAAGAATCTCAATATCAGATGTTCTCCATATTTCTTTTCAAAATTGTCTCTTTTTGGAGTCCTCCTGCGTCTTTGAAATCATTTGGTTGGACTCAGTCTAGAAGGGAGAGTATTTAACCACTGCTACCCTTAGGGAAGAATTGATGATTGGCTCTAAGGTAGGTTTGTGTGGGTGGAAACTGTATAGCCTATGTCGTATCAAAGTATGTACTAACAGCATAGTATGTCATATCATATCATATCATATCATATCATATCATATCATATCATATCATATCATATCATATCATATCATATCATGTCATATCAGGCTCTGTGTTCTGTGAAAAAAGTGCACCTGCAGTAGCTTAAAAGAAATGGGAGATGCACAACTTTAAAGCCATCTCCACTCCAAATGTTCATGTGGACTACTTGTGCTCGACCCGTGGTACAGCGTTCCGAGCTTGGATTGGTGTGGTCAGCTGGACACACTGCGCTTTGACCCCAATATAGTGAGGCCATTTTGGTCCTCTTTGAGCATGAAGGATGACAACCAGCCAGCTGAAATTTATTATAGCCCTTGCAGATTTGCAAAGCTGTTGCCTTCTGTTACTTGTTCTTCACCACAGCCCTAGGAGGTGGGTGCTATTGTTATCCTCATTTTGCAGATAAGGAAGCTGAGGCTGAATGAGATCAAATGACATACCTGTGATCATATAGCTGGTAAATTTCTGAAGCAGGATTCAAACTCAGATCTCCTTGATCCTAGGTCCTTTACTCTATCCATACCGTCAAATGACTTGCTCAAGGTCCACACAGCTAGTGAGTGTCTGGTTTATTCTTCTGAAGCCATGGTGTTCTATGCTAAACAGAAATACAGTATCCCTGGAATAGAGATAGGGACCAGACCTGTGATTTCATGATATAGGGAACTCCCAGGTAAGAAAACTCCATCCACCAGTGCAAATTGCACTCTTTCTAGCTGGTTGTCAGATATGTTCCATTCTATGTCTATTTTTTGTCCTTCTAAGTTCATCTAGACCCTGAAATGAATTGAATTTTCCTACTCACAAAATCCTAAAAGGACATTGGATCAGAAGGCATTAGATTAGATATCTACTCACTTTCACAATGGGTTTAGGAAACACAATGAGACTATAGTAATTGTGACCCTGAGTAAATCACTTAAGTTCTGTCTGCCCCAGTTTCCTCATCTGTTAAGTGGGGATAAAAATAGCACCACCTCCCAGGGTTGTTGTGAGGATCGAAAAAGGTAACAATTATAAAGAGATTAGCGCAGTGCACATGTGCTTAGTACATAGTAAGCACTATATGAATGTTAGCTGCGATTATTATTAATTATTATTATCAGCCTGACAAAAGTTCTCAAGCAGTTTTTTAAAAATTTTTTTGATTATTTAATATATTTAGTTTTCAGCGTTGATTTTCACAGGAGTTTGAATTACAAATTTTCTCCCCATTTCTACCCTCCCCCCACTCCAAGATGGCATATATTCTGGTTGCCCTGTTCC
>CM053627.1:79087075-79143042 GCA_028646595.1 Phalanger gymnotis
CTGGGTGTTTTCGCTGCCTGGCCATGTTCCCAGCCAAGTCACTTGACCCTTGAGTTTTTCAGCAGGGTATGACTGCTTGTAGACTAAACAGTTCTATGTTCCAAGCCTGGGGGGATGTGCCAGCTCTGCCATACCAGCACTCCTCCTTCCCCAAGAACCCCCAACCCAGACTGGACTTAGATCTTCAGCAGGCTCTTCACTCCTGCTCTGATCTGTCACTTAATTCCTCCCACCAGGTGGGCCTGGGGCCAGAAGCAACTGCAGCTGTAGTTCTGTAGCTGCCCCACCTCCCCTGCCCCTGGGGCGGTGGCCAAACTGCAAACTCTATCCCAGTCCCAGCAGCTTTCCCCACTAACCTACTCTGTTGTCCTTGGTGTTTGTGGGCTGAGAAGTCTGGTAACTGCCACAGCTCACTGATTCAGGGCGCTAGGGCATGCTCCGCTTGGCTCCCGGTCTGGTTGGTCCCCGCCACCCACGCTGGGCTCCTCTCCGCTCAGCTCCGCTCCCCTCCGCTCCCAGCTCTGTGTGGGATAGACCTTACCTAGAGACTATCCAGGCTGTCCTGGGCTAGAGCCCTGCTTCCCTATGCTATTTTGTGGGTTCTGCAGTTCTGGAATTGGTTCGGAGCCATTTTTTATAGGTTTTTGGAGGGACTTGGCGGGGAGCTAACACTAGTCCCTGCTTTCCAGCTGCCATCTTGCTCCGCCCCTCAAGCAGTTTTTTAACTTACATAATTCTTTAATGTGCACTTTCTACCAACAACCATGTGCAACATGCAGTGCAAATATGGTTATTTCTTACTTCACAAATAGAGGGAAATTGAGTCTTTGAGAAGTTAAGTGACTCACTTGTGGTCTCATGACTAGTAAATATTAAGCCCAGGATTTGAATCTAGGTCTCCTGGCTCTATGCCCTGTGCTTTTTTCATTATTCTTTGACTTGACTTTACTAGTCAGTATCGAGAGCTACATCAGCCATTAGATGCAAAGGTGGCCTAATTCCTCAGGGACTCCCGGTACAATTGAGACCATTGTGGATAGCAGTCAAGTCCAAGATGAAAAGTATCCCAGCTGTACGTCCAGCGTGGTTCTAAAATCGGGACGCATTCCCTGCCATGTAAATCACTGGTACCTCAATAAGTTAAAAACAGAAGAGTATTTAGAAGACCAAATGGTTCCACTTTTAGTAGAGTTGAAGATTAGTTCCCTTAGTCAGGGACTAACTGAAATCAATTTTATATATGCGATTAGCTGAGAGTCTCAAATAGGACCATCTGCAAAAAAGTTTTAAACAGCATGTAAGTATTTCTATTTCTTCCTAAACTATGTTTTTTTTAAGTTTTAAGAGGAAACTTCTTTGTAGAACCATTGGCAACATCGTGATTAATTCTACACAAGTTAAAAAAGCAAGCAGACTATACTTGTAGACTTTTCCTATCTCATTCTTTATTGCATAAAAGTAAGGGAGAGCCAGGAAGAAGGTGCATCCTGCCATTGTAATTCCTGTCCCAAAACTTTAATTGAATTCAATAAGTGTCTTATCACGTGCCTATTATGTGCTAGGCACAGTACAATGCTCTGGGGATAGGGATAGGGACCTGGCCTATGATTTCATTAGTCTCAGAAACTTCCAAGTGAGGAAACTCCCCCTGCCAATACAGATTTTAGAAAGGTTAAGTGATTTTCCAGACGTCACACAGACGGTATGTGTCAGATGCTGGACCTAGACTCAGGTTGTCCTGGTTTCAAGGCCAGTTCTCTCTCTACTATTCCATGTTGCCTCTTGCTGGGGATATAAAGATAAAAACAACAACAATAAAACCCCCCAAAATAAAAATTCCTAATCCCAAAGAATTTACATTCTGGAGATTACATTGAAAACACTTTTTATACTTTGGGATTTGGGCTACTAGCATTCATTAAATACCAACTAGGTGCCAGGCACTGTGCTAAGTGCTGGGGTTGCCTCTCCTCAAAGAGCTCCCAATCTAATGGGGGAGATGAAATGCAAACACCTATGTAGAACAAGGATTTATACAGGATAAATTGTAGATAGTCAACAAAGGGAAGGTATTTGCTTTAAGGAGAAAGTACATTGTAGGGATCATATAACCCTTTCCCATCAACATGGAAGTGTTTCTGGCACTGTGTTAGATGACCAACAAAGATAGTAATGTCCTTGTGTTCAATTAGGATTACAGTTTATAGACTATAGCTATATAGTTTATAGTTATATAGTTGTAGATTATAGCTACATAGTTTATAGTTATAGATTATAGTTGTAGATTATAGCTATATAGGTATAGTTATAGTTTATAGATTATAGCCATATAGTTATAGTTATAGATTATAGCCATATAGTTTATAGTTATAGCTTATAGTTGTGCATTATAGCTATATAGGTATAGTTATATATTATATAGTTTTTAGATTATAGTTACATAGGCAAGACAATTGACAGGGTATATAAAGAGTTAAATTTTTAGGAATTCATATCTAACTGATATATAAAGCAAGTTATAAGAAGGAAACATCACTAATTATGTCAATAATTGTGGATGATGAGTTTTAAAGTGATTCTGAAAGCTGAAAATCTCTTCATTTTGCACTTGGTGCTGCTGTTTGTAAGCACTTTTACTAGTATACTTTCTTTATCTGGACCATGCAGGTGAATCTGGTAATTGCTTTCTAACTCAAGTAGGATTAGGGCAGGTATCACCAAACTGTGAGGAGGCCTTATTGGCCTTTCATCCTGCTACTTTCTAAAGGTAATCCACAGGAGCTCCTGTTTAGTTTGCCTGGTCTAAGGCAAATATATCTTTGGCTCAACCTTGTTACTCTAAGGTTGACTGAAGGAGGAGGAGATTGTTCACAGAAAGGTGAGAGAAAAATAAAACAGAAATAAAGCAACACTCTTTTCAACATGAAAAGATGAAGTACCACTTGAAATTGCATCCAAAATGAATTTCAGATGATGTGGACACTGATAATTTGTGAACAGGGCAGAAAATTAAGTGTAAAAACGACCTCCTTTGGAAGAAATTATAATAAAAAATGAAAGACTGATTAAAAAAGAAGAACTTGAAGACAGTTAGTTTATATGAAACCCCAAAGCTCCAGAAACAATTATTTCCATAGATGTTGGTGCCTTTACAAAACTAAGTGGTTTTCATATTTCTCCAATTCACATAGGACAATGCTTGGCTATTCAGGCTGATGCTGTCCAAGAAGAAGGTAACATGAGGCTGTGGATTTTATTAGTGTTCTGATTCATGCTGATATGTTAATGTTATTTCATAATTAGTTGTGCCTTGAAACTTTTGAGGTGAAGGACACACTTTAATTAACAACCAATAACAACTCCATTTTTTGCTACTTGAAGCTCAAAAAGTGATGAGAGTTAACCAATGTCCTTATATAAAGAACCATATGATAAATTCCTTTTTGAATTCAGTGCCGAAAAAGTTCCTATGCAGACAAACTTGTGTGTTTTCATTTATCAGTCCGAGAATTATAAAATCTTAGCTGCCAGCAAACTCAGAGCTAAATTCAGTGTTACACCACAATAGGCAGCTCACAGCTCATTCAGGGTGCCTGGTACCATCAGTTATTCTGCTCTATTCATTGTAGTTTTGATCTTTTTTATTCTTACTTGTTTTGTTTTATTGTGATTAATTTTATAATCAACTTCATTCAAATAATTTTTGGACGCAATCCGAGAAAAAAATCCTAAATTGAAAGATTAGCAACAAATATCCCTTGAACATTCAGACTCAGATCCTAGGTTTATATACTATGAGAGCTGGAAACCTTCTAGGTCATCTAGTAGTCTAATCTCCTCATTGCTTTTCCCCAAACATGAAATTAAATCGCTCCTCTTTGCTCTGGCTGTCCCACATGCTTAGAATGCTTTCTCTTCTCACATTTGCCTCTTATAATCCCTTCTTTCAGTACTCGATTCTAACACCATCTTGTGCACAAGGCTTTTTCTGGTTCTCCCAGCTACTAGCCCCTTCTTCTCTAAAGCTGCCTTGAATCTATTCTGCATGTATCTCCTACATACTTATTTTTGTGTATCTGTGTTATCTCCCCCAATGGAATATGAGCTCCTTGAAATACAGACTGGTTTTGTTTTTCTCTGTTTCCTCAGAGCTTAGCACAGTGTTTGGCATTTAGGAAGCATTACATAAATGCTTGTTGATTGCTTGACTTAGATCTTTTGTGATTTCGGCATAAATAATCCTATTTTAGTAATAAAGGCTAAAGAATCATAACCATGAGAAAAAATAATGACTGACATTTATATAAATAACATTTGAAGGTTGCAAAGTATTTCACATGTGTTATCTCATTTGATCCTTACTCCAATCCTTTAAGTGTTACCAAATGCCTATAATATCATTATTGACAGATAAGGAAGCAGAGAGGCTAAGTGATCTCCCAGAGTCCCCTAGCTAATAAATAAGCAGGACTTGAGCCTCCTGATTCTGTCCAATTCAGCAACTTCACCATGCTGGGGACATCAGGAATTTTATATATCTTCCTTTTTAGCCCAAGTACAATACCTAAATCTAAGTAGTTATAATGGGTCTTCATGAGTAACCACAGCTGTTGGTGGATGCCTACCTAGGTTTCACAGGAATGTGCCCTGTGCTCCCAGAGCCTCAGTATTGGCAGAAATTAGGAAAAAGCCCAGAAGAGTAGTAATGGCTTGTGCCGACAAGTCTTTCCTTAGTGTGAACTCTCACATTGCTATCAGCAAACATGGCTGCCGGGTCAAGCCAAGGAGCTTTTCTAAATGTAGGGAGCAGAGGTGACAAGTGAATTTGGGAGATTTAACAACTGTTTACAGATTAATGTGTCTGATTACACTGCCTGAATGGATTCTTCCTGCTCATCTCCCTCTTAGGGCTTTGCACCCTTGGTAAGCATGCTGGGCCAAATAAACAGGTACTTGTTTCTTGTGAATGATGAGAAGGAAGCAGCTGGGTATTTGGTGGTGGTGGGGGAACTCTTTTTCTTTTAAGGAAGAATCATCAACTTTTAACCCCTCTCAAAATTCTGTCATGTCCCTTGTGAAATAAGTGATTGACCATTTCTTTCTTGTGGGTCTAGCCTTTGTCGTGGATAGCATATGGCCTGAAGACTTACACATTAAGTTGTGAAGCATCACTAATTATGTGCTAGTTCTCGAGGATATATCAGAGTGCTGCAGATAACACCCGATAACATTGCTCACTCCAGTGCTGGCACACTTTGGCTTCTGAGTGCAAAACTCAGGATCCTGAGAAGCATCACTAGCAAAAACCCCAAGAATTTCACTTCACAGGGATGTTCAAATATCGATGTTAGAATGCCATTACTAAATGGACTTTCCTTCCAAGTTAACATCAAGTTAAGTTATAAGGCATTGTTGAATTTTTAATATCTATCTATATACAAACATATATATTAATCCAATATTGTGAAAAGACTTGCATTTATGTCTAAATGTATATGCGAGTATATGCTGATCTCTCTCTCTCTCTCTCTCTCTCTCTCTCTCTCTCTCTCTCTCTCTCTCTCTCTGTCCCTCTCTCATACTCTTGGTCTCTCCCTATTTTTGTCTCTTTCTTCTCTGTATCTCTCTCTCTCTCTCTCTCTCTCTCTCTCTCTCTCTCTCTCTCTCTCTGTCTTTCTCTGTCTCTGTCTCTCTCTGTCTCCTCCCAACTATGTGTCTATTTATCTATACACAGTAAAAATTATTTTCCTCTTGCTGAATTATATTTTATCATAAAGTACAAAATAAAGCAACATAATATATGGGCTCCCCAAAAGGCTTGGTGAAGTTTTAAGCTTTTAAAAACTGAACTAAGCTTTTTGCAGAAGCCACTGTATTTGTTGACTACATTAATTTAGCTGACATTATACTTATTAGCTGTGTGACCCTGGGCAAATCACTTAACCTTATTTGCCTCAGTTTCCTCATCTGTAAAATGAACTGGAGAAGGAAATGGCAAACCACTCCGGTATCTTTGCCAAGAAAACCCCAAATGGAGTCACAAAGTATTGGATGTAAATGAAAGTGATTAATCAACAAGAAGAAATTAAGTGTCAGCTCTGCTAGGAGTTGAGATACAAAGCTCAAATAAGAGGTTTTGTCCTCTTACTGAAGCACAAACATAGGGTACTTTATTATACATTATTATATGATAAGTATATTGGAGTATTAAGAGAGTCATAGATTTAGAACAGGAAGATATTTTGGGGTGTCCTCTAGCACAATTCATTTTATAAATGAGGAAACTGAGTCTGGAGAAGTGAAATGGCCTAAGATAACAGAGGATTTGAACCCAGGTCCTGTGACTCAGATCTAGCATACTTTCCACTGTACCACACTTTTACAAACAAAGTGCCATGTGAGAACCAAGACGGACCCAGACCTTGAGACAGTGTGACCCACTCTGAATCAATATATCATCTGACCCATGAAGCTAAGAGTTGACTATAAACAGTGGTGCCAGTATCTAAGCAGGGATTAGTCATCCTGGGTGTGGAAAAGACATAGCTGAGCTTCATTAGCCACCTTGAAACACAGGAAGCAATATTGCCATCACTGAGGCTTTTATACTTGGAGCATGATAATATTTTGCAGCACGTATGTGATGCCACGATAAAATGATACCAATAATGAGGCAATGATAACTCTTCTGGTAATATTGATTTCATTTCTAGTGGTATTTCCCACTTCCCCTGGTTGTGAATGAATTAAAAATATATCCTGCATTTATTTATCTGTAAATTTGTCTCCCCATTAAACTGTAATCTCCTTGATAGTAAAGACTGTCTAATTTTTGAGTTTGTATCTACTTACCTAGCACAGTGCTTGGCATATAGTAGGTAATAAATATTTGTTGATTGATCGATTGGATTTAATTGAAGTTTTTGTGTTTCTGTTGAACACGAAGGTTAAACACATTTGTATAATCATTTATTAAATCAAAGCTTTTCTCTTTCACAAGTTGCAAAACAAAATAAAACAATTTCAAAATAAAATGTGATAAAGTTAGCCAAGCATACAGACTAAGTAGAAGAAAACGCATTATTTAAGACTTAAGTACTTTAGAGGATCTTTGGTACTTAATTCTTTTATTTAATTTCCTTTTGGGGGTAGAAGTGGTGATGGCTGTAGAGTGGACTCTAAGAATATGAGTTTTTACTGTTTACACAATAAAATACGTGGTGAACATCTGGCCTTAATTCCAGCAGCCTAATTCATGCCATGGTCTTTGTCCAGCTGTGTGGTACTTAGACTCAGTGTTGCAATAAAGAAATTTGTGATTGCTTTCCATAAAGATGGGAGAAGAGACAGGTTATGGTTATTTGGGGAATGCCAATCAGCCAAATTTTGCTGGCTCTTTATGATTCTCTAGTATTTGGCACATGTCAGGAAAACCTGAGGGAAAGAGAAGACTTGGCAAGCTATTATCTGGCCATCTTCCTTTTCCTCCCTTTTCACCTCTCCTAGTTTTCTTTTCACTTATTTTCCATAGTATTGAGATATTTCTAGTTTGTACTAAAGTGAAGTGATGTGTCACCTCTGGAATCAGCCAACCTGATTGGTTTCCTCCAGAACTATATTTGTCATTGGTATCTGAGGGGCTAAAAAATTTGTCGAGCTCCAGTAGTGAAAAGAGAGAATCAAAAGTTACTGTTGTGCAAGATAAGAATGCACTTGAGCATTTACCCTGAGCCAACAATCAGTCTGAAATGAGAGAAAATGTAAATTTTGCTTGTCTAATCTTAAATTCATTTTCAGGAAATCCTGTATTTCCTAATTTTGATCAGAAAAGTTTTTTGTTGTATCTTGCTCACCTAAAACAAGCCATATTTGCTTCTGCAAGCTTACTTTTCATGCTTATTAAAATTTTGGTAATATTTATACTTCTGATTTAGGACCCCAGAGGGCTTCCTTCAAATGTACCTCCAAATGATGACAAGCTAAATGATCAAATATTTATTAAGAATTTATATAAAAAATATGTATGGGATACAAAGAGTGATAAAAGCTACCACTATCTGGATAAGAAAAAAGGACTGGATTTAACCAAATGTCAATTTGTTTTGTGTCTTAGTTGAAAAATTTGACTTAGAATATTCTTTTTTTTTAAAGCTCTCTAGGTGTTGTAGAAGCATGAAAGTTAAACACCTCAAATTAAGTTTGTGTATTGAAGCTGTGAAGTAATCCTTGTTTGTGAGAGCTTCCCAATCTTATGGACTAAACATTTGCTTTTGTCTTCTTATAGATGTCAACATCTGTGCTGTTACAACCGCTATCCTATCACTCTCAAGCTCTTCAGCCTCAGAAATGCACTGAAGCTCCAGGAAAATCTGAGCAAACTTTGTCCAAAATAGGTGGCAGATACAACCCTAGACACCATGAAGCCTCTTCAAATCTGGGTTTTTAAAATTTCTCCATTTGATAACATATTGCATCAGGATTTATTCTTCTGGGGAAATGCTCCCTTCTTTCCAGCTTATTAACATACAGGTTAAATGACCTTTCTTGGCACTAAGAGCTCTTTATTGTAAAACTCTTCCGTCTAGATCTGTATTAGTATTTTCTTTCCTGTTAGCAAAAGACTCTGCTACTAGTGAGTTTGGCTGATGAGAATAATTATCAAGTGTGAAATTAGACAGAGTATACCATGTCTCAGAAGCAGTATGATGTATCATACAGAATAAGGACAGCATGTTTTTAATTCCTGTCTCAGACATACACGGGCTTGGCTATGTGACTCTGGAGCAAGTCAGTTATACTTCCAGTGCTCCCGGCAACTCTTTATTTAAAAAAAATCTGAATTTTATTTTAAGTTCTTAATTCTCTCTGTCCTACCTCCCCTTCTCCCACTCATTGAAAAAGCAAGAAAAACAAAACTCATTGCAAATATATATAGTTAAGCCCTACTTACCCCAAATCTCTGTATTAGCCATGTTTAAAAAATGCTTTAAATGGCAATTAAAAATGCTTTAATTGAGGGTGAGTGGTGGGTGGATAGCATTTTCATCATGGGTCTTCTGGAGCTGTGATTGGATCCCTTGGGTTGATCGGAGTTTCTGAATCTTTTAAAGTTATTTGTTTTTATGGCATTGTTATCGTGTAATTATTATATAAATTGATCTCCTGGTTCTGCTCACTTCACTTTGTATCAGTTGATATAATCTTCCCCTTTCTCCTTCCCCTCCATGATTATCTTTTTCATCATTTCTTACAGCCCAATGGTATTCCGTCACATACACTTATTTAGCCATTGTCACGTGTCTCATTGTCACATGACTTATTTAGCCATTCCTCATTTGATGTTCCAGGAAACTAAGAGAGTTTGAGATGTAGTCACCTGTCTACGGAGAGCAGGGGTTCTTACCACGCATAGCTTAAAAGGGAGGTGGACCTGTGAATACTGGATGGGAAAAATTACATCTTTATTTCAATATAATTAGTTTCCTTTGTAATCCTATATATTTTACTTTATGCATTTAAAAACTCTTCTGAGAAGTGATCAATAGGCTTCACCTCATTTCCAAAGGGATCCATGACAAAAAAAGGTTAAGAACCCCTTGTATAGATGATCTTTCCATTGAAATCACAGATCAGGACTGTATCATGCTATACCCCTTCCCTCTTATTATCTCCATAGCACATTTCACTATCTCTCTCCTCATGAAGTTAATTCAAGCTGTTCCCAGCACTCCCTCTTTTGTATACCCAGAAAATGTTCTTCCACAGATTTGGAATTCAAACAGACCTCATAGGTTATCTGGTACGATCCCCTCATTTTAAAGAGTAGGAAACTGAGACCTAGAAAATTTAATTGCCATGGCCAAAGTCACACAGGTGATAAGTAGCAGGGGCAGAATTTAAACCTTGGTCTTCTAGCTGCAAACTCAGTCCTCCTTCCACTACATACATTACTTTGTCTGATAAACTTAAGCCCACAAGGTATTATCAGAAATCGGTCTGGTAAGTGATTTTCCCACTATTCCCTTTGTCCTCTGTTATTGTTTAAATCTAGAATGTACTACAGCTTATATTTAGTGTACAATTTTAACCAGGGTTGTAGTTAGGAGTGTGATAGCTTTTAACAAGGTAACATTCTATGAGAAAAGTAACCAAGGAACACCCTGTTGGCATGTACTGAAGGTCCCCAAATATGATGGGAGGAGATGAACCATAGGAGCTCTTAGCAACAGGAATTAGAAGACATGAAAGAGTAGAAGTTAGTCCACAGTTTTTGAGTGTCAGGTGTACCAGAGGCCATAGCCATAAGTGAAAATTCTGGTACCTGGGATGGAGAAAGGGGCAGGTGGGATTTGGAGAAACTGAGTGACACCACAGGACAGCTCTGAGGGAACATGGTGGGACCAGGCTAACAGCAAACTCACCTAAAATATGGAAAATAAGAGGCACCAGCCTTCACTTTCATCATGGCACAAATGCTTTCTATGAGCCTCTAGTAGTTAGGGTAGGTCATGTCAGGAAGGTTTGGTACTATACTCCAGGGAGATTAGCCTGTGTCCCCTTGCTTATAACCCTTGATCCTGGACCTTTTCTTCAAGAAATGAAGCTGAGATGAAGGTGTGTGTTAGGCATCCTCCTTGAACCCCAGTTCTATCGAAAGTGTATAGCAGACATTGCAGGTAAGGGGGGTTGGGTCTGAGAGAGAATGTTCTGACACTGAAGCTTTGAAAATTATTCTGGACATGTGCCCACTGCTTGCTCTGGATATGGAAAGTTAGAAGGAATGGTTTTTGTAGCAGAAGTCTCTGCATCTTCTAGGATTTGCCAGGAGCTAAAGCAAAAAGTGTTTTATAATTATTAATTTATAATTATAAAATTAACGGTTTTCAGACCTAAAACAGCTCCTCTCTGGAGTCTAGTTGATAAGATGAATGGGACTGTAATCTTTGAAGGAGGGTCTTTAGAAGAATTGCTATCAGTGTAGATGTGAGTTGTTATTGTAATGTAAGTTTGCTGAAGCTTTGCTTCCCAAAAAGCTTTGCTGAGATTTATATGTAAAAAGGGATGTTTTTGAAATAGGCTGCCATAACAGGGAAGTGGAGAAAGTAAAAAGGAATCTTAAGACTATTCAAAGAAGCAGAAAGGCTGCCAAGACCAAGCAAAAGGAAGCCCTACCCACATTAGACAAAGCATTTGGAAAGTGGGAAGACAATGCCTTAGGTACTCTTGGTCTTCTTACATCTGATGCCGGTGGCAAAACTGTCTATAACTGTCTGTGAGGGAGGGATGTAGAAGTTATACCTCTCTAAATTTTGGCACCTGGATAATGCCCTTATTGCCCTGCCCTAGATCCAGTTCTGTCAGAGGCTGATTCTGTTGATGGATATGATGGCTCAGAACAGTTACAATATGGTTCTACTTTTAAGAACCTTCTAATTACTCTACACTTACCTTATTTGAGATTAGGACTCGTATCAGTTGAAAGTTACTTCATTGCTTACATTTTAGGAGGCATATCGTTAATCTGTAGTATGTCCAGAAAAAGGACCAAACTATGACAGATAAAGAATATTTGAAGAGACTTTCAGTATTTGGTTGGGAGAAGAGTAGACCTTGAGGGAACATGGGTGCTGTCTTCAAGTGTTTAAAGGATGGTTACATGGGAGAGGGATTAGACTTATCCCAACCCCAGAGAACAAGAACAGGACCACTGGAGAGGAGATAGGGGAGCTACAGGACCATAGATTTTAATGTAAGGAGGAACTGTTGAAAGCATTGGTCAAAAATGGAATGCATTGCTTTGTGAGCTAATGAGTTCCCCAAACTGAAGGTGTTGAAGCACTCTTACCAGGGATATTGTTAGAGCAGGTGTTTTTCAAAGTATAATCCCAGGACCCCCGGAGGCCCCTGAGATCCTTTCAAGAGGTCCATGAAGTCAAAATTGTTTTCATAAGACTACTATGACATTTTAATTTCCAATAGGGTAAATATCAATATATATAACCCACATAAACTTGTGAGCTCTTTGGAGTATCCAGAATTTTTAAGAGTGTAAATGGGTCTTGAGACCAAAAAGTTTGAGAACCGCTGCTTTAGAGAGAATTCATGCATCAGAAAAGGGGTTGGACCAGATGACTTCTAAAGGTCCAAGCCTGAAATCCTATGATTTCTCAACAGAGATCTTCACATGACATACATGGTATTTTATTAAACAACATCAGGATCCTGTCTATATTTGTCTCTTGTGGCACTATTTTCCTCCTATTTCCACACTCACTATACAAGATCTCTCCTTTTTATCACCATTACCCTAGAATCAAATGCAAACTCTTCTGTTTTACATTTTGAGCCCTTCCTGCCCTGGTTCCAATCTAACTCTTTTCGGCTTATTACACATTACTGTCCATTACACGTTCTACAGCACAGCCAAACTGGCTTCTTTTCTTCTCATGTGACATTCCATGTCCTCCTCTGCACAAGCTGTCCCCTCTGTCTGGAATGTGCTCTCTCCTTCCCAGCATCTCGAAAATTCCTAGGTTTCTTTAAATCTCAGCTCAAGTGTCCTTTGTGCATGAAGTCTTTTCTCTTCCCTTCAGCTAACACATCACTACTTTGGTATGTATAAATGAATGAACAAATAAATATAGTATATATTTGTGTATATGTGTGTATACGTACATCTATCTATCTTTCTATCTATCTATCTATCTATCTATCTATCTATCTATCTATCTATCTAATCTAACCATGTATCCCCTGATAGAATTACTTAAGATTCTTGGTAACAGGGACTGTTTTTTTTGTCTTTGTATCTCTAGCATGTCTGGAACATAGCAGGCATTTAATAGCAAGCTTATTTGATTATTTAATAGATTGATCCCACCTATTAACAAGGGACGCATTTCGGTGAGTGCTGAGTATTACAGTACCCAGAACATTTCTTTTCATAGAGACAGGGATGATTTAGGATGAATTTTGCTAAGATCCTCTTGTAGTCATGTCTCCGGTGTTTCCAAACTGGAGCCCCCCACCTTAGACATTTTCATAGATAAAGAATCTCTGAGGGCTTTGATATATCTTCATTGTTTCAGAGCCTCAAGAGAAGAGAATGAAGCCACAATCTGAGGTCTTTTTCATTCATCTTGAAAGTTCAGGAGGGTGTTCACCCACACCAGACAGCTTTCTGTTTTTTTCACTTTGTTAGAGTGAGAAGGATTCCAAATTCATTTCTGACTAGCAGTTGCAAGATAGATGTAATGTTTACATCAACTAGAGAGTTTAATATAAATGGCTCAAAACATGTCTTCCAATGTGTAGTAATGAGAGTTTGGGTAGCTTCCCTCTGTTCCTGGAGCCCAAAGGGGTTGGTTCCTGGGTGCTCAGACCAGACCATAAATAGCTTTCATGGCGCTTACAAAATCTGCATTTTGTAGTTGTTGGAGGGATGCTGGGATCACTTTCGCTCTCTCATCCCACCATCTGTTCTTTGTGTCTCAAGTCTTCCTTTGAACATTTGCTTTGGCTTGTAAATGCTTCAGTTTATTTCACTTCAGGTTTTGAGTTGATGTCACTCTGCCAAATGCACTTGTGCTCAATGGATTCCTGAATCTCCTCATTCTGTTATGTTTGTCAAACTGGCCTTTATGATTCTTGGTAGAGAACCTAGCATCTTCCCAGGTTTTAACCATAGTGGATTTAAGGATGCCCCATATGCTATTACTGCTCATCTAATGTAAGATGCTTTAAGATTTCACCTTTACCCTTCCTTCTTTGGCTCACACCATCTTAAACCTTAAGGTTCCTTCCTGCAGCTCATGTATTAAAGTCACTGAAAATATGGGTTGACCCTTCAGAGTTCTAGCAAAGAAATTCTGGAGTGATCTTGAATTCCTGTTTTGTCTTATCAGATATAGAGGCAGTTCAAAACATAGGAAGGCACTATTAGTTGAGTTGAATTGGTTTTCTGCCTATTTGATAGAGACAAGCTTGATATCATTGATGGCAGGCTGGACTTGGGGCAATGGAGCCATGAGTTAATTCCAGCCCTCAATACTTACCAGTTATTGAGTCATAGGAAAGTCACTTAACCTCCCTAAGCCTTGGCTTCATCACTTCTAAAACAGAGTTGCTGATACTGGTAGTACCTGCCTCACTGGGCTGTTGTGAGGATCAAATATATAATGCATGCAATAGACTTTATAAATATCAGCTACAATACACACATATGTATATGTGTGTGTATGTATATCCACTTAGTTGCCTTAGAGAACTCAATGAGTTCTCTTAACTCTCCCCAATATACTTATGTTCTCAGTAGTTCCCAGCACCAAGACCAACTCTGTGCAGTGAGCATTTTCTTGTGTTTACCTCATCAGATAAGATTGTTTTCCCATCCTTTGAGTTGTCTTTCCCTTACTAGCCATTCCTCATTCCAGGGTAATTGCATTGACATTGCCTTTGAAATCCTTGGATCACAGAACCAAAGCATTCTGGGTACTCCTAGTGACAATTTTTGTGCAAGAATCGCATTTAATGTTCTAAGTTCCAAAGATGGTTTTAAAATGTAGCTTTTGATACCAGCTACTGGTTGTAATTATCACATTGGAAAGGAGAGAAAAACTATACACCTTTTCTTCCCCATGGGGTTGATCAGAATTATCATAATAATGGGTAATTTATTGCAGCTACCAGCTGTGGGGTCATAGGAAAGTCACTTAACTTCCCTAAGCCTCGGTTTCATCTCACTTTTCCTCATCATAATTTTAGGTGTCCTGGTTCATTGTTAGGAGCTTCTAGACCTCGGTCCTGTGGCCACCAACATTAGCTACTTAACAAAGGGATGACGATTTTTCAGGTGCCTGTCATCATTTACTGTGGAGAGACTGATATCCAGTAGTGGTAGAGCCAGAGAGCTAAGCCCCAGTGAGAAGGAATACAAGACAATTTTAGGACTATAGGTGTTGTTTACTTTTACAGTTGTTAAGATCCTAGTATGTTCGAAGATTAGCATTCAAAGCCCTCCCTGTATACTTGTATAAAGAATAAACATTCTTTATACATACATGAATATATACAAATATGCATATACATAAATACATGCATATACATGGAGGTAGGGAGAGAAGGAAGGAGGGAGGGAGGAATGGAAGGAGGGAGAGGGAGAATGAGAGAGAGAGAAAGAGAGAGAGAGAGAGAGGGGAAATGAATGAATGAATCAAAAATAATTGATAAAGCAATTACTATACTATGCACTCTGATCAGCACCTTCCATACAGATAAAAAAGACAAGGTAATCACTGCTCTCAGGGAGCTCACACTCTAATTAGAGGAGACAACACATAAAAGAGAATTCAGCCAAATGTTGAATGGAGAAGGGTTGACATCCTCAGGGTTCAGCAGCAAGTCTCAGGGGTCTTTAGATCATTTCAGTAGGACAGATGATAGTTCTGGAGATCTCCAGGGCAGATGGTAAGATCTATAAGATATTAAAAGACAGTGACAAGGAAGATGATAAGACTTGTTGGTATACCATCTCATGGGAAAGAATAGGGTTGGTTATTTCCATCTCATCTAAGCAATGTGAGAAGTCAGGCGGCCTATATGGCTTCTGGTCAGTCTCTAAAAGGGAAGAGGGCAGAGAGACAAGGAAAGGGCACTCCTTATGGTTTATAAAGCTCTTGGCATAGTTCCTGGAATGTAGTAGGTACTATATAAATGCTTATTCCCTCCCCTCCCTGCCCCCACCAACCCTGCCATCTAGGAGAGTCTAGGATGGTCCAGAACTGAGAGAAGGGATTGGAGGAGGTATATATAAGGAGAAGGGCACCATACAAATTAGTTAAATACAAGGTAGTTTGAGAGGGAGGACACTAACAATTGAGAGGTCCAGGAAGAACTTCCTGTAGAATGGGGTGCTTGAGTTGACTCTGAAAGGAAGAAAGAGATTCGGAAAGAGAGGCAGAGGTGAGGAGGCACAGCATTCTAGGTGTGGGGTACAGCCAATGCAAAGACACAGAGATAGAAAATGAAGTGTTGTGTCAGAGCAATAGAAAGAAAGAGACCCAGTCTGGTTGGATTGCCGAGTGTGGAAAGATGAAAAGTAATATACAATGAGGCTGGAGAGATGGGTTAAAGAAAAGTTGTGAAAGGCTATAGGAGTTTATAAAGATCTTAGGAATTAAAGGCATTTGTATTTGATTTTAGAGGTGATAACAAGTCGCTGGAGGTGATTGAGTAGGGATATGACATTGTCAGATTTGTGCTTAAGGAAAATAACTTTGTCAGGAGTGTGTAGGATGGATTGCAGTGGGGAGAGATTTGAGGCAATGAGACAAAGTAGGTAGTATCTAAGTGAGAGATTTTGGGGACCTGAAGTGGGGTGATAGCTGTTTGAGTAGAGAGGAGTCAAATGAGAGACATATGGAGGTAGAAATGGCAACTAATTGGATATGTGGGGTGGGGGTGGGGGACAAGTCGCGGAAAGCACCAGGAGACCAGAAGGTAGTGCCTTCAACAGAGAAGGGGAAATTTGGGGGAAGGGTGAACTGGACATCAGGGTGAAAATAGCAAGCTCTGTCTTGGATGTGTTAAGTTTGAGATGTCTCTGGGATATCCACTTTGAAATGACCAGGGGAAAGACTAGGGCTAGATCTGGGAGTCATTGGCATAAAGATGATAATTAAACTCATTGGAGCCGATGAGGTCACCGAGAGAGGGTGTAAAGAGAGAAGATCAGGGGAGTCTAGGACAGAGCCTAGAGAAGACCTACAATTACACATTCCAGCAAAAGAGGAGGAGCACTCAGCTGGATAGTAGGAGAACCAGAATACTCAGAGAAGATGAAGTATCCTGGTCAATAGTCCAAATGCAGCAGATGGGTTGAAAAGGATGAGGACTGATAGCCTTTGAGGGAATGATAGGATCTAGGAAAGGTTTTTTAAGGTTATGGGAGACATGGGAAAGTTTGAAGGCAGGAGGGAAGCAACCAGTAGATAGAGATTAAAGATTAGAGAGAGGGGAAATGATAGGGGTTTCAATTTGCTGGAGAAGATAGAAGGAATAGGATCAAAGGCACATGTAGAGAGATTGACCTTGGCTAGAAGAAGGGCCACCTCATTGTTAGAGACTGGGAGAAAGGAGAGAGCAGGGGTGATGTTAATGGGTCAAGATGAAGAGAAGGGGAGAGGAGGGAGCTAATGAATGACCTCAATTTTCTCAGATTAGTAAAAGACAGGATCCTCAACTGAAGGAAAGGGTGAAGAAGGAGCTAGAGAAGGGGAACATGTGGGAAGCTTTAGAAGGGAAGAGAAGATTTGCAAAAGTTTTTGTGGGGAGTAAAGTAAGGAATCAATTAGGGGAAAATATGGTTCTTCAAGATCTAGGTATTTGCCTAAAGAGTTAAACCATGCAAAACCATAATGCCTGGCATATAGTAGGCACTTAACAAATGCTTGTTGATTTATTGATTAAGAATTGGAAATTATTTTGTTCTACCCATCTTCTTATTTGTTATCCTTCAAAATAAAATCAGCAAACAAAATGTTGCTATACCCTATTAATCTTCTTCTGTTAGATTTCATGTACATTTTAAAATGGGCCAATATGGCTAATTCATGGATGTAGCAGAGAATTTTGTTCTTTTGTGAAAGGTAGTAATGGAAAGCTTTTTTTGGGGTGCTAACATAGTGACACTGCTCAGTTAGTAAATAATACTGTATTTCAAAGTTTCCAAGTCCCTGTTAATGACAAGACATTCCTTTCTCTATGGCACGTAACTTGGTTCCACTGGCAAAAAGCTCCTGCTGAGGAAACTTGGCAGCTTCTGCCTATCAAAATACCTAACTCATTGCTTTTCTGTCTGTGCTTAAGACTTGTGTTTTTATATCTGTTTTGGAAATTACAATCATGCTTCCTAGTAATTTTTCCTCCCCCCAACTCCCAAAGGCCTTAGAACATCCTAAACTATCATTATGTCCTCCTTTACGTGTGGATTCTTTAATTATATTCCAGGGAAATAGCATGCCCACTTCGAAATCTATTTCTCCAAATGATTCTTTCAAACTCATGAGAGCAGAATAGGCAGGAGGCATGTGTTTTTTTTTTCATTTTAAGCAAAGACAAGAAAGAAAGAAAACTTTGGAAACATCTGTAGTTATAAACATTTGCATTAAAAAGGGCTTCATTGTGCAATAATCATGACATATACTTCTTGGTTGTTTGCACACTTTGGAAAACTGTTCTCGCTAAGTTTACAACTTTAGCTGGGAATTTTGCATGCAGTTGCTTTATTATGATAGTTAAAATACACTGAATCTGAGCCTACTGTTTCTGTAGGTATGTTGTGATATAATTCTAGTGCCTATCCCTGTTGTATCCAACAGGCTTTGAAATGTGGCTAGAGCTTTCTGTAGTACAAATGGCATTAATTACCTCAAATTGGTAAAGCCAAATGGAGTCATTGGCTTAGGAACTTACCATATCCTCTGCTTAGGTCAAGGATCAAACTTTTCTTTTGCTTAGTTCTAGTAAAGCAAAATTATCAACATAAAACTCCAATTTTAAGCAGGGTTAGAGATTATTACTAAAGGGGGAAAAATTCCACATTGAATGTGTTTCTTGCCCTCTGTTCAGCTTGCTTTCTACATTTTTCTCCTATTCAGCATTCAGTCCAGAGTAAGTCAGGTTTACTTTGATTTCTCAAAGTATGTAAATTCCCAAATAGGCTTAAAAGAAGTACTAATTTCATAAAATATGTGTGTATGGGAATAAGAAACCCCATCAGAAGCATTTAACTTTTGAATTCAGAAGTAGCTTGTCTTGCCCTGTTAAGTGCTAGAAAAACACATAAGCTTTTATCAGGTTCATGAATTTATATATTAATTTATGTACTATATTTATGTATTATATTAATTTGTTATATATCATATAGTATTATTGGATATTAATACATATTTATTCTATATCTACATATAATATATGTTAATTTCACATATTTATTATATAGCATTGTTTGTAGTATTATATGTAGTATGATATTTATGTGGTATGTTTTGTATATTAGTACATATTTATTATATATGACATGCTTACCTATAGTGTTATATGTTAGTCTTCATGTATTTCTCATATGGGATGTATTTGTAGTATGTATATTATGGTATTTATTATACATATGCATTATATGTTAATACATATTTATTGCATGTTATATACTTGCAATATTATATGTTAATATATTAGGTATTATATATGTGCTATCATATATAGTATAGTATTTATTATATAGTATATATTGTATGTTAATACATATTTGTTATGTACTGTGTACTTAATATGCTATTATATGTTGATTTCATATGTTTGTTACATGGTATGTATTGTATATTAATACATATTTGTTATATATTATATACTTCCATATACTATTCTATGTTAATTTCTGACATATTTATTATATATTTAGCATTGTATATTAATACATATTTATTATATATTCACGTATATTATAATATCTTAATTTTCACATATTTATTATGTGGTATATATTTATAGTATTATATATAGTATTTATTATATAGTATGTATTACATATCAATAAGTATTTATTATAGGAATATTTACACATACTATTATATGTTAATTTGCATATATTTATTATATCATGTATTTGTGTTATTGCATATAGTATTTATTATGCTGTATACGCTGTATATTAACACATATTTGTTATATCTTATATACTTACATATACCATTATATGTTACTTTT
The DNA here is from genome assembly GCA_028646595.1 of Phalanger gymnotis. Classification (NCBI taxonomy): domain Eukaryota; kingdom Metazoa; phylum Chordata; class Mammalia; order Diprotodontia; family Phalangeridae; genus Phalanger; species Phalanger gymnotis. Next base: position 79,106,840 of record CM053627.1, read on the forward strand.
AACACATTTATTATATAGTACATATTTATGGTATTAGATATAGTATGGCATATATTATATATTAATACACACTTACTAAATATTACATACTTACATACATTATTTTATTAAATTTTGGATTGGTCCCCTGACTTCATTGGTAGTATAGGACTTTCCACAATGAGGAATGTGCTTTTACAAGTCTGGATTACCAGCTGTTTTGCAATTTATAGCTTTAGGTGGTTTCCTGGGGGGAGATAAGAGGTTAAGGGACTCCTTGTCCCAAGTCACACAGATGATCAGTGCAGGGCTTGTCCCTGGCCTCTGAGATGGGTCTTGATTCTAAGTCATTTTGATCTGGAATTCTGAAGTCATCTCTTTATCTACCGATCCACACTGCCTCTCAAAGTCCTAATGCCTGAGCAGAGATGAAAAATAGTACTCATTTCTGCTCTTTAGAGATACTGTTGCACTGTGATGCCTTAATCCAAATGATATGCCAAGTCGGAGAGTTCAAATGTGTTTTTCTGGTTGCCACGTCATGCCTAAACTCTCATGTCTCATCCTAAGGGAAACCAAAAATTCTGTTGTTGTTGAGTCGTTTTAAGTTGTGTCTGACTCCTTTGTGATCCCATTTGGGGTTTTCTTGGTAAAGACACTGGAGTGATTTGCCATTTCCTTCTTCAGCACATTTTACAGATGAGGAAACTGAGGCAGACAGGTTAAATCAGGGTCACAAAGCTATTAAGTGTCTGAGGTCAGATTTGAATTCAGGAAGATGAGTATTCCTGACTCCAGGTTCAGCATCTATCCACTGTATTACCTAGCTGCGCTGCCCTAACAGTTCTCTACTCTAAGAAGGAACTGGCCCAGCGGATAGAGCGCTGCGCCTGGAGTTAGAAAGACCTGAGTTCAAATTCTGCCTCAGACACATTAGTAGCTATGAGACTAGGTAAGGGATTTCAACTTTCTAAACTTCACTTTCCTTCTGTCTAAAATAGAGATAATAATAGCCTTGACCCAACGTGGTTGTTATGAGGATCAAATGAGATAATATATGGGAAATACTTAGCAAACCTTGAAGCCTACATAAACGCTAGCTGTTACTTGTACGTAGGAAGCTCCAGGTGAGGAAATAGCTTCTACCAATGTGCATTTTCACCTTCTTAGATAATTCCTGGGAAGGCTAAGAAGTTAGGTGACTTACTCAGGGCCACACAGTCATTACATTAGAAAGGGGACTTGAAAAATTCCAAGGCTAAACCTCCTGTCCACTAGGCTACAATGCCTCTCTTCTAAATCACACACACGTACATATCTATGCACACAGCACACACATATATGTACATATACATGTATAAACATAGACATAGATGTATATCTATATATGTACACACAATATATACATAGATACATTCATGTATAATATCATGCTACAAACAAAACTCCACAGTCCGGTATTTCAAAAATGGTGAAAAAATTTTGTTTCTCATATTACTTAATTGTTAATTTCCCTTTAAGTCTACTACTACTCATTTATTAATGAATAAATGCTAAATGAAGGATTTGGAAATAAATTGTAAATTTCTCTTAATGGAATATAGAGCCCTAGGGATCCACACAGTGATAACCCTGAAAAGTGAAAGGTAAAAGGTGAGTGAAAAACTAAATTGAGTCATTTCTCTAGTTTATGGGCCATAGTTTGCACAGCAATCTCCCTTCCTGGCCTTGAATCACATAACATGCAGGAATTAAAACAGATCATCAATGATTTTTTGCTTCTTTGGGGAACTGAAAATGCTTAAGCTACCTTCTCTGTCATCTTAAATTTCAATAGTTTTAGTTATGCAATGATACCTTTGTACCTAATATTTATCGAATTTAGCATAATTGAAAATACTTTTTTCAATCATGAATTATTGGTTTTGTGTGATTTTAATCTGATAGCAGTATATCAATGGACAAAAAGCACAATATGGACTTCCCACTTTAAACTAACATAACTTCTACCTCCTTACTGTAAATCAGGAAGAGCCGGGTTCAAGTCCTACCTCTGACACTTAGCGTAGGAAGCCGGTCAAGTCATGTAACTTCTCAAATAGATATCTTCCTAGCACTCTAAACTTCAGAACAGTTGCTAACCTGCATTGGTGAAGGGAGTTTCTTTTGTGAAGTTTGCTTTACCAAGTAATCAAAGGTTTGGATAAAAAATGATAATATTAAACATAAACATCTTCAGCTGAATTGTGAAAGACTGAAATGATTCATGAGCCCGAGATCTTTTTTACTGCTTTGTAGATGGGAAGCTAGGTGGCACAGTGGCTAGAGCAATGAGCTTCAAGACAGACAGAGCTGAGTTCAAAGCCAGCCTCAGACACTGACTAGCTGGGTGACCCTGGGCAAGTCCCCATCCTGTTTGTCTCAGTTTCCTCATCATTAAAACAAGCTGGATATGGAAAACCACTCAAGTATCTTTGCCAAGAAAATCTCAGATGGGGTCACAGAGAGCCGGACATGACTGAATAACAGCAAGATGTTTTAATTTAATGTTTAATATTTTATGCATCCCCAGCCAGATGGTGGTCAATGAGCATTTTTCTGTTTCTTTTTTTTTCCCTTAGTGACTGTGCTGCTTTTGAAAGGGTGGTAGCATCAAAGGGCCCGTATTTACATAATGACTCCGCCACCTAGGCAAATCTCTAAAATTATCTGGCCTCAGTTTCCTCATTTGTTAAGTAAAGGGCGTTAGACTAGATGGCTTGTAAGGGCCTTCCAAGCTGCAAATTAATGATACTTTTCCTTTCTTCTTTTCTACTCTCTTCTCCTCGTTGGTGCCTAGGACCTCAGGACTCAGCCCAAGGTAAGTCCTAAATAAATGTTTCTAAGCTGTTTCATTTGGTCTCTAGTATTGAAATATTCATTAACCTTTACCTCTTCCCCACCCTGGCCCCCCCCTCGACCTTTATGAAGAATAGCTACTTTTCCCACTTGTTTAATGGGAAAACTTTGTATATTTAAATTTCTCGATATGCAGAATCAAAGTAGCACGATAGGGTGAATCACTGAAAAGTAGTTCTAATGGAGGTATTGTGATTTCCATTGACTTCTATGTTTTATGCTTTTGAACACAAAATAATTAGGAATATCATAAACAGCTCTTTGCAGAGTTTAGATTGCATGTTTAGAGTTTAAAAGGCATTAGAAGTATTACTTTTTAGTTCAATAACTATTTTAGAAATTTTATTTTATTTTAGAAAAGGGAAAATCAAGAGGAGTTTAATGGCATTTAATTGAAAATACAGCTCTTGTTCATTCATTTCGAGTGTAGAATAAGCTGATATTCTTGGGCCTTGAAAACAGTATGCATATTCATAATGCTAAGTGTTTTAGACATGATATTAGCTAAGAAAGATGGCATTACAATTCACAATTTGAGAAGAAAAATTTTAGCTCAATATGTGTATGCTTAACATTTTAAAATAGAAGAGTAATTGTATTTAAGGACCATATGGATTCATTAAAATGAATCGAAATGAGCACATGCCATTTTTTTCTTTAGTGAATTGCTTATGCAAGAATTTATTGATCAAAAGTTATGGGAATATACCAACTGTCTTTGAATCAAGGACTAATGATTGAGTTGAAGGTTGGAACTGAAAGATTTTAAAATACCTTCTAGTTCAACTACCACATCTTATAGGTTGGAAAACTAATTGCTAGCTTTTATATACAAATATGGGTAAATAATTTTTATTAAACTTTCAGATGGAGAGGTTGTTATAATAGCATAATGTCTCCACAAAACTCTGTTTGTTGTATTTTGTGAATAAAATGAATTCCTTATCTGACCAAAAATGTGGGGGGAGAGGGAGGAAAAAGAAGAAAGGAAGGAGAAAAGGAAAGAGAATTTCTTCAGGAAGAGAATAGCAGGAGGTTGTTTTTTTGGGGTTTTTTTTTTTACCTTTTCTCATCTACTTAAATAGTCTTATGTTTGATGGCCTTTGGGCTCCACAGAGGATTTCTAATGAGAACCTAAATGGAAAATAAAAGTTTTCAAAGTGGTGTGATGAAAACTTTCCCTCTCATTAAAGCCTCAAAGTATGTTTTAATAGTGGTAAATCATTTTGGTAAACAGTCCCTCCTCTCCTTCCCCAGCCCCCATCCAGCTAAGACCCAACACCTTTGCAGCCAAAAAACGTTCGATGGCCCAAAGCACCTTTCCAAACAACGAGTAAGCAAGGCTTCCCCAAGCCAAGCCCTTTCTTCAGCAGCTCAGCAGGCGGGGCCAGAAAAATCATTAATGGGCCCATCCTGCTCTTCTCTCTTTCCACACCTGCATATCATGATTCCCTGCTGTAACTTTATGGACCGTGAGGAGGCAGGTTTGACGCCATGAAACACAGTCTGAGCTAACAGCTGCAGACAAGCCAGCACACCAGACAGTAAAATGTAAAGAGGAGGAAGGGGAGAGATCACCTTTGAAGTTTACAAAAAAGCATGACTTTGACCACTTCCTTTTTTCTTTTTTTTTTTTAATTAGATGTCTCAGGTACATTGAGAGAAACTGGCTGCTTTCTTTACAAGGTGGAGAATCCTTCCTCAGTGTAGTTAAAGCCTGGGCATTATTTCCAAAAGTGTATACATTTTTGAAGTATTTTCTTCATTTTTATAGCAAAACATGAGATTATAAACACATCGGAAAACTGAAAATGCAATCAAGGATCTTTCTAAAGAAAGGTTTGATTGTATTTCAACAGAAAACAAAAGTATGATCTCGATTCAAGTTTAAGGTTGGAATTTTAGTTGTGAGAAATCGCAGAGAAAGTGATCCCCTCAGTGTATGCTCCCTAGATTTGTTTCACATTTCTCATTTATGTTGTTGAGCTTAGAAGGGTGTAGATAAATTAAAATTGTTATATGTTCCATGCATCATTGTGACTCCCCTACCCCTTAAATTTAGGGATGAATTTTACTTCTATGAATGTTGTAGTTCCATATGTCAACTGAATTTCTTTGTGTTCATTTTTTTTAAATGACTGTGGGGTCTCATGGAAGGGGGAGGGGAGACCAGAGTTGATCCCACAGATTACTCCAATTTGGTCTTTAAGCTCTTCTGGAAATTCAAGTAAATGTCCTGCAGAATGATAGGAAAATTGCAGATGGGCCTGTAGCATGGTCTTTTCATTTAGATTATGCATATAATTGGCTGTAGAAATATCATTAATGAAAAATGATTTCAGTTTGAAGAGTGGCGTTTCCCAAAGTTCTATAATTTCTAAACTAAATCCCTTTGAATTTAGCAATGGCCTTAACCTTCAATTGAAAATCATCAAAGCAAAAATAGTTCTTGTTTTGTGAAAGTCTGTTGAATATTTTGTTTTTAATATTAGATTTTAAAATGAACTGATGATCAATTTTTAAAACTGCATTTGCTGACTAGTAGAAAACTGGCCAAATTCTACACCTGGAGGTTGTTTCCTCAAAAAAAAGCTAAAATAAAGACAAGGCATTCTAGAGATACGTGACTTGCGTTCCTTTAAATGCTTTTGTATAGTAACAATTTTAAATAATACCAGCTTAACAATTTTGAATCTCTCGATCTTCATAATATACTTTTTAGAAAAGGCTGGTGATATTTTGCTAGCTAATTTTATGTTCTTGTGAAAGTTTAAAAAAATTTTTAGGACTACATTTCCTTATTTGTAAAATAGTCATTGGACAAGATGCTAAGTCTCGATTAGCCCCGGAAATATCATCTATAAAGTGAGGCACAAGGACACATCCAGTAATCCACAGTCTTGTGATGGGATGACTGATTTATTCTCTCCTGATCCCAACTTTCTTGTTATATGCTTGGTGATGCAAACCAATAAATAAACACAAATGTCTTACATCTTATGAAAAGCCTTGCACATAGTAGGCCTGCAGTACTTAGCACAGACCTCTAGTAAGTACTTAATAAACGCTTGGTTGATTGGTTGTTGCCCTTTGTTCTCAAAGAAGGCAAAAATGACATCACTATATTGGGGTCAAGGTATGGGGTGTCTGACTGTGGCTGATCAGACCAAAGGAGCTCGGAAGGCTCTGCCACAGGTCAGGCACAAATAGTCCAGTGGACATTTGGAGTGGAGATGTTTCCAAATTTGTGCATCTCGCATTTCTTTTGAGCTGCTGCAATTCTGCTTTGCTCATAGGGCAGAGCTCCTTCTTTGATGCAGGCATGCCATGCTGGGTGGTCCTGTGCTAGTGTTTCCCAAGTCTCATAATCGATTCCAAAAATCCTCAGAGAGATCTTGAGAAGAGTGTCTTTGCAGCGCTTCTTCTGACCTCCATGTGAGTGCTTGCCTCTTGTGGGTTCTCTCTAAAATAGTCTTTTAGGCAAACATAAGTTTGGTATTTGGGCTATGTGGCCAGCTCATCAGAGTTGCACTTTCTGCAGTAGAGTTTGAAAACTTGGCACTTCAGCTCAAGAAAGAACCTCAGTGTCTGGTACTTTGTCTTGCCAGGTGATCTTCAGAATCTACCTAAGACAACAGACTGAATTGTTAAGTATATGGTATCAATCCCCTTGCTTTTAGTCTTTCCATCTTCTAGAATATTTTATATGTCAATACCGTCTTACGTTCCTTAAAACAACAATTTCATCACATCACTTTCCCTGCTCAGAAATTTCAAATAACTCTGCTTTATCTTCACAATATAACGCAAAGCTCTGTGACCAAGGTTTTGAGGCCTTTCAGATTCTGGCCTCACCTTGGCTGTCTAGCCATACTTTTTACTACTCCCCAACACAAATTTTCTGTTCTAGGAAGCTGGACTTCACCAATGACTTCTGAAGATACCATCATTCCCAATCCTTGGTCTTTGCTTACTTGGGTCTTTCCTACTGCTCCTCCAAATAACCTTCCCTTCCCTCTTACCTATCTAAAGCCTATGCCTCCTTCAAGGCCCATTTTACTTCTACATCCCCCCAATGGGTCATCTCCAGTCATCTTTGACTATATTGCTTTCCTCAGAAATTTTGTGATATGTATTATCAGTATCGCCATTTTGGTGTTCAAGCATCCACTGCCTTTGTATTTTCTTTTCCTCAAACTATACTGTTATACGATTCTCTTAGTATTAATATAAAGTATTAAAATAAGAAAATATGTGTCCACCTGAAATATATTCAACAGTGTCATGGAAGATCTCAAATGTCCAAACAAAAAGATTCCCTACTGAAGCAAGTTTCTCTGAATGCTCTGATTTGAAGATGACACTATACTACCAGGGCAGAATAGCATGGTGGACAAAGCACTGGCTTTAGCGCCAGAGGACCTGACGGGGTTACATCCCAGCTCTGCCACTTACTTCCTACGTGACATAAGTCAAGTCACTTAACTACTCTGGCCTCACTTTCCTCAACTATAAAATTATTAGGTCAGAAGTCGCTGGGCATAGTAAATAGAGTGATGGACCCAGAGTCAGAAAGACCTGAGTTCAAAACCCACTAGAAATCATACAATGATAAATTTAGAGCTGGAAAAATTTAGAGCAAAGGACTTTAGTCCAAACTCCTCTTTTTACATATAAGGAAACTGAGGCCCAGATAGCTTATGAGACTTGCCAATGGTAACACAACTAGGAAGTACCCAAAATTAGGGAATCTTTGGATTTTTGACTAGCTACTGGCAGAACAGGTCGAGGTTCCAGTAAAAGATGGTCATACTCAAGAACATATAAAGATAAGAAAGTAAGCACACAAGGCAGTAATTTTGGATAACTCCTTGGTTGCTTTGTTGTTGTTAAAAACATCATTTATAATCTTTTCTCTTTTTGTGTAATTTTTTCTAGAAGACAGCCTGATGCTTATTTCCTGGATGTCTTTCAAACTGTACCACTTTCCGCACAGATTTCTTCTGTATATGGTGAGGTCCATCTTCTCTTCTTAACTGTATCGTTACAGTTCATTGTTCCTTCCTTCCTCACAGCAGGCACCAGGTACAAATACAGAGTCTGAAAGTTATGGTTCCATTTTCGTTACATGTTAGAATAGGTCATTATAAAAATGATGACATGTATCTCACTTCTGGTTTCATCTACATTAGCTTGCTAGATGATCTGGTTTATTTGATTCTTACACCATGTTCTCCGTAGGCCCCTTTTATCCTCAGATACTTTTCAGTGTTTTCACAGAATCACCAAAGCCCAGAATTGGAAGAAACTTTGGAAGCCATCTAGTCCAACCAATAACTGAACCAGTACCCCCTCTACAAGAAATGGCCACCCGTGGTTTACCTGAAGATTGACAGTGAAGGGAAACCCTTACTTCTTGAATCAGTCCATTCCCTTTTGGAGAGATCTCATTGTTAGGAATTTTTTTCTTAACACCAACTTAACCTTTCTGCAGCTTCCACACATCATTCCTTGTCTTGCCCTCTAGGTCCATTCTCTAATCCATGTGACAGCTTTTCATATACTTACACATAGGTAAAGTATTTCTCTTGCCTTCTCTTCACCAGTCTAAATATCACCAGTTCCTCATATGGCATCTTAAGGCCTTTCGATACCCTGGCCAATCTCCTCTGGACAATTTCCATTTCATCAGTGTCTTTCAAGATATTGGTTAACTTATCAAATGATTTGGTAAAATATAATATTTATGGAAACTCTGTCTACCACACTTCCCTATTCTACTAGTCATTCAATCAATAAGCATTTATTAAGTGCTTGCTGTATGCTAGTTGTAAGGGACACAAATTAAGCAGTTTTTGCCTTCAAGAAACTTAAATCAATCAGGGGAAGGACAGCATATATTTGTATAAGTAAATAGAAAATGTATGCTGAATAAATGAGTTATTTTTGAAGGAAATACATTAAGCAGTTGGGAGATAGTGGTGGAGGAATCAGGAAAGTCCTTGTGTAGAAGGCTGTATTAAGCTGAGTTTTGAAGGAAACTAAGTGCTGAAATTGGGAAGAAAAAAATGTCCCAGGATAGTTTACAGACTTCATTGTCTTCTCTTTTTTTGAACACTGGGGCAGCAATTTTTTTCTGTTTCATTTCTGTTGTTCATCTCTCATTCTGCATGATATCAGTATCAGTATTCAAATGTCATTAATGAAATTATGCCAATTCTTTCAGTATCCAAGTTCATCACAGTAAGGTGATTTGAACTCATCAAGAGCAGCTGGGCAGCTCCTTAATATCTCCTTACTTATCTTGAGTATCTACTCCTAGTAATTTTCTTTGTCCTATCATTTCTATTCTAACAGTCAGTCTCCTTGGCAGAGAACTCATAGGCATGGTAAGAATTGAGCAGCTTTGCTGTTTTCCTATCATTAGTTATCATTGTCCTATTCACCTCATCTTATCCTCTCTATCATGCTGTCTACACCCTCCACCCCCCCCAAGTATAGTTATTAAATCTATTTTTATTGTATTGAGCTTTCCTCACCAGCCTGGGATTACTTGCTACTTATAACTATTCTCATACAACCATGCCACTCTATTATATCTAGCCTCTTTAACCTGTCATTTCCTCTATCTTCTATTCTTCTAAGTTTCCTGGTGAATACCCTTTGGAATCTAGCTAGTCTCTTTATAAAATTTCTATTTTTTCTCAATAAAATTGGTTTCTCTTTGTCTTTAGAATTTTATTTTTGAGACCTTTTCATCTTGGGCTAATTTTCCCCGTATGATTCTAATCCATGACCCTTCTTCCTCTGAAAGCTCTGAAATTTGTTCTCTCAAAATCCAACATGCATAGCAGACCATTTCCTTTCTCCTCTTATCACAGACTCTAAGATAAAATGGTCAGTTCTTCTAAGATTCCCATCATCCCCAACTTGGCAGCATTTTTCTTCTCCCTGTTGATGACAATTGGATCCAGAATAGAATTTTCCAGGATGGTCCTCTACCTTTAGAAGAATAAAGTTTTCATTAAAGTAATGGACTTCCTTCTTGTAATCTTCCTTGTGGTGCATGTTTTTTAGTGGTTACATTTCTCTGTGATATGGCATGATAGTCACAATGTGTTAATTTTTGTCCATTCCCATTTCTTTCAGAGTGAACAGTTTGTTTAAATAGATTGTGTTAGATTTGCTAAAACTATATGTGGAGTTTCATATACTCATCCTTATACATATGGATACATGTATCCATATACATATACTCATCCTTACCCTAATGTGTTTATGCCTTCATTTTTGCTCTTACAAGTGGATATCTAACTGCACAAAGATATTTTATTCTGCCATGGATAATTATATGAGGCAGTGTTATAGTGGCAAGAAGCCTGTATTTGAAATAAGAGGTCTTGGGCCCAAATATTAACTCTGTTACTTATTAATCATTTGACATGAGAAAATAAAAATTATAATAGCATTTATACAATACTTTAAGGTTTGCAAAGTCTTTCCATGTATTACCTCATTTGGTCCTCACATAATCCTGGATGATAGGTGCTATTATCCCCATCTTACAGAAGAGGAAACTGAGACAGATAGAGGTTAAGTAATTTACCTAGGGTTAAGTAAATTACCTAGGGTTACACAGCTAGTAAGTGTAGGCAGGATTCAAACTGAGGTCTTCCTATCTACAAGTCTCTACTACTCTATCCACTGTACTACCTAGATGCTTTTGTCTATAATCCCCTCATCTATAAAATGAAGAAAGATAATTTTTTTAAGTTTATTTATTTTTAGTTTTCAACATTCACATCCATAAGTTTTAAATTTTCTCCTCCCCCCTCCCCTCCCACCTCCCTAAGACAACATGCAGTCTGATATAGGCTCTACATAAACATTCCTATTAAACATATTTTCACGCTAATCATGCTTTATAGAAGAATTAGAATGAATGGGAGGAACCATGAGAAAGAAAAAAACAAAACAAACAAACAAAAAAATAAAATAGTCTGCTTAGCTCTGCATTCAGAATCCATAGGTAAAGACCTGGATGTGGATGGCATTTTCCATCATGAATCTTTTGGAATTGTTTTAGGTCCTTGCATTGCTGAGAAGGGTTAAGTCTATCAAAGTCAGTCATCGCACACGGTGGCTGTCACTGTATACAATGTTTTCCTGGTTCTGCTCATTTCACTCAGCATCATCAGTTCATATAAGTCAGAAAGATAATTTCTAATCTACTTTTTAGTTCTTGTATCATTTACTTGTATATTATATATATATATATAATACACATATGTATATATAGAGAGACATAGATCCATAGGTATACACATATAAATATATATCTTTATATAAACCACTATAAATATTCAAACATATTTATACCCAGTTATTATATGTTAGGATATAGTCAGCTTTTTAAAATGCCAAGTAATTTCTCTTTTTTTACTTAAAGAAGATATTTATGCTGTGAAGGCAAAAGGCTTCTGTATAGTCAATAAAATTTGGACTGTAGTCAGTAAGTCCCAACTAAATTATTTAAAAATCCTGAACCATATTTTCCAGTATATTTTTTTCCACTATCCTCATTGTGGCCATGTTACCTTGAAGTAACCAGGTACTGAGATGTGCATTGTCTTAGTATGGACAATCTTGTCATCATTTTTCTACTTCTTAAATCTTTGCAACCTTGGTAATACGCTGCAATTATTCTCACAATTATTCTCTCTTTCTTACTGTGAGCACTACACAGCAAGATGTCAATGTATCCTGTGCAATGATGAGATGATGCAATGTTTATTATTGACTTTGGAGGAATGATGAAAACACCTCTGCCAGCTAGCTAGAGGAATTTGTCCTGCAGAAGAAAAAAAACTTTGTGAATGTGATAGTTGTCTTCAAGTGTTTGGGAATCCGATGCTCCTCACCATGCCAAGATAAGATATTGAAGTAGCAGTTTTATGCAAGAACCTTTAATCTTTCTTGCTCGTCAAATATGTATTGTCAATCTGTATTTTCATCATCATCAACAACATAATTTATCTTCTACTTACTCTCACATTATTACCACGATTACTATCATTGCTACCATCACCATTTCGAGATTTCTCCAACTAGATTAGTTTCAAAATTCCCAATATGAGTTTCATCATCTTATATTTTCCAGTGACTTGGCAATTAAAATTTATTTTAACATTCTTTAATCATCTATTCTTTATAGCTATTCCATATGTTTCTAGCATAATTTTATATTTCGTATGCTACATTTGTAATTTTTAATTTTTATCTTTTGGTGGATAAATCTAAGTATTTAAATTCTTGTAGAATAAGGATAGGGATCACACCTGTGAATTTAACAAGACAGAGAACTCTAGGGTGAGAAATTTTCTCTACCAACATAGGTTGGCATCTTTTTTTTTTAGCAACTTAGTCTTAGAGTATTGTCTAGACCACTAAGAAATTAAGTGAGTTGTCTGAGTCACATATTATATAAGAAATGGGGTTTGGACCCAGGTATTCCTGACTCCAGGGCCAGCTTTCTATCCACTATGTCATACTGCCTTTTATAAGTTTGAATAATGCTCTAAAAATCTAATCTTTTTTGTCTCTAATTTGTTATTGTTTTCTCTAAGCCCATATATTTTCCATATTGCTTCTGATATAATATTATTTAATCTTAATTTTCAACCATCATTTGTCTGTACACTTTGCTTTTAATGCTAGCATTGTTTTTATTGTAAGTCTATAATTTAAAACCAATTTCTTTATATTCTGAAATCATATTTTTATACATTGCAACTTACAAACATGTTTAATTGATAAGTTTATTTCTATTTTCATTACTTACAAAATGATCTGATAATGATCTGGAAGGATGAAAAAGACTTAGTCATTTGAAACTTTTAAGTAGCATTCTTTTTCTGACCAAGACACTTTTCTCCCTTCCACCAAAGTCCTACTTTGATGCCTGAGAGATATACCACTTGAGTATAAACTGGAAGGTTACATCTTGCCGGACAAGATAGCCCTAAGAACAGACCAAGTCTGTTTTCCCAAGGACTAGCATGGCTAGTCAAACAGAGAGGTACATCACCAGTAGGCTGGCCACCTGGCAATGGAGCATTTTTGGCCACGGCTACCCATGAAACAGGAATAAAATGTAGACGGCTTCCAGTACTGTTTAGTCACCCCTTAGTTTCCATAGTGGCAGTGACAATGGTGAGAAAGAGGACAGAAAATGTTTAGAATTACACAGTTTTTAGACCATCAATAATTTTCATTTAGCCTCAGTACTCTAAAAGAAATGACCAATGAGTAGACCAATGACCAATGAGCATGTGATTAAAAAAAAACTCTGCCAATTCCTTTCTTTGCCAACTGTCCTTTAACTTAGCTGTAACTGGCTTCTACTGGTTTTGCTTAGAGCAAGAATGTCAAAACAGATGTGATTCATCTCCTCCAGAAATATGTCTACTCATTGGTCAATGGTCATTCCTCATCAACTAATCTTACTACATGAACTACAATTATTTCGATGCTGGTCTTTTTGCAAATAGATATTATTAGTACTGCAATGCACAATGACCACATGCTCCATGAAATATTATTTCTTGTGACTTGTGATTAGTTGATGAGGAAGAAGTGGTAGTAAAATTCTATGAATTACTTGATAAGACCCTCCAAATCAAATCAAAATACACTGTTTCCTGATGATTTTAATGCAAAAGTGAGAAAAATTGAGGATGGGGAGAAATATATGAAAAAGTATGGTGCAAGAGAGAAATGAGAGACCAAAGAATTGTAGACTTTATATAAGGCTCATGCTTTTATATCATGAGCTCCTTGTTCAACAAGAATAAATTGGTAAGCATGGGGGATGGTAAGCGCCAAAAGAATCACAAAGAATGAAATTGACCACATTTTAACAGACAGGAATAGATTGATTACGTACATGGGAAGTATCTTTGAATCATCTTTTGCTTCACAATCGAACCATCAATTCATCGGAGCCAAGATTAGAATGTATAATAAAAAAAGAAGAAAATGCTATATAATTAAGATTTGACTCTGGACTCTATAAATAAACTATTGAAAATAAAAAAGTGAAAAATAGACAATAGAAAGGACATCAATGTTAACCTTAAGAGTTTTCATCCAGTTAACTTATAAATATAAATGTATAAATATAAAATAATTGCTAGGAGAACAAAAGAGCCTGAAGGTGCCTTCGAAATGTTCGACTTATTTTCCAAAAGGCAACATGAAGTTAGAATATAAATTCATCTGGAAAATCTTATGAAAGATGATGTTTGATTATAAACAATATCAGCCCAGTCAATCAATAAAACATTTATTAATACCTACTTCATGTCAAGCACTGTGTTAAGTGCTAGGTATACAAAAAGAGACAAAAGGCAGTGCCAACTCTCAAGTTGCACCACCAGCCAAGTATTTGAGAGGGTACTTAGAGCTCCTTGTGATTTTTTTAATACTCAGGCAACCAGCAAGTAATATTAACAACCTGAGCCTTTAGGTTCCTAAACCAATCAAGTCTCAAGGATGGTCTTAGTACTTTTAAATGAAAAACTAATCCAAATTGCAAGGGGCCAGAGGTAAAGATTTGCTACTACTCCAGTAGGTGTATGCGGGACAGACAATGCTGAAGAACAATGAGCTAGGCTCAGGTTTGGAAAGGAGGAGAGCAGGTTATATTGCATGGTTACATTGCATTGGGGAGTACATGGACTAGAGTCACACAGGATAAACAGTCATAGATGGGTTGCAATCTGTGTCATTGGAGGGAACTCCCAAATTGGTGAGATCAGAGATTCATCCAAGTATTTGCATATAAGCCAGTTTTACCTAAAATTAATAACTAGCATTTATATAGTGCTTAAATATTTGAAAAACATTTTACAAATAACATTTTGTTTGATCCTCACAACTACCCTGGGAGATAGGTGCTATTATTATCCCCATTTTACAGCTGAGGAAACTGAGGCACGGAGTTTAAGTGACTTGCCCAATGTCACGCAGCAAGTAAATGTCTGAGGTTGGATTTGAGCTTAGGGCTTTCTGACTCTAGGTCCAGCACTGTGCCACTAGTTGCCTCGTTCCCAATGTTTTTGTGTTTTTGTTCAGTGATTTCAGTCCTATCTTACTCATTGTGATCCCATTTGAGGTTTTCTTGGCAAATATTAGTTTGCCGTTTCCTTCTTCAGCTCATTTTATAAATGAAGAAACTGAGGTAAACAAGGTTAAGTGACTTGCCTAGGGTCATACAGCTAGTAAGTGTCTGAGGCCAGATTTGAACTCAGAAAGATGAGTCATCCTGACTCCAGGCCTGGCACTCTGTCTACTGCACCTATATACCTATATTTAGCTGCCTCTATACTTAGCATAAAGATGAGTTCCCAAGTGTTTGGAATTAGAGAATCTCAGGATTAGAAGGAACTCCAGAGTCTTTCCAATCCATTCTAGCTTGAACAGGAATTCTCTCAACAGCATATCTGGCAAAATGAGGGGCACTCCATCTTTGCTTGAAGGCTTCCAATGAGAGACCCCACTCCACCTCGGGATAACTCTAGGTGTTAGGAAATAGTTGCTAGCATCAATCTTACATTTGCCTCTGCAACTTCTAGCCATTCTTCTTTTTGAGGCTTAGTGAAAATATCTCCCCCCTCCCCATTTCTCACTTTCTGATTCCCTCCTCTTGGGTGGTGGCTTCTCTTGAGGCTACATCTCAAAACATCTCAGACTCCTCTTAGTCAGAGCAATTCATTGTTCACCAATCTTAGCTTCTGCTCCAAGTGACTTAATGGAGGACAGAACCTGGACCGTGCTGAATCCTGCCAGTATATCAGCTTGGGCAAATTTCTGTTGTTTGCATCTTGAAACACTGGGAGTGGGGCAGAGAGGCTGGGGTGTAGTGTAAAGTTCTGTTGCACCTATGTGGGTTGGCTTTTGTAGCACTGTTGGGAGTGTGGTGGGCAGTTGAGGGAAAAGGTGCTGACTGAGCAGTTAGGGGTTAAGAATTCTTCTCTGCTGTTAGTTCTTCTCAGATTTTTACCTCATTTTAGTTCTTAGCACCCTAAATCATGGAGACAGCTTAAATTGCAATTGCTTTATCTCTTTAACATAATTCTTATTTTGGAGAGTTTGGGGAGGTAGTGAGGATGAGAAAAAATGTGTAACTCTCCATCTTGTTGGTCAAGTGATTCAGTTATTTATGTGTTCTCAATTAAATATGCAACTTGAACCCCAGCCACTTTGCACTAATAAAATACAACTTTGGGTTTAAAAAATCCCAAGATTTTAGATGTTTCTCTTCTGGGATTTTGTCCTGCCTCAGTTCCCAGGCTTATTTCTAGCATCCAAGGAGCAGAACTAGGACAATTAAATGACCATCCAGATTTCAGTGCATTGACATACATATACTGAAAAAATACAGTTTGCATAAAGAGTTTTTAAAGTGGCTATAGTCTACTACCAAAAGGAAGAGGAGAGAGGGGAAGTTAGGTTTGGTTCCTTTCCATCTAGTTCTCAACTAGAAAATGGGCAAAATAAGTAATTAATCAGCAGGAGAACCTGATGGTAAAAGGGTCTCCAACCCTCAGGAAAGCTGGGGGTTGTGGGCTTTGTCAATGTAAGGCAATCTTACAAATAGTCCACTTTCTATATCTTGGATCTTTTCTCTTCAGCTCTGGGATTCTTTCCCTAGTTCCTCAAGGCTCGCCTCTGGCACTGAAAAGAATTAATAATAATCTGAGTCAGAGTCAGTACACATTTATTAAGAGCCTATTATGTGCCAGGCACTGTGCTAAGGCTGGGGATACGAAGAAAAGAATAGGATAGTCCCAGCCCTCAAGGAATGGATAGCTACAGGTACAGCGGATAGATCCCTGGGCCTAGAGTCAAGATGACCTGTATTCAAATATGACCTCAAGTCATTTAGCCTCTGTTTATCTCCATTTCCTCATCTGTAAAATGGGGAATAATAATAACACCTATCAAATAATCACACCTATCAAATAAGACAATATTGGCAAAGTGCTTAGTACAGTACCTGACATATAGTAGGCACCATGTAAACATTAGCTGCT
Source organism: Phalanger gymnotis (assembly GCA_028646595.1). Lineage (NCBI taxonomy): Eukaryota > Metazoa > Chordata > Mammalia > Diprotodontia > Phalangeridae > Phalanger > Phalanger gymnotis. The sequence goes on from CM053627.1 coordinate 79,123,813, forward strand.
GCTGCTGCTGCTGCTGCTACTCCAACCACTACCACTATTACTACTACTACTTCTACTACTACTAAGCTTATAATCTAATGGGGGAGGAAAACAATGAAAGAAGCTTAAAAGGATGGAGAGGAAAGGCGTCTCTAGCCAGGTGGGAAAGGATCTGAGGAGGAATGAATTTCAGAGTTGATTTCATTTTGTACCAGAGCATAAAGTCAGGTAGAGCAGATGAGTTGAAATGATGAGGTGAATGCCCTACATACCTTCCTTAAATGGTGGAGGATTTGAGAGGAGGTCTCTAATATATCTGCCTCCTCCTTTCTCCAACCATAGGGATGGAGGGGCCCCAGGGTCAAGGGATACTGAGAAAGTGAGAGTTTCAGAGTTGATTTCATGTTGCAAAATGATGAGTTTCTGTAGATTATAAGGTGCAGGAGTGCAGCTGTTTGGGAAATGTTAAGGTGAATTCCCTGGTCACTCTCTTTAAACTGTGGAGGACCTGGGAGCTTTTCAATGTCCACCCCTTATCACCTCCAATCAGAGGGAAAGAGGAGCCCCAGGGGCAAGATTATTCAATGCCAGAAGATGCTCAGCTTAATCACTACTGACAAAATTCAACACAGAGTCTCCAGCTGGATTGCTGTTCTGGCACTGTCCTCTTTTCCCCTCCAAGTCTTTGGTCCTGCATTCTTGTTTCTCCACATCTCATTGCCTTTCTGGCTTCTCTTACCCACTAGTACTCTTCAAGGGCAAGGTCTAAGAAAGTGAAACCCTTCAGAGATTAGAGAGTGATGCTGAAAGAGTTTGCCTCCATCCTTTTTAGCTTCTTTTATGTGCTTTCCTCCCCTGTTAGATTGTAAGCTTAATAGTAGTAGTAGTAGTAGCAGTAGCAGTAGTAGTAGCAGCAGCAGCAGCAGGTGGCTCACATCTCTCTTCTCTTCTCTCCCCTCTGCTCTGAAGCCACCACCTTTATAAGGAACTCCAAAATGTGGACTACACCAATGAATATTACTTGGGCTTTGAAGAAATCTATGTTTAATTTTAATTATGGTGTTAAATGAGGTATAGATAAGAGTGCCAAATAAAGAGATAGCCCAATGAAGTTAAAGTAATATACAGGATACATTTTTGGGTACTTGTACATATTTTTTCTCTATTTGCTATCTATGCTTTCTATTTGCTCCTTCAATACTTCAATAGATTTGTGACATTATAGATATGAATTATTCCCTCCATTAGTACAAATCATAACTCATCCATGTTTCCTTATCTTGTGCAACTCTTGTCCATGCTCTGTACTAGACCATAGAGTCAAAGATTGAGGATTGGAGGAGACCTTAGCAGTTGTCTCATCTGACTCTCTCAATGTACAGATGAAGAAACCAAGGTAATCTGTTCAAAGTTGCAAGGTAGGTAGATGGCAGAAACCCATATGTCATTACAACACATCCAAGGAGTGGCCAGACGGTTCTTGCTTGAAGACATCCAGGGAAAGGGAGCTCAGCCATTCCACTATAATGGAACAGCTACAATTGTTAGGAAGTTTTTTTCTTGCTAAATCTAAATTTACTCATTGGTTACTTTCACCACATTATTCCTTGTTCTACCTACTCAGGCCAAAACAAACAAGTCTAATCCTTCCTTTCACTCAGCAGCTTTTCAGATAATTAAAGATAGCTTTCATCATTTAAAGATTTACAGTAGAAGGAGTGCTAGGCTAGCTCTGGAATGAAGGGAGTAGAGTTCAAATCCTACTTCTGACCTGTGTAACTTTGGGCAAGTCACTTCATCTCTCTGGGACTCCATTTTCTTATCTGAAAATTAAGGAGTTGGACTCATCTTTTAAAAAAATTATTTTATTTTGAACTTAAGAACCGTAAGAAATAAAACAAACATTTCCGTAACATAGAATAGAAAAAAGATGATTGTTCATGAAACTGCAAATCTATTATGTACAACTCATTATTCCTTTTAAATATATAATCATGTAACTTTTTTTCCTTGTTTTTCTTCCCTGCCCCCTCCCCACTCGAGGGATGGCTACCATTAGTGTGTATGTGTATATGTGTGTGTGTGTGTGTGTATGTATGTATGTATGTATTTAAGACCATTCTATACCTCTGTTTATCAGTTCTTTCTCTGTATGCAGAAGGCATCTTCCTTCCTTGGTCCTTTGTAGTTAATCTGGGTCATAAATAACTTATTTGCTCGAAGTCATTCTTAAAACAATATTGCTGCTACTGTATACAACATTCTCTTGTTTCTGCTCATTTCATTCTTCATTATTTCGTGCAACTCTGTTCATGTTTTTCTAAGATCATTGAGCTCATCATTTCTTATAGCTTCCTACCTGCATTTTTCAAGTCTTCCCATCTCTAGGCTAAACATCCCAAGTTCTTTTAACCAATCAAGGTCCTTCAACATCACCTTCCCCTGGATGCTTCTCATTTTGTCAATCTTTATAAAATATGGGTCCTAGAATAGAACATTATACTCCAGATATGGTCTTATTAGGGCAGAATAAAGCAGGATTAACACCTGCCTCTAACTGGAATCTCTGCCCCTCCCTCTAAGAGCAGCCAAAGGTCATCATAAGTATTTTTGGTTGCTGTGTCACACTGATTCATATTAACCGTGTAGTATACTAAAAACACTTTTTTCAGATGACCAGACTATTTACCCATTGCTTGCCTATTTTGTATTCACAAGGTTGATTTTTTGAACCCAAGTATCAGAATTCATACTTGTCCCTATTAAATTTTCATCTTATTAGAATCATCCCTATTTTTTACCCTGTCAAGATAATTTTTGAGTCTGAATCTTTAATCTAGTGTGTTAGTGATTTCTTCTAGCCTTGTGTCATCTGCAAATTTGATAAACATTGTTATCTTTGCCTTCATCCAAGTTGCTGATAGAAATGTTAGACAACATAAGACCAAGTACTGATTCCTAGGGCACTTCATTGGAGACCTCCTTCCAAGTTGACATAGAACTATTGAGTATGACATTAACTAGAACCAATCTAATTGTCTAGCCCACGTCTCTCTCTCATTTACTCAAGGATCACATGATATATTTTGTCATGTTATTTTGCTAAAATCTAAGGGTAAATTACAGAGTATTTCTCTAATAGAACTGTCTAAAATTCTATTCTTGATAAAACCATACTAGATTTTTTTAATCATCAAAGTATCATAGAATTATAGATACTGATATGAAAGGGCCTATAGAAGTCATCCAATCTAATCTCCCCAATTTATAAATGAGAAAGGTGAAGCTCAGAAAGGGTAGATGACCAGCACAAGGTCACATAGATAGGAAGTGACAGAAGCAGGATTTGAAAGGTTTAATTTGTTAAGGCTGCCAAGTGGCTCTAAATATGTAAATAGCACATGCAAATTGCATATTTACAAGTATAATTATTCACTAATTTTTAGCCTCCTTTAAAATATATTTTGTGTGCATCTAGGAATTATTGTATTTTCCTTATTGATCATGCAGATATTATATAGAAATGCTCTATCCTGCCATTATATCTAATATAATCATAAATTGTTAGACTTGGAAGGACTTCTATTTAGTTAGTATAAATATAGAACTGATATGTTTTAGCTAGTTTGCAAGAATTATAAATTGATTTTGAATAAAGAATAGGAATTTTTTTTAAACTTAGGAACTACCCTTCCTTTAAAAAAATGGAGACTATAGTTACTGTTAAAATAAAATTAGCGAAATAACATGCTATTTTTCATTATAATATTTTTAGCTGTGCAATGTTAGAATTAATATTACCATGGAGAGTGAAAGGAAATATTCCTTGGTAATATATGTAGAGGCTGCCTACTGATTAAATGCCAACACAATGGAAATCTACCATGTTAAATTTCCATGTACTACCTATGGCAACTCAATTTTTAATAAAATGCAATTTTGCCAAAATTATAGGTGGTCCTTGTAACAGCACTGGATCTTATCTAAAAGTTAATGCTAAGTGTTTCTGTGAAAACAAATATTTGTTTCTTGATATAGACTTTGCCCAGATAGTTGGCAAGTTGCAAAAAAGGCAGCCAATTTTAGCTCTTTTCATTAATGCAAAATAACATCTCTAAGCACCTTTAAACTCAATAGCCTCAGGATGGACCAAAGACATACATATGTCAAAATAATTTTGTATTTGCAACATCTTTGAAATAAATATTCCTTTGTAAAAACATTTTTTTTAAAATTAGGGATATGACTATGAGTAGAAAACTTGGCATTTCATGTCTGGTCCATGAAGCACATTTAGTCTCTTCTGGAATCTGATCCTTAATTTGTAGAAACCAGTCATTTATGTGGGGGTACCAACATAGCACAACAGAAAAATACTGTTTTAAGATTTTTTTTGGTCCTGACCTGTGGTTTTTTTAGTATGGGGAGCTTTCCAGTGAAGAAACCTCTTCTGACAGTGTATAGCAATCATTTTTTTTCCCTGCAACTTAGTCTTAGAGTAGCTGGGAGAATAAAAGATTTACTGACTTTCCCGGGGTCACACTGAGAGTATTCTTCAGAGGAGAGGGATTCAAGCCTGGTATTAGTGTCTAGAGCAGGCCTTCTAGCCATATTGCCAGACTGCTTCTCATTTTTAAAATTATTTTTATTTTTTTATTTTTGGAGGCAGTTGGGGTTAAATGACTTGCCCAGAGTCAGACAGCTATTAAGTGTGTGAGGTGCTTGAACTCGGGTCCCAACTCCAGGGCTGGTACTCTATTGCCTCTTAAACAGTTGAGGGAAAATATTTGACTCATAAAATGACCAAAACTCATCATGTTATGAGGGTTTTATAATATAATTTATTGTGTTTCCCCATAGTTGTTTTTTTCTAGGTTTGTAGAATGGAAAAAAAAAAAAAGAATGAAAAGGAAGAAATGAGTAGTGAGGAATTGGACGACCAGGAGAGAATGAGTTGCTCACCAGACCTCCGGTCTTTGTAACATCTACTGACTCTTCTTCATCTCTTCCCCCTTCTGTTCTTCCCTTCTCGTTCACATAAAAGTTTATTGGAGCTCTTGTAAGTATTATCTTGGAGAGGGCCCAAGGTGTTGAAGTTTCACAGTGAAATTCAGAAGAGGCAAGAACAGGGAAGGACTTGAAGAAGAAAAGGAAGCAGGAAAACACTTGCTTTTATCATGATAATAGTAATGAAGTCTAGTCCCAGAGGTTGAGACAAAGGACTAGGTTACTGTCCTCCAGACTGTTTCCTGCCAATGAGGTTCATGAGTCACCTTTACCAGGCTGATTAGAGAACTACAAAGCCAAGTAGGTTGGGGTTTGACTTCCTATCAGCATATCAAGACCACTCCAACCTTTTACATGACCAACATTGGGGAGTTTAAATGGTACCAAGAATATTTTTCAATCTGGCAGGAAAGTTTAATAAATCACCTATATTCTGAGAACTTTGGTAATGGAGCAGGGAAGCTGAAGTTGGATTTATTTAAGTTTTCTTCCAATAAGTAATCTATGATAAAAGTGGAAAGCAAAGGAGATCAGCAATCTGTTAAGAAGCAAGAAAGAGGACACATCTATTCATACAGAAAGCTAATAGATATATAGTATGTATGTACATGTACTTTATACACATATATATTGTGTGTGCATATGAAAGTCAATAACTAGTGAAAGTTTTTTTCACAGATGTTATTTTGCTATAATAAATGCACTACTACATACACATTAGTGTACCCGATGCACGATGTAGCAGATGTACACTCATTTCTGCAGTATCAAGTTGGCCACTTATTTTTACTCAAGCTTCTAATACAAAATATTTTCAAGACATGTTTAAACTTAACCCAGTTACTCGTATCCTAGGTGTATATGTATACAGTAAGGGATCTCATCTATAAAATAGATTCAATTTTAATGAGGTTCAAACTATTATCCTCCACCTCCTGGCTATAAATAAAATGAATTATCTATCCTGAACTTATTCCTACAGCAGAAAATGTGAAGATACACAGTGAGGTAGCCCCTGCCTTGGGGCTGTATTCAAGAATGGTCTGGGAAAAGGAAACAGGAAGAGCCAATTAGCCACTTTCTTTTATTTCTCCTTTAGTCCTGCTGGGGTGGAAGTTGTAAGTAGCATGCAAGCCATTCTCTAATTTTCTAGGATTGTAATATCATAATGTGGATCAGGTATCATATCCTGACTCAGCGGCTTTTGTTCTGCTAGTCCTAAATGGCTTAACTGTAATTAGAATACTTTTTTGGGCCATTCTTGAGTATTCAGCTCTAGTGGAGAGAGGAAGAAGAGGAGGCACAGTATATTTTGATTGGCCATTTGACACATGTATTTATAGACATTAGAGTCTAAAAATTTTCTCCCATGCAAATATATTAAATTTGATTTATCAGACATTTATTAAGCACTTACTGGGTATAAGGCAGTGTCCTGGGCACAGGGTGATACAAAGATGAAAAATAACAGTACCTGTCCTCAAGGAACTTTCATTCCATTGGAAGGCAATAATACATGGATGTAGAGAGTACAGTTTAGAGTAGAATGTGATAGGGGAAAAAAAGAGATCAAGACTTAGTGCTCTAGAAAAAATTTATAAGAGAGAGTGTGTACTTTCAGTTAGACGGCATCATGGAAGGCATTGCCCAAGAGACAGCTATCTGACCCGAGCTTTGAAGGAAAAGAAGGATTTTGGCAGGTAGAGAGGAGGGAGGAGAGTATTACTTACAACTTATGGAGTTGGCAGGCATCTGTGTGCCAAGGTGGGCTAATACAGGACCATGTAAGACACTAAGAGAACTGTTAGGAGTCAGGTTTGACTGGAGGGAACAATATATAAAAGGTAGGTTGGAGATAGTTTATGGAAGTTTTAATGTTAGGCTAAGGAATTTTTATTTTATCTTATGAGAAGTAGGGAGCCACAGAAGTTTTTTGAGCAAGGGAATGATATGGTCAGGATTATGCATTAGATTTTTTGGCAGCTTTCAGAAGAGTGAATTGGAGAGGAGACAGGCTGGAAGAAATTAGAAAGCAAATGCCTACCTTAGAGTAAGCACTTAATACATTTCTGGGCAAAAAATCATGAGATCTTGAACAAGGGACTTATTTTTCAAACTATTTACATAAAACTTCACATTTCTATAAACATGCATCAATACATGATATATATATATACATATATAAATTAATACATAGTTGATAAAAATAGCTGATTGATACAGAGGTAGCTAGAAATATAAGGCTTGAAAAACAGATTGAACAGATATACATATATAGACATAAATATATACAGATATATATCATATACATAAATAAATCGATGTGGATACTCATGTCTGTCTGTCTGTCTATCTATCTATCTATCTATCTATCTATCTATCTATCTATCTATCTATCCATCTCCATGAGAGAATAAACTATGGTAGTATCATTCATTTATGTGTATATAAATCCATGTATATATAGATACGTAGTTTTCTATGTGGACACATACGTATGATAGATAGATATAGATACATGAGTGACATAGCTGATGTAGAAACAGGTTGTATAGATACCCATACATATGGTTATAAAAATATGCATGCATATAGATATTCAATCTGTGTTTTTTCAAATTTGGTCTTCCTAGATTTGTCTCCAACCATTAGCTACCTCTCTTACGCAAATATATATGTATATGTATACATATAGACATATCAGTAATCATAGCATTTATATAGCACTTTATGGTTTGCAAAGCGCTTTATGTGTAATCTCATTTGGTCCGCACAACAACCCTGTGAGGTAGGTGTGATTATTATCCCGATTTGACACTAGAGGACACAGATCCCGAGGGGAAGTTTGCCCTGCTCGGAGTCACACAGCTAGCAAGGGTTAGAGGCAGGATTTGAAGCTGTCTTCCTAAATCCAGGCCCACTGTTCTACCTTAGTTGCCTCATAGATGGGTGCATATACATTTAAAGAAAGACAAATGTATTTATACATACACGTATTAATCCTACCTCTAGCACTAACTGTAAGTTTGAGCAAGTTAGTTAATCTGCCTAAGTTTCAGTTTCCTTACCTGTAAAACAGGAAGTGTGTGTGTGTGGGGGGGGGGAATTGAGGGAGTGGGGTAGGACTGAGCTAGGCAGGCTCCGAGGCACCCCGCCCCAGCTGATTCTTTCAATACTATCCCCTTAATTCAAGCTCTCATTATCTCTTCCCTGGAATATTGTAATAGCCTCCTATGTGCTTGCTCTCCCTCCCTCCAGCCTCTTCCCTCGCTGCTCACAGCTGCCAGATGCACCGCATGTTGGAAAGCTTGCTGGATTGGGAAATAGAGGGTCTGTGTCCCATCTCTGCTGCTTACTACCTGTGTGACCCTGGTCAAGTTCTTTTTCGTCTCTAGACCTCAGTTCCTTGTCTGTAGAATGAGAGTCTAGGTCAAGAAGGCCTCCAAGATTCCTTCCAGCTCTACATTTTTTTTTGATATATATACATGCATACCCATACACTCCCATGCTTGCATGTGCATGTAACGTGCCCCTCCTCAAGAAACATTCACTCTGGACTTTGCTTTACTAGTGCTTGACAGAGCAGCCAGCATGTAAAAAATATTGAATTAATGTTTGGTGTTGATGGTAATGAAATACAATTATTATTATCCATTATAAGCACTTTAAGTTTCCCTGATTGACTGCTATGTCCTATACACACTGAGTTTGAGACAGCCTGGTGGTTAGTCATGAGCTGTAAGTTTTAAATGGATTAGATAGAAGTGATGTCTGATAGAAAGTTAACATAGCTTTTGTTCAATCTTTTTCAGTCATGTCTGACTCTTTGTGACCCTACTTTGGGTTTTCTTGGCAGAAATACTGGAGTGGCTTGCCATTTACTTCTCCAGGTCATTTTACTGGAATGAGGAAATTGAGGCCAACAGGGTTAAATAACTTGCCCAGAGTCACACAGCTAGTAAGTGTCTAAGGTCAAATTTGAACTCAGGATGATGAGTCTTCCTGCTTCCAGGCCTGGCATTTTCTCCACCTTTCTACCTTGTTGCCTGCTAAGACATCTAGTTTAAGGCATATTATGAAGTCAATCAAGTAGAGAAGTTAGAAGAGTTAGAAAGTTAGAAGAGAAAAAGTTAGAAAAAAGGGGAACGAGTCCAAATAAGATCGACATCACATTCTACTATAGATGAGAAAAATGAAATTGCAGGCAAGAGTAGAGTCAGACTGAGATAGTCAAGGCATAGAAAAGATTCCAAGGAGAAAGTGAGTAATTGAATCAGGCATGATTCAGGAATCATCTGGGAATTTACGAAGGCAGAGTCTGAACAAAGAGAGGGAAGAGGGAAGGGGAGGGAGGGAGGAAGGGAGAGAGAGAGACGCACACAGACACACAGAAAGAGAGAGAGAGACAGAGAGACAGAGACAGAGACATGCTTTTGTTAGAGCAATTTTGTAAGCAGGCTTTGTGCTAAATTCTGGGGAGACAAATCCATGGTCTTTGGCCTTGACGAGCTTATCTTCTAATGAGAGAAGGCAGTGTATAAAGCGGGACTTAAGTGGTGTGCTTTACTAGGTGGAGGTGTGGAGATCTGGTTCTCACAAAAATAAGGTGAAAAATAAGAGCCCAGCAAAGCTGGAAGAGTTCAAGGTTCTGGTAGGGTTAGGTTGAGGATGATGGCTGCTGTGCAGCCAGCATGGTATAGAGATGGTAGCCTGGGTCACACAGCAGCTGCAAGAATATGTGTCTATCCAACCCAAGGCTTCCCATCTCAGAAGCCTGCTCTTAGTGGGTGAGACTCTACTTGGCAAAAATGACTTTCACTTTGGTGTATGTATTCACTAAACCAAACACAGAACCTGGCTGGCACCTAGCAGATGCCTAATCAATGTTTGAATTGATTGTCGATATACATGGTTCCTATTTTCCAAAGACCTACACACACTAATTAGGAAAACAGGCCATATTCAGAAAAATATAAGTAATGATACAAGACATTTCTTAACCACAGGATAAAATTTACATATTAAATGAGACGTGTTTCCCAAGCAAGACCTATCTAGATCGCTTAGAGGAGGTGTATGTCATCTCCATTGCTAACATGGAATCATCTTTGAGGTGATTTCATTTCTGTTTCAGACTCAAATGACTGCCATACGTCTTTTCATAGTGTTTAGTCCACATAGAGTCACCTCTCTATTATCTGTATCTATGGAGAATTAATGTAGATAAGTTAAATCTGTAATCAATCAAAAACTTTAGATCATCTATCCAATTTCCCAAGGGTCCTGGGAAACATCCTACACAATCCAGTTGATAGTAAAGCTTCTACATAACAGTTTTCTCCATCCTGAGATGAAGTTCTCTATGGATCACTCTTGGTATATAAAGAATTTAGATACCAAAAGATATATAATAAAATACATTTTATATTATTGTAGACAATGAAATGTCAATTATCCAGATTGTTTTGATATTTGTTAATTGTGGATGAACCAGAAACCCTTCCCCACCCCCACTCCGACTTCGTTAATCAAAAATCTTTCTAAAATGTATTAATCTACTTTATATTAGATGGTAAAATATAACAAAGGATTTTTCAGTACTTAAGAGTAATTAATTACTTTGAACATACAAGCCTCAGTAGTTACTTCTTTGAATAAATCTCTGATATAATCTTCCTTTTCTTCTGTTTTGCCTCTTTTAAAAATGAAGTGTGGGCCTTTGTTGTTGTTGTTGTTGCTGCAGGCAGGTATTTATGGTTAATTGGATTTGTTTTACTCTAGTACTTTGATCTTGTGAACTCCATTTGTAGATTTTGTAAGCTGTGACAAAACTTTAGAAAGTGGTTTAACAATTTTTTTTGCCACACTTTTTATTTCATTCCTTTAGCAAATATCTATTGAGTGCTCGTTTGGTCCGTAACATGAAATATTCGAGTTTCACTTCAAATACTTCTGATTGAAAATAGCTTTCTGTGTACTTCTATATATTTAGAAGGGGGAATGGTGGCAACATCATATCCAATAGGCAACTAAGGATTGACCAGCTGTGCTTGAGAAACTAATGATCAGATCTCCTTCGGAGAGAAGCCCTCCTTTTATGAATCTCCTGGCAAGGAGAGCTCATGAGTAATACTTAGAAGCAGTGGTCAGATTCTGGGATCTTATTATTAGGGAAACTATGAACCAAAACTACATGTGCTCTGTGAGATAGCTGGGGAAAATGAGAGAAATGAGAGAAACAATAAAATAGATATCTTAGTATCCGTCTGTCTCTCCCTCTTTCCTTCCTTCCTTCTTTCTTTCTTTCCTTCCTTCCTTCCTTCCTTCCTTCCTTCTTTCTTTCTTTCCTTCCTTCCTTCCTTCCTCCCTCCCTCCCTTCTTTCTTTCCCTCCCTTCCTTCCTTCCTTCCTTCCTTCCTTCCTTCCTTCCTTCCTTCCTTCCTTCCTTCCTTCCTTCCTTCCTTCCTTCCTTCCTTCCTTTCTCTCTCTCTTTCTCTTTTTCTTTCTTTCTTTCTTTCTTTCTTTCTTTCTTTCTTTCTTTCTTTCTTTCTTTCTTCCTCTCTTCCTCTCTCTCTTCCTTCCTTCCTTTCTTTTTTCCTTTCCTTTCCTTTCTTTTTTCCTTTCCTTTCCTTTCCTTTCCTTTCCTTTCCTTTCCTTTCCTTTCCTTTCCTTTCCTTTCCTTTCCTTTCCTTTCTTTTTTTTCTTCCTAACTTTGTTTTTTCTTTCCTTCTTTCTCTCTTTCTTTTTCCTCCTCCTTCTCCTTCCTTCCTTCTTCAGTTGATTAATAAGTGTTGAGTTGAATTGAATCAAATAAATCTTAGATGAATTCAACAAGCATTTATTAAACACCTACAATATTCCATGAACTGTGATAGGCTAAGAGATAAAGGCAATAATAAAAGAGTCCCTGCTTTCAAAAAGCTTAGATTGGATTCTACATTTTAATTCATGGTCATATATCAGGTACAGAAAAGAAAATGCAGAGAATTTAGTCAAGAAGTGAAATCTCAGACCTCTGAAGATGTTAGTGTCTAGTCTCAAAGCATGTTCTAATTCTGCAGTTTAATATGTCTACATAATCCCTGTAGAATCTAGAAATATTCCACATAGTTTTGTTCGATTTTTATCTATACATAGGGTTAATCACAAGTTCCAGGAAGAGAAAATAATGTTAATATGAATCATTTGGCAGTTTTTATACACATTTCTTTAAAAAATCCTTTTCTACCTTAACTTTAATAACCATTAACTATGCCAACCCTTACTCAAAATATCAGAGTAATATTTTATGGTGAATTTAAGGGCCATTATTTTCAAGAAAAAAGGAAACACTTCACAGATCACTTTGAAGCACAATCTAAATAAATGCAGCATAGTCTGTATGGGAATTGGGTGATAAGGACTGGGCCTATGATTTCATTGCTATAGAGAACTTTCAGATTAGGAAATTCCCTCTAGCCTTGCAGGTCTGCACCTTCTCCGAAATTTATAGTTTTGAAGAGTTGCATGGCATATTGGTGGTTAAATGACTTGCTTAGGATCTCATAGCCAGTATGTGTCAGAAGCAGAACTTGAGCCCAAGTCTTCTTGGTTCCAAGGTCAATTCTACCCACTATGCCAAGCCATATTGTTATACACAGGGCCTCATTCATAGTGTGTAGGTCATTTTGTTCTGAGTATTCAAGGAAAGTACCTAAGGCTACATGGCCAATTGGCTATGTAACTAATCCAGAGAATTGTAGGAGGAATCAGGGAGATAGGGAATGAAGGTCCAGCATCTTTGCACTGGAGCCACTGAAGGATGGAACACCAACAAAAATGCCCTTTTTGAATATTGGAAAATGACATAGACAAAAACCAATGCCATTTTTCTTGAGCAAAGGATTTTGCTAAACCTGCTTAAATGGCTTCTTGGTTTCATGATGGAAGGGATGGGAACTGACGTGAAGAGTTATAACCTTGGTCAAATTTTAAACCTGATTCTTCAGAAATTTGTTTTGTCAAGCTCTCCCAGGACCACCATGAAAAGAGTTTCTTTTGAAGGAATATTAGGAATGTGAGAAACTTGTCATTTTTTATTTGTTTATTTTTGACAGACAGTTATGAGAATTGCCACCACAGAGGAGTCTCTGGTCATTTGCAGGAGAAAGTCTCTCTCTAGTTTAGTGACCAATTCAGGGCCCTGGCTATTAGCATTTGAATCAAGCAGTTGTGTTGTTTTGGTTGAAAAGAGAAACCAAGCCTTTGTTGTGGCAATTTAAGGGCCTAGGCAATTTTCCAGCATCCTTTAATCAGTTCAAGTAGTTGGGGAAATGGCAATATATAGGAAAAGTGTGTTCTGGCCACTGAAATGTAAATGTGACTGGCCTCCATGGATGTTCCCCCAGATTAGCCCTCGATCCTTACTTAGCTTTTGCAACTGACTGTCCTTCAAAGATTGAGCCATGGGCCTGCTAGCTCTTTTTTAGCTTTGGGCAGGCCTTTCCTCACTGTCAGAGGTCAGAGGAATCTTTAGGGCTTGCTAGTTATTAGGCTAAAATTAGGTAGTTGTCAAACAAACAAAAAACCATGTTTAAGGAGGATAATGGATGGGGCCAGAATGAACTCTTTATGGTCAAGACTTCTTTAATTCAGACGTTTTTGGTATACTACAAACAAAGGAATAGCTACACAGAAAGGACAAAGCTGAACCAAGGCCAACTACGAGCTAACTTACTGGAATACTTAACCTTGAAGAAAACTATTTAAACCAGAGCTTGGGAGGACCCCTTGAAATAGTTCCTCATATTTCATTTTGAAATGCCTTGCCCTACTGAGAGAGGGACTAGAGCTATTATTTTGTTTGTTTAGGGAACTCCCAGAATGAATAGACTTTGTCTACCAAAAGCTCATGGGCACCTTCTCTCCAGCTTGTAATCTTAGGCAGTTTCTTAAAGCACTGAGAGCTTTTGGCCCAGAGTCACTTAGTCAGTGTATGTCACAGATAGGCCCTTGAAGGTAGATCTGGTGTCTCACTCTTTAACCACCACACCGAGCTACCTCTGCCCTATTGGCTATTTGGTACTGATCCCACTGCATTAGGACTTCCTCTGGCTTCACAGTATCTACACAGCTATCTCTGTCTCTTCCTGCAAGCGATAGTTAATACACACCACGTAAGGCTTGGCAAAAAATAATGTGTTTCAGAATGTGTTCAAACAGTAACTCATAAGATTTAGAGCTGGAATGGAAAGTGTGTTCCTCCAGCATGGCCTTCTTTTTGTCAATAGATGCGAGGACAAACCATTATCATTATTTGCCTATTTGGATGAGCAGATTTAAGTGTCTCTCAGTAGGTATACTCATCTCTCAGTGGGTATAAATAATTGACTTTTTCCTATGTCACAAAATTAGTGAATATTGACCTGAACACATTTTCAAAGCCATCTCTCCTACTGTTTCCCTAAGTACATTAGAATATGAGTTCTTTGAGCTCAAAAGACCTTTCGTTGTATCCAGAATGCCAGCACAGTGACTGACGTACAGTAAGCACTTAATAAATGCTTGTTTACTGACTGGGTGACTTCAAAAAACAATAGATGCACACAATAGGAGGGTTCCTTTTATTTCACGAGAATGAAAACTTCACATGCTTGATTTTTTTTCTTTTTTTGGGAAATAATTCTTTGTTACCTTTTAAAACTGTAAATGTCCCCTTATACTTTTGGAATAAACTAATTTAGCAATAATTTTTTTTCAGAGAACTCTATATCAAAACCCAGCTGGGGAATACTGAGGTGGGGCTGAATTTGGTACTTCAGACTGGATACAACAATTTCACTGCATTTTTCCTTAGAGCAGTCAATAAGCATTCATTTTACGGACCTGCTATGTTCTAGGCACTGCTTTAGGTGGCAGGAATACAAAGAAATGCAAAAAACAGGCCCTGGTCTTGAGGAGTTCACATTCTAGGACATTTATATAGATTGTATTACATATTTCCTTAATGCAAACCTTAATAAATCCACAATGTGACCTTATGTAGATTATAGTTTATGTTTCCTCACCATAAACTTTTTTTCTGGGGCGGGGAGCTTCTGACACCATCATTTGGTTTCATCATACCAAGTCTTGCTTAAGAGATGAATCCTGCCCTGGTTTTTTAAGCTAATGCGGCTTTCAAACAATTTCAAAATTTAAAAGAATCAAAGGCCATTTTAAAAAAAAGTTTGGATGCACACATCATTTGGCATTTTCTCAAATCATTTGGGAAGGTAGGTACAGAATCTCTAAAGTACTTTTTTAAAAGAAGAGCCAACTTTTGAGGTTGAGCCCTGAGATGAGGCTATCAAAGTTTGTTTGCTTTGCACATTGTTCTTCAGTGAGAGGCCTCTGAATGGTGTGGGATGTTACAGACCAGCACAGTGTGGGATTCAGTAGCTGGACCAAATGGGGAGTGTCAAGGGTGACTCTGAATATCCTCATTAAGCATCTTAGTTAATGGGGACTTTAGAAGTACCAATAGGTTCTTGTAAGTCCTACAAGTAGCCAAACACCTTATAGGAAATGCCTGGGGATTGACTTCCCATTCAATCTGTGACCTGTCTGGAGAATCACTCTTAGGGAGAAGCAAGTAGACCTAGGGCTATTTTTATACATGCCAAAATATCTAATAGAGATTATTTCTGTGGGTGTTGCCAACTACTTATACAGTAATTTAGAATTGTCAGTGGCATTAAAATTGTTTCAGAAAGAACCCAGTCTCTTAGATTACCCCTCTCTCCGCCAAACCACATTTCCCCCCTCCATTTCATTAAGCAAATATGCTTGTTTTCCTGCCTTTCCCCTTTTCGCTCTATACATTTGTGAATGCCCACCTATCTCCAGGACTTTGCACTTACTCTTTCCCCTACCTGAAAAGCCATTTCTATTTCTTTTCAAAGGCTTGCTCAATCTTCATCAACTTCAGGAAGCCTTCCATGATTTGCCCGCCCCCTCCACCCCAAAAAAGCACAGGATCTATTTGTTCATCTCCTAGAGTAAATCTAAGGGAATTATGCATATCATTCAACCCTGAGCATCAATTTCTGCATTTTTAAAATGTGAAGATTAACCTAGATCAGGGCTGTCCAAAATGTGGCCCGAAGCGTAATTTATGTGGCCCACCTACAAGCATAGAAATTTACATAAATGCTTTCGTAAAGGAAGCTGAGCTACCACAGAGTTCTCACTAAAGTGGCAAATCAAAATATATTGCCTATTGTTTCAATAAAAACCTAAGGTTGGACAGCCCAGACCCAGGTCAAAGGTTTTTAACCTAGAAACTATGGATTTCAAAATTTTTTATAACTATATTTCAATATAATCCATTATTTTGGTACTCCTATGTATTTTATTTTATGCATTTGAAAATCTTATTCAGAGAATGGATCCATAGCCTTCACCAGACTGTCAAAGGGGGAATCAAGGATAAGTTTAAAGAGTCCCATCTCCAGTAATACATGAATGATATTTCAGTATTTATAGCCCAATCATTTGCAATTTGAGTGCCTACTATGTGTCAGGCAGTGGACTAAACACTAAAGATACAAAAAAGGGGCAAAAAACAGTCCCTGCTTTCAAAGAGCTCAAAGTATGATAGGAGAGACAGCATGCAGATAACGAGGTACAAATAAGATGTAGACACAAGAAATTGGAGATAATTTTAGAGGGAAGACACTATTAGTAAGATGGATCAGGAAAAGCTTCATGCAGAAGGTGTAATTTTAGCTGGAACCTGAAGGAAGCCAAGAGCTGGACAAAAGGAAGGAGCGCATTCCAGACAATAGTGTTCAGCCACTGAAAATGCCCATTTGGGAGATGGAGTGTGGTGGGTGAGGAATAGCCAGGAAGGCCAGGGTCACCATCATAGAGTGGAGAACAAGGCTGGAGAAATAGAAAGGGGCCACGTAACATGAAGGGCTTTAAAAGCCAAAGAATATCTTATATTTCACCCTGGAGGTAACAGGGAGCCACTAGGATTTTATTGAATGGGGGGTAGGGTGAAATGATCAGACCTGAACTTTAGATTAAGAGCTAAAAAGACCTCAGAGGTCACCTAGTCAAAGCTACCACCCCACCTTTCACAAAAGAGAAAACAGACTCTCAAAAGTCTGACTACTTGCCCAAGTCACAGAGATGGTGATATACGTGGTAGGGCTAGGATTTTAACTTATCCATATCCTCCGGCCCTAAAGTCAGTACTCTTTCTGCTACTCCATAATCTCCAAAATCTCTTCTGAGGCAGCTAGGTGCTAGAATGGATAATGCACTGGACCTAAAATTAGGAAGACCCAAGTTCAAATCTGACCTCAGGCACTTACTAGCCATGTGACTCTGGGCAAGTCACTTACCTCCAGAACATTTTGTGAGGCAGGTGTTAATAAACGCTCATTCCTTTCTCTTCTCTTTCAGCTCTAAATACTATGAACCTGAGTTCTGATGTATTAACTTAATAAATTTAGGAATCCTTAGTAGCATTTGTTTTATCCCTTTCTAAGTCACATAGCCAGCATTATTGTGTGTCGGTAAAGTAGGAATACATACATTAAGCATAACACAGAGGTGAGATAATGCAGAAAAGAGAGAGAGAGAGAGAGAGAGAGAGAGAGAGAGAGAGAGAGAGAGAGAAAGAGAGAGAGAGAGAGAGAGAGAGAGAGAGAGAGAGAGAGAGAGAGAGAGAGAGAGGAGACACATACACACACAGAGGGAGAGAGAAAAAGAGAATTTTAATTTGATTTCTAACAGCAAGATGTATTTATTTCTTTCAAGCCATTGATTGTCTGTTTTTAAAATAAGAAAATTATAGATATTGTTTCTATTGATTTGTGTTTTACCCTTGTCTGTGTGTCTTATCACCCAACTAAATAATAAACTCCTTGAGGGAAGGCTCCTCTTATTAATTGCCACCCCCTTCTGTACCTACAATATGTATTTAAAATGATTTGTTGAATGAAATCAAGTTTTGAACTGAATTGGTGGATCAAAATCCTACTTACTGGCTTATCTCTGGGAACTCAGTCTGGTCTACACCCTTGGGAGGCATATTTATTTTAGCCCTGGCATCCCTTCTGAGGCTCTGATCACCATTGATAGAGTACTAAGAAGGCCTCCCAAAAGAAGGTCTTTTATCGCATCTACTTCACAATCTCCGGCCCTTCTGGGAGTAGACCCTAGGACCACCAATCTTTCTGTCCATGGTTCCTAGTTTAGAGCTTGTCCAGGTTTGGAATGAACCCAGGCCCTAGGGACAATCTAGGAATGGACAACCTGGGCTTAGAGCTGATAAATGGCATGCATGCTATAGCAGTGGATTTTGGCCCATAACTTTCGGACCAATTTGTCCATATCTAGCTCATTGTGACATCTCATTGGAGAGTTCTGATTTCTCATACAGTTGCTATTGATCAAAGACTAGAGCATTTTCATATGCCCAATATACTTGCGGGAATGTTCAGAAAACACTTTATTGCTGCATGCTTCTTTCTTTTAAAGCAATGCCTGGTCAAAGCAAGAAAAAAGAAATATTTTTTTTATTTTTATTTTTAGTTTGCAACACAGGATTCTACATAATTTTGAGTTCCGGATTTTCTTCCCTCCCTCCGCCTCTCCCTCCCCAAGACGGCATGGAATCTCATATAACTTCCATGTATAACTTGGCATTGAATTAATTTACACACTAGTCAAGTTGTAGAGAAGAATTATGACCAATGGAATGAATCATGAGAAAGAAGAAACAGAACCAAAAAAAACAAAACAAAACAAAACAAAACCAAAAACACAACCCAACAACAAATACAAAAGAGAGAAAAAAAGGGGGGAGAAAAAGGTGAGCATGAAGTGTGCCTCGATCCGTATTTATACTTCATAGTTCCTTCTCTGGATGTAGATAGCACTCTCCATCATGAGTCCCTTGGAGCTGTCTCTGCATATTGTGTTGCTGAGAAGTGCAAAGTCTGTCAGGGTTAGTCCTCACAGAATCCATATATCTGTGGTTGTATATAATGTTCTCCTGGCTCTGCTCTGCCCACTCAGCATTATGTCGTGTAGGTTCTTCCAGGTTGTTATGAAGTCTGTATCATCCCCATTTCTTATAGCACAATAGTATTCCATTACCTTCATATACCACAGCTTGTTCAGCCATTCCCCAATTAATGGGCATCCCTTTGATTTCCAATTCTTAGCTACCACAAAAAGAGCCGCTATTAATATTTTTGTACATATGGGT
>CM053627.1:79143542-79223207 GCA_028646595.1 Phalanger gymnotis
TGAATTCTTAGCCCAGAAACTGGCCTCTTTGGGTTTATCAAAGAGTAGATTGCTATAGTTGTTGACTTCTCCATCTTGTGTACCTATCCTATTCCACTGATCCACAACTCTGTTTCTTAGCCAGTGCCAGGTAGTTTTGATGACTGCTGCTCTATAGTACAGTTTAATATCTGGTATGGCTAGACCACCTTCTCTAGAATTTCTTTTCATTAATACCCTAGATATTCTAGGCCTCTTGTTCTTCCAGATGAATTTTGTTATGATTTTATCCAGCTCTGTAAAATAATTTTTTGGTAGTTCAATTGGTATGGCACTGAATAGATAGATTAATTTAGGTAAAATTGTCATTTTTATTATATTAGCTCAGCCTAACCATGAGCAACTGATATTATTCCATTTATTTAGATCCGACTTTATTCGTGTGGAGAGTATTATGCCCAATATACTTGCAGGAATGTTCAGAAAACACTTTATTGCTGCAGGCTTCTTTCTTTTAAAGCAATGCCTGGTCAAAGCAAGAAAAACGAAATATTTAAGCCATTATTTCAACAGCTGCTGTGTATTCAAGGGGTGAAAGACCTGATTACTTTCTTCTGAATTTGCTTTTCTCGGTTTGGTGCTAACTTGGGAAGACTGCTTGAGAGAAATGACCATTTTGTAGATGTGGATAAAGAGTGTAGTGCCCGTGATCTGGTTAGTAGTTCACTGATCTAGAAAAAGCAACAATCTGTTAAATTCAGGACAGGTGGGGAGGGAGGGGCAGAGATGGATGTTTGGTATGTGCCTCCTTGGAGGAAGACTGGTCTTAATAACACAATGCCTTTTCATATCCTTTCCTCTCAAAGAGACCTTACAATGAAGGTTCTACTGTATATAGAAAAGAGGGAATCAACTACTCAAAAGGTGGCCAGCAATTGAGAACAGAAAATGAATGCCCTATTCAAATTATTTGTTTCACTGTGGACATGGTTTATAGTTCATTATTATTTGATTCTTGTTATTTTGTTGGATAGGGACTAGGAAAAGGAAGCAGACAGGATCTATCAGTCTTTGGTTTCTGAGACTACCTTGGGTTCAGATTAAAATCATGTTCTGTAATATATCCAGCCATTCTGGAGAGCAATTTGGGACTATGCCCAAAGGGCTATAAAAATGTGCATAGCCTTTGACCCAGCAATACCACTTCTAGGGCTGTATCCTAAAAAGATCACATAAGAGGGAAAGGGACCTGTATGTACAAAAATATTTATAGCAGCTCTTTTTGTGGTAGCAAAGAATTGGAAATCAAAGGGATGCCCATCAATTGGGGAATGGGTAAACAAGTTGTGGTATATGAATGTAATGGAATGCTCTTGTGCTATAAGAAATGGGGATGATGCGGAATTCATAATAACCTGGAAAGACCTGCACCATGTGATGCTGAGTGACAGGAGTAGAACCAGGAGAACGTTGTACACAACCACAGACATATTGATTCTGTGATGACTAACTTTGATAGACTTGGCTCTTCTCAGCAATATGAGGTTCAAAGACAGCATCAAATGTCTCACGATGGAAAGAGCTATCTACATCCAGATAAAGAACTATGGAGTATGAATGTGGATTGAAGGAAACTATGTGCTCTCTCTTTTTTTCTCTCTATATATTTTGGTTTTGTTTCTTCTTTCTCATGATTCACTCCATTGATAATGGTTCTTCTTTATGACTTGACTATTGTGTAAATATGTTTAATGCGAATGTATATGTAGAACATATATCTGATTCCATGCCATCTTGGGGGGAGGGGGAAGGGAAGGGAGGGGAAGAAAATTTGGAACTCAAAAACCTGTCAAACTGAGTGTTGTAAACTAAAAATAAAAAATTAATTATTAAAAAATATTGGAAAACAAAAATAATCATGTTCTGTAGTCTCGTTTCTTTCTCTTCTTCCATCCCATCACTATTTGGTTATAGAACAAGACAACTCCCCATTTAATAGCAACAGAGGATAGTAAGTTAAATAGAATTGTAATGAATTTGAAATTGGGCCTGGAATTATGGGGCAGTTTTCTTACTTCTCAGATAACCAAACAGATAATTCTTTTTGGCCAGTCTTTTCCTGCAGATCAAATTTATCACACAGAAAATTGTTTCTAACATTCTTCCCCCAATACAAAAGGATAACATGAAAATGAACATGTCCTTTTCCCCTGGAAGCTCGATTTCCTGTTTTCAAGTGACGACAAGCAACCAATGAAACCTGAGAGGACAAACATAGCATTCCTCATTGGTCATCAACAAATGCAGGCACAATATCACCTGGACTGCTCCCAATGTAAACTCTAGTACAAAAAAAAAAAGAATCCAAAACGGAAACAGGACAGAAACAAAGAAGCCATGGATATGTAAGTATGTCCTTGAGGAAAAGAAAGAAGAATGCTAGAAAGTGAAATTTGAAAACAGCATGTGTTTTTGAATATTGAGACAGTGGCATAGAGTGCAGTGAATACTGGATCAGAAATACAGAGGGTCCAGTCCTAGTCTTGACTCTGGTACTGATATTATGTAAGATGTTAAGAAATATCACATTATCTCTTTCTGCTTCAAAATGTCCATCAGTTAAAACTATATGTGTATACATGCATAACACATGCATATATATAGATAGATATCTCTACATATATATAGAGATATCTATCTATCTATCTATCTATCTATCTATCTGTCTGTCTATCTATCTATCTATCTATCTATCTATCTATCTATCTATCTATCTATCTATCTATCTATCTATATATGTGAGCACACACATACTCACTTCTGCCTTTTGCATGGGATGTTGTGAAGAGGAAGGAAATAATGAAATGCCCTTTAAACTTAAGGTGGATGCAGGAAAGGATAGATAGATAGATAGATAGATAGATAGATAGATAGATAGATAGATACACAAACACACATATACACACACACATGTATTATAAATTATTTTCCTGTTCACTATTGGCTTTAGCTAAATCATAATAGTCAATTGATGGGTCTGATCTGAGATTGCTATGAAAAGGAAGAAGAAGAAAATATCTATTCCATAGATATTTAATGAAATCTCTAATTACACATGGTTTAAAAAAACAAACAAAAATCCTCCATCCCTACCCACACAGTGCAATATCATAGATGACCAGAATTTTAATACGGCATATTTGATTATTTCATGTAATATGGAAAATGATGGAGACTTGGTAGGTTATATTTTTGGTTTTCATTTCCAAATCCCAGAGATGAATGTTATCTTACAGCTGAATCTTTAAGAAACAAAAGGACAAAAAGGCTACCTGCATTGTTAAACGAAGAAGTCTCAGACTTGAAAACATCCAACTTTATCCTGGCATCCTGGTATGTATACAATGGGTCTGTAGGAGAGTCTTTTAAAAATTATCTTATTTGCATCATAAAAAAGAATAGAATATGGACTTAGTCTGGTTGAATGGGATAGATAGAAAGATAGCCTTAGGACCTAGAGGACTTGGGTTCAAGTTCTGCCTCAGCAAGATACGTATTATATAACACTAGTCAAGGCTCTTACCTTCACAATGCCCCAAACAATTTTCCAAGACTATAAGTTGCAGATAAGGTGCCAATTTGCATTTGTGGGGGAGATTTCCCCATGTGGGAATTCCTTATATGGAAAAATCATGGTTTTTCCCCTCTCCCTCTCTCCCTATGAGTTTAGAAGTTAGAGAACTTGTATTTTGATTGTTAGTTAGGGACCACATTCACTTTTATTCCCAGGTCTCATTTCTCTTATGACAGAGGATAATTATTTGTTAGATTTAATTTACCTTGTCTTCTACAAACATTACCATTGAAAGCTATTTCCTTTACGACAGTGAGGTGATTCTGGGTTCTTGAAGGTCAGGCTAGTGGATGGACCAGTGACAGACTAGCATGTGCCATTCAGACCCAGCAATCAGGAGGCTGGTCATAAGGGGATAAATTGTTTTTGGCCATAGCATTGTCAAAGACTGCTACAGAAACATAATAAGTGGTGATTAAAAAACAAGTATCTATACCAACAAAACCATAGCTCCTTGAAGAATTAAAACATAATTTACTTTGTATATTGAAATATATTTACCATACTGGGTCCTGAGCACTACTTTGCCCATAAGCAGGTGCTTTCTGAAAATGGACAGAGCATAGACAAAGTCAGGATCTCCTGACTTGCAAAGCCCAAGAAGTGAATGCTTTTTTCTTGGCCCAGCAAAAATGATGCCAGATAGGGATTCTGGAATAATATTCATTTCTAGCCCTATATGGGTTTCATGCTCCTCAGCAAATACACGCTTCTTAAATTAGTCACTGCACCTTCATTTCCCCAAATGCCTCCCAATGCATAGCTTCACAGGATGTTTGCTAGACTTTTAATAAATACATGGGTGTATGTGTGTGTGTGTGTGTGTGCGTGTGCGTGTGCGTGTGCGTGTGTGCGTGCGTGTGTGTGTGTGTGCGTATGTGTGTGTGTGTAAAATGGGAGGCAGAGTGTGCTA
Organism: Phalanger gymnotis; assembly: GCA_028646595.1. Classification (NCBI taxonomy): domain Eukaryota; kingdom Metazoa; phylum Chordata; class Mammalia; order Diprotodontia; family Phalangeridae; genus Phalanger; species Phalanger gymnotis. The sequence continues at coordinate 79,148,069 of CM053627.1, forward strand.
TAGTCAGAAGAACTCTGGATTTGGACTCACAGTCATGCCACTTACTACCTCTGTGACCTTGGGCAAGTCACTTAACCTCTTTGGGCTTCAGCTGTCCTCTCTGTAAAATGATAGTGTTGGACAAGATGACTTCTGAGTTTCTTTAAAGCTTTAAATCTATGATCCTGTGTTACTCTTCACTTTCTTTTAATATTCCAATGAATCTATGGTTTCACCAATGAAGGTAATCCTTCTAAGTACTAGTCACAACCCAAACATTCTTTCACACCCTGTATGGGTCTTGTTCATGCTCTAATATAGATCCTAGGTATAAAAAGATTCTTATCTAATGAGTTGGAGACCTTCTTCTAGGTCTTCTTCCATTTCATGGGCCCCAATACCACAAACACTCTAGCTGCCTACCTATTATTGTCTGTCACTCTCCCTATACTCCCTAGACTACTCCCTTTTCTATTCAAACTTTTCTCAAATAAGAGTCCTTATGTTATTTCATGAATATAGACAATCATTGGAAATATGCTTCAGGCACCACGTTTGAAACAATATAGGCAGGAAAAACCAAATGGATTAAGAATGTAATTGAATAGGAACCACCTAAGTGACTCAGGAGATAGTGGTGGGCCAGGAGTCAGAAAAACTTGAATTCGAATATGTCCTCAGATACTTAAGAATTGTGTGCCCCTGGGCAAATCACCTGAGTTCTGTTTGCCTTAATCCACCGGAGAAGGAAAAGACAAACCACTCCAGTATCTTTGCCAAGAAAACTCCATTGACAGTATGGTCCCACAGGGTCATGAATAGTTGGACATGGCTGAACACCACCACAACCAAATGAATAAGACACAAAGTTGGAATATCAGTATACATCTCTGGTTCCAGGCACTGCAGATGAATATTTTGCCCAAGATATCACGAGTGCTCTCCCCGCCAAAATGGCCTCTTTGAGGGAAATGGTCATTATTTCATAGCCCCAATACACCTGGGTTGATGCTATTTTAAGAGTTTCCACAAAGGATGAAATTGTAATGATAAATATTCTCTTTAATGAGATTCTTCCATTTGTTTATAGTTTTGACTATCAAAGATACCCACACAGTACAAATGCTTCTGGTGAGAGGACCCCTATTCCTCTCACCCTGGAACAAGTGATGTTGATTCATCCAGTTCTGGTAGGTCTATTTCTTTTCTTTCCCTGCAGAGAGGAATTCACTTCCACCTTCAACTCTTTTAAATTTTAAATTCCCAGTGGGGATATCCAGCTGATATATCAAACTGGAAGCTTGCTGTCATGACCTGTTTTGAGATTACCCTGATGTTCTTAAGGGAAAAAAAGTTTGCTTGATTCTTCTGGTTCTGTTGTTTCTTTCATAAGGTTCCGTAGCAATTGTTTATCCTTGATCGACAAGAGCAAGCCTGGCTTTTAAATTTACTAATATAGCATGTTTACTAATAGTATTAAGTGTAATGATGGTAATCTTGAGTATTAGAATTGGAAGGTACTTGTATTTTTGTATGGTATTTTTATTTATTTTGTTAAGCATTTCCCCAAAACATTTTTAATTTTGTTGTTGCAATTTCAACACCTCTGATCTAGAGTGCACATTTTTATAGTATTTGCAAATTGACCTTTATGCTAAATGTTATTGAAAAAAAGATTTTTCTAACTGCGTGAATCCTAAAAATTCTTTTTTAAACATTTTTAGGAAGTTAAGTCAACAATTAAAAACAGAAATAATTGTGTTGATCAAGACTAAGGAGAAGTTGCACTAACTGGACTGAAAGGGTTATGACATATTCACCCTTGTGGAAGAGATGATTAAAGGACAGCTTTATTTTTCCTAATGATAAATGATGCCAAAGGCTTTATGACAGCAAGTGAAATCATTGTCATATGTGTCTTATTTTTAGTAATTCCAGCTTCCTGGAATAGTAACTGAATAGAGAATATTTCCTTTACATCAAAAATATGTGATGTGATGTGATGTGATGTGTATGTGTGTGTGTGTGTGTGTGTGTGTGTGTGTGTGTGTGTGTGTGTGTGTGTGTACATGCACAGGTAAGTAATTTTTAAAAAATTTTTTAGAATTACTGAATTACTCCTAAGTGGTAGAGGAATATCACATAAAACTTTTCTGGACCCAAGATTCCTCATCACTAAAATGAGGGGCTTGAACCAATCTCTTAGGTCCCTTTTTCATTCTCTAATTCAGTGCCACCTTCCATCTTTCTCCTTTAATTTGGTTGGTTGGTTAGTTGGCTTGATCAAGACTTGCGTTTAAATTTTGAATGATTCTTCAGTGACTGTGGAGATTGAGGTGACATCATAGAGTTTTCAGCTTGACTTAAAACTGTGAATCTTATTACATTAAGAACCAAGGCTATAGCTATTAGTAATATAGCTATACAGTGAGAAGTTATTGTTAGAAATTATTGCTATAAATGCCCCTACAACATCTTACTCCAATTTCTCATCATGGTGTGGAGGTGTTCCTGGGTTCTTGAGGTTTCCCCCTCCCACCTCCAGCGAAGCTGAAACTCTGATATTTTCTACCATGCAGTATGGTCCTTTCAACAAACTATATGTGCTTTCTGAGAACTTACCTAGCTAAATATAGAAGTTCATCACTAGGAGGTTGCCACTTGGTAACAAATTATAGTTTCTTAATAATCCATGAAAAAAGTACAAAATGGTTCTAAATTCTGTGCAGCTAGTTCCATTGTATTACTACGGTATATTTACATGATGGAATCTAGTCTATTTCCTATATATAGTCAGGGTGGAGGAAAAGAGGACAGAAGATGGTAAGAACACACTACCTTTAGACCACATATACCTGTTTATCTATCATAATTTGTTTAACCATTTCCTAATCAAAGGGAATGTTCTTTGTTTCTGCTTATTTCCTACCACAGAAAAGTGTTGCTATAAATATTTTGGTGTCTAGGGGTGAGAGGAAGAAGAGCCTTTTTTGTCGTTGAGCTTTGAGGAGTATATCTAGCAATGGAATCTCTAGGTCAAAGGATTTGGACTTTTAAGTCACTCTTTTCAGAATTCTAAATTACTTCCCAGAATGGCTGGACTAATTCAAAGCCCCACCAATGATGGCTGAGTGCGTGTCTTTCTGATAAATCCTCTAACATTGACTATTCCCATCTTACATCATTTTTGCCAATTTACTAGATGTGAGATGACACTTCAGGGTTGTTTTCATTTGTAATTCTCTTATTGGAAGTAATTTGGATCATTGTTTCATATGGTTGCCAAAAGTTTGCAGTTCTTTGGAGACCTGTTTGTTCCTACCTTTTGACTACTTATCTGTTGGGGACTGCTTCTAAGTCTTACATTTTTATCTGTTTCTTATAGTCATCCATATAGTTTAAATGGGCAGCTAGGTGGCACAGTATATTGAGCACCAGAACTGGAGTCAGGAGGACCTGAGTTCAAATCTGGCCTCAGATACTTACTAGCTATGTGACCCTGGGTAAGTCATCTAACTCTGTTTGCCTCAGTTTCCTCATCTGTAAAATGAGCTAGAGAAGGAAATGGCGAACCACTCCAGTATCTTTGCCAAAAAGAACCAAAATAGGGTCATAAAGAGTCAGACAGGACTAAAAAACAACTGACCAACAACATAGCTTAAATATCAGACCTTTATCAGAGGTATCTGCCACAAAGATTTTCCCAGTTAGATGATTCTATTCTTATGCTAATTACATTCATATAAAGAAATTTTTAAAAAATCTTTTGTAATCCTCTTTATCTGTTTGGTTAAAAATTTACCTTCTACCCAGAGCTGTGAAACATTTATGATTTGCTTTTCTTCTAATTTTTTTTTTTTTGTAATATGGTCTTTAGTAAACAGGTCACATCCATTTTGAATTTACTGTGCTGTATAATGTAATATATTAATCTAAACCTAATTTCTGTAAGGCTGATTTCCAGTTTTCCTAGAACTTCTTTTCAAATAGGGAGTTCTATCCTAGGTAATTTGTCTCTGATGTATATAGAAAGCTGGGATAATGGGCTCAATTGCTTTCAGTTATTTTTTGTCTAATCCTTTCTATTCATCTACTTTTAAATTTCAATTAGTACAAAATGTTTTTTATGATTACTGTTTTTAAAAATATAGTTCGAAATCTGGAAGTATCATTTCTCTTAAGTTCCTACTTTTTTTTTCATTTTCCCCTTGATAGTCTAGATTTTTTATACTTCCCAATGAATCTTTTATTACTTTGTCTGTCTAAAGTATCATTTTGATAGCTTGGCATGTCACTAAACATGTAAACTAACCTCATCTGCATTACCATTTTAATATATCAGTACTACCCAGTCATAAAAACTGAATATTCTTACAATTATTTAAGTTCTTCATTTTTTTTTAACAGTCTTTAGGTATCTTTACGGGTATTGACTGTACTTTGGTAGATTTATTCCCAAATATTTTATGCACTTTATAGTTGTCTTCAATGGGGTATCTTCTTTGATTTTTGCCTCCTTGATTTCATTATAGCTTTATTGAAATGCTATTAACTTTCGTGGCCTTATTTTATAGCCTTCTACTTAACTGAAACTATTCATTGCTTCAGTTAGTTTTTCATTTTTATTTTTGTGGAAGTCTTAAGATTTTCTTAGTAAACTTTCACATCATCGGTAGATACAGATCATTTTGTCTCCTCTTTGCCTACTTTTATGCCTTTAATTTAAAGAAATTAAATTCTTACCTAAATAATAATATTGCCAGAACTGTTTTAAGAGTAACAAGAAACAGCGGGAATTAGATGCCAAGATATCTGACTCTAAATCCCATCCTTTTAAGAACTTTATAGAAATCATGATCTTAGTCAAAGCAAAAGCCACTGCCAAATCTGTATCCCAAAGAGATCAGAGAAAAGGGAAAAGGACCTATTTATATAAAAATATTTGTAGCAACTCTTTTTGTGGTGGTAAAGAATTGAAATTGAGGGCTATCCATCAAATTGGGGGATAACTGAACCAGTTGTGACATATGATTGTGATGGAATACTGTTGTGCTTTAAGAAATGACAAGCAGAATGGTTTTAGAAAAACCTGGGAAGACTGATATGAACTGACACAAAGTGAAGTGAGCAGAACGAGAGAACACTGTACACAATAACGGCAATATTGTGTGATGATCAACTGGGAAAGATTTAGCTACTCTGATGCAGACAATTCAAAGACTCTTTCAAAGAATGCATGATGAAAAATGCTACCCGCTTTCAGAGAAAGAACTGATGAACTCTGAGTACAGATTAAAGCATTTTTTGCTTCCTTTATTTTTCTTGGGTCTTGCGTGTGTTTTCTTTTGCAATATGAGTAATATGGAAATACACTTTGCATGACTTCATATGTATACTCGATATATTGCTTGCCTTTTCAAGGGGGTATGAGGGAGGGAGAGAATTTGGAACTCAAAAAACTTCTAAATGAATGTTTAAAGATTTTAAATGTAATTGAGAAATACTTAATGAAATAAATGAAAATATATTTTGAAGAACTTCAAATGTTTTAATCTCATTTTATACTTTGCCCCTTTGGCAAGCTGTAACAGACATCTCTTTATGTATCTAAGCCTAAATGTTATTCATTATTATGGTAGCTGACACTTGTGTGTCCCTTCAAAATTCATGAAAGAATATCCTGGCAACCACATCCTTGTAAGGTAGGTTATACAAGCATTACTATTTCCATCTTACAAATGAGGAAGATTAAGATCATGGACTCAGTCTGGAAGAGACCTTGGGATCCAACCCCATCATTTTACAAAGGAGGAAATAGAAGCCTAACAAAGTTAAATGATTTGCCTAGCCCACTTAGTAAGAAGCAGACCTGGTATTTGAATTCAAGTCCTCTGGCTTCAGATCCAGTTCTATTTCTACTTTACCATACTACGATTTGCATGTGGTGTCTCAGATTGTAGCTTTGAATCTTAGAATTTGCAATGATCCTAAGATCTGAGCAAACCTCAAAGTACTTACTGTATATATGAGTTTTAAAAAGAAAGGTCTGTGATGTATATTTTGAATCCTCTCTTATGTTCTACAGTGCACATGGCATACTTTTTTTTCTTTTCTTACTTTGTATTTAAGTTTCAATATTTAAGTTTATGATATATTTCTTTTTCTTTTCTCTATTCTGTATTTGAGTTCTGGTGTTTGAATCTAAAATTTAAAAAAAGACAAAAAAAAAGGTCTGTTAACCTCTCTACACTCTAGTGTCTCTGTTTATAAAATGCGGAACACCAAGGTATTGTGAGAAATCAGGCATATGTATATTAAGCGCTTTGCAATCATAAAATGCTTTGTAAATGTGAACTGTTAGAAGACCAGACTTTCCCCAGAAACCTACCTAGTTCATTTGACTAAAGTCTTCTTTGACACCCAATAACTGCTGCCACTCAGCATTCCCAATGCTATTAACAACCACAAAGAATGTTCCTAGAATATTTATCTTCAGAGAATTAAGAATTCTGCCTTAGATAATTTCTAAGCTATTCTTCAGATACAATATTCCACAACAGCATCTTCCCCCCAAAGTGTTTTGACACCCATAGCAATATGGACAAGAGAGATTGAAACAGAGAGAATGCTTGCTCCCTGGAAATGCTTTATAGTCTCAAACTGACATAGACAACTGTCTTGTTAGCTTTCACAAGCATTCCTGCTGGCATCATTGTCTACAAACCACCCATGTGGATAGGAAAACTGAGGCTGAAAAATTATAAAATTACTTACCTAAGGGCCACATACACAATATCAGAACCAAAAATAAGCACTCATTTTCCTAATAGCTGGGATTCTAGAAACGAACTCATTGCTTCTTGTAAACATTTCTTGGTAAGGGAATGCGATTTCCACCCTCGAGATTCTGAGTTAAAATATTGCCTTTAACCAATGTTGATAAAAAAGAAAAATACTGATCAGTTAAAATATTAGAGACACACCAAACTATTAGAGGAGAAACAGAACTAGCTAGACCTAAGAAGCTCAAGGAGGAGTTCCTAAGTTACCTTAATTAGGAGTCATTGATATTTGCTGTCTTCTGTTTTTTCTTCAGTTTGGAATCTTTTAACATCAACAACCTGTGATTCCCTTGGGATCTCCTAAGGAAGGCCTCTGCTCACCTTTAACTAATAGTCTTAGAGTTGCTAGGGCCTCAGAGAGGTTAATTGCCTTATTTTACCCATGACCATAGAGCTGCTAAGTGTCAGAGGTGGAATGTGGAGCCATGTATTTCTGATTCCAAGTATAGCATCTTATGTTTTTTTAGTGCCTTAATGTTCTTAATATCCTATCCTTAAGTAGCCTCTTGCCTATGAACTCTTTGCAAATGCTAATTAATCCACCAAATGGGAGGAAGAAAAAAAGGTAATATTGTTCCCAGGAAGTAGTAAAATAAACTTGAGACTAAATGCATTATAAAAGTCATACAAGAGTTAGTAATCCTACAATGGGTTAGTAACAACAAAGACCGGAATCTTGATCTTTCTGACTCCAGGTCCTTCTTGGGCTATTTTGTATTCGTTTTTGTTTACTCCTATAATAATGAATTCCTATGATAACTTACTAAATGTTTATCGACTTGCCAGCAAGGCATTTTTTTCTTTCAACTCTAATTACATTGATGCTAGAAAATAAACTGGTGAACTCAAAATTAAAAAATTAATTAAGAACTTACCTTTAAATAATACTTAGGGGCAGCTAGATGGCAGAGTGAGTAGAGCACCAGCTCTGGAGCCAGGAGGACCTGAGTTCAAATCTGGTCTCAAACACTTGACATAATTACTAGCTGTGTAACCTTGGGCAAGTCACTTAACCCCAACTGCCCTGCCTTCTCCCCTCCAAAAAAAGAATACTTAAAGATATGTAAAGCTTTTGCCCCATAACGTACTTAACTGTGAGGAAGGTTGTTACAAGTAATGTTAATGGGTTTTTTAAATAGATAAGGAAACTGAGACCCTAAGAGGTAATATGAATTGTCCAAGGAAAGTGTTACAATTTGGATTTGAACTCAAGTCTCCTGACTCCCAAATCTAGTAATCTTCTTACTATACCAAGCTTTCTCAACTAAAAAAAAAAAGTGAATATAAAAACTTGTTCTAAGACTTTTTCTATTCCATTGGTCCTTGATTGTTGTATCCAAAAGAGTTTTTAAAAAAACTATTTAAAGTAAAAAGAAGTATTGGGAAGTTTCTCCAAAGATCTGCCTTAATTAAATAACAAGTATTTATTGACACAACATGGCATAGCAAAGAAATTTTAAACCTTTTTTTGGGTCATGGCGAGGCCTAAGGATGCCTTCTCAGAATCATATTTTTAAATGTATAAAATAAAATACATAGGATTACAAAGGAAATAAGTTATAATGAAATAAAATTTTTTCCCACCAAAGTTTGTAGACCCTCTCACCTTTATCCGCAGATCCCTTGAGGATTTGTGGACCCCCAAATTATGAACCTCTGAATAGAGGGTAGAAAGAGCTCTGGAAGAAGAGTCAGGAGACCTAATTCCAAGGCCTAGCTCAAGTCCCTATCACAAGCCCCAGGTGACTCTGGACAAATCACTTCCCCTCTTCAGTTTCCTTCTATGTAAATGAAATAGGATGTAATGGTCATTAAACTTCTTTCAGGCTCTGATAATTTATGAAGCCTAAAAGCAACTACTAGCAATGTGTAAGATAACTTTAGAGAATGTCATGAAGGCACATCAAAAACAGGACAATACATTTAATCCAGAAGTCTTTATAATAAAGGTACTTTGCTAGTACTACCCTGATGGCTCATCATAACGTTGAGGTGATTGGGTTCTTCAGCACTATGCCAGTGGAGATCAACTTCTGGAAAGACTTCCACCATATTGGTCTGTCATCCAGTGATTCTGCTTTTCTGAGTCTCTAGAGTGTCATCATTAGACTAGCCTAAGGTAAGAAATAATTCTACCGTAGCAAATCTCCAAGACCCTGTTACCATGTACAAAATGGAGGGAGCCCTCACCGTGAAAAATGCATGGCTCATTGAAAAATAAGATTATTGTAAATGAAGACTGTAAGCATCAGAAGGACAAGTATCATATTGTGTTCAGAGTTGGAAGGGAACCTTAGAGAACATTGAGTCCAAACTTTATTTTACAGATGCACAAAGTGAGGCACGAGGTTAAGCAACTTGCCCAGGGTCCTATAGCTACTAAGTCTTCTATTTCAGCTAAACTTTGTATTTCCCCTCAAGCTGTGCTTTTCAAAGGGTGTGTCCGGGTAAGACCACTTCTCTGTCCACACCCAAGACTTCCACTTTCTCCAGTACTGCCTCCCAGCTACAAAGAGCAGAAGTAACCAGCCTGTGGTGAGGAGGGTCCCCTAGTAGCAGTTCTATCCCACCCCGTCCAGAGCAAGTCCAGAGGAAATACTCAAAGAAGAGGGTAAGGGATGGGGAAAACATAGGAGAGATTTAGGAGGCTCAGATAAGGGTCTGGACAGACCCCTTGAGAACCTACTTTGAGGGTTCCTCAGTACTATTCAATGAGGAAAAAAAAGTTTGAGAATGACTATCCTAAAGCACAAAGCTGAATAAATGTTTGGAAAAATTAAATATAATGAAGCAGAGCAGAACATCCCTAGGAGAATGCTGAGTTGGCTTTCAACTAAAAGATTATAAGCCATTGGCTAAAAAGAAAGTCTTACTCAAAGAAAATGTCACCTTGAGGGAAGGAAAAGAGATGAATTGAACTTCTATGAGTGGGTGGGAGGCCCCAGAAAGAGAGGCAAAAGAAAGTTGGTGTCAAACTGGAGGTAAGGTGGTATAATGATATATATACATATACATATACTGTATTTGTGTGTGTGTGTATGTGTGTGTTCATCTACATTGCAGCATAGCTTTTTTAAAGTTCAAAGAACATGGAGAAAACTAGTCTGGTTATACCACACACCCACACTCTGACCACCCCACCCCCCCATACACATTCAGTCTTATGATTTTGTTGATGTGAGGAAATTCCCTCTACCAATACAGAACTATAACTGTTCTGAAACTTATGGTAGTGTATAAATCAACACAACAAAATAACAAAGCAAAAAAAATTGACACAAAATAAACCATTTAAAATCATTATTTTTGGACGGGGGAAGGCAGGGCAATTGGGGTTAAGTGACTTGCTCAAGGTCACACAGCTAGTAAGTGTGTCAAGTGTCTGAGGACACATTTGAACTCAGGCCTTCCTGACTCCAGGGCCAGTGCTCTACTCACTGCGCCACCTAGCTGCCCCATTTAAAATCATTTAAAAATATTTATTATAAAACTTAAGTCCTCCTTTGGTTGCAATAACATGTTTTAGACCATTTGGTATTAAGTTCATAACATCTTGGCATGTGCTTTAATTGATCATGAAATCACAAATCACATAGAAAATTAAGTGCACCTTGCATAAACGGTCTATTTTTCCAAGTCCACATTTGATTATAATACATAGATTTTTTTCAGTGGGGTTTGAATTGGACAAGCTCCCAGGTCACCAAAGTGTGTTTATTTCCATCTTTTGGATATATCTCTTAACTTTTATTGACATGGGGCAATACTCCCTCTCCATTTGGGAATTTCTGTAATTCCAGAGTAATTTTACCTACCAGTATATCTATTTCTCTTCCAGAATTAATAATTTCCTTAATGGGGACAAAACTTCTAGTTCCACTGGGAAAAAATGTTCATTCGCCCCCCCCCCCCCATTTTTTTGGATGGATATTTTATGGGTTGATGAGGATGCCCAGATCTCATAGGCTTACCTAGATTTTTTTTTGACAATGGTATTTGTAGCCTCTAGTGAAAAAGTTAAGTTACATTAGTAAAAATTACTTCCCTCCCCCCAATCTTCAATACTTCTGTCTTTGTCTTGCACATGACAAGCATCTTTTTTCTTCATATCAATAGTTAGCAAGAGGCTTTTTTTTTAAACTAGCTCTTTCTCTGCATGTCTAACTTTCAAGGAAACTATGTTGCACTGCAGATGAATTAATACCAGCCTCTCCAGGGGCCAGCTCCATCTGAACGACTTGGCTTATTTTCCAACTATAAATCAAATTTTTTAATAGACATCCTTTTTCAGTTCTTTGCAGTTTTTTTCTTTTTCAACTGCACTTTTCTTTCGCATGTTGATGTGGCTGATTCTGTTTCATGGTAAGCTTGATGATTCTCGAAATTCTAGATTTTCTCATAATTGTCAATTGTATCTGTCAAATTTTTTGGAGAAGTGGTTGATGTAGTAGAAAAGAGAGTGGATTTGGAATGAGAAGACTGGAATTCCGGTTTTAGCTCTTCCTTGTGTCACCTTGTACTAAGCATTCAATCTTTCTGGGTCTGCCTTTTCTAATCTGAAAAATGAATCAGTTGAACCTGATGGTCTTTGCATTTCCTTCCTATTTTGAATCCTACAATCTAATAATCACGACGCTGTCTGGCTTGCCCATTGCCCAGAGCCACTAGTCAAGACTCTGCTACTCCCAAGAGAAAAAAAAATTAAGATAGTCTTTGGCAGAATCTGTCTATGATACTTCACCTTGGTTCAATAGTCACCCACTTTCTCCAATAATATCCCCTGGCTGATCAAAGTTCTGCATGACTGAACAGAGGTCTGCACTCTGCTACAGCATTCCATGAACTCAAATTAGACCTCCTTCCCTCCCCCTTCAACTTTGAGGGAAACTGAAATTTTCATTCAAGAGGAAAGCAATCAGATTAACTGATTAAAGTAGTTCTCACTAAAGTGTGAATGACATATAGACTTAAACCTGTAATGCTATTTGCAATTTAAAATCAGAATTTGAAACATATCACTTCTAGGTATAATATATGAAGGAGAACATTGTCTGAACAGGATAATCGTTTTTTCTTATGTCTACATTTCTTTATCTTTTTTCTTATATTCTTTCCATTCTCATCCCTTTAGCATTATTCTTAGCTCTTTGTTGTTCAGTCGTTCGGTCTTGTCCTGCTCTTTGTGACTCCATGGACCATAAGGCAGGCCAGACCTTTCTATCTTCTACTATCTCTCCAAGTCTGTCCAAATTTGTTTGTCATTTCCCTGACACTATCTATCCATCTCATCCTCTGCTGTCCCCTTTTCCTTTTCCTTTCAATCTTTCTCAAAATTAGATCTTTCCCAAAGAGTCCCATCTTCTCGTTATGTGGCCAAAGTATACCATCACCTAGGAGGGAGGATTAAATAATGCTACGTAACCTAGAATTCAAAGTTCTCTATTATTCTAACCCCAGACCTAACTTTCCTGGTCATATAGTTTTCAGCTTCTCCAGGTGAACCTCATTTCTTTATCTAAATTGTTCTGTTAGATATCCTTCAAATACATTTCAGGACCCATGACCTGAATGAATGCACCCCTGCCTTGTTACCAAGTTAAATCCTACTCACTCTTCAAGGCCCTACTCAAGTTCTTACCAACACCACAAAACTGGCTTTGATTGCCTCACCCCATTGCCTTCCATTTATTCTTTGAATTCCTATTGCATTTTTGTGCAGGAATCATCTCTTCCGTTGGATCATGTAAACCAGCCTAGTTTATCCTTCTTTGTGTATTCTACAAAAGGATTAACAATGCCTCCCATTGGACAGAATTCAGCATTTTTTTTCCATTAATAACTATGCGCAAGAATCTTATTTTTGCCCCACTTGGGAAGGAAAAATTCTTTTTAAGATACTTAAGTAGAGTCCATATTAATCAATATCACTCCATGCCCCTATTAGAGCAGTTTACCAGTTTAGTTATTAAGGATATATTAAGTGCCTACTATATTCCAGGGTTTAAAGGCCTTGTCTGTCCAATAAAATTAAAAAGAATATCTTTTTCCCTTTGGGAATTATTAGATCAAATTCTTTTGGCTCCTAAATTCATTTAAATGAATAATTTTGTGAGTACTGCTAGTTTATGTAACAAAAATACAATTTCCTCCAAATCTACAGTTGGGTTAGAATGACACTCAAGTTTATGGCAAACCTCAGGCTATCCCTCATATTATATGGATTATAGAGAGGAGTACAGCTCTAGACCCAGAAAGAAACTAAGAGGCCATCTTGCCCAATCCTCTTATTTTATGGATGAACAAAAAAATGGTGGCCTAGTGAGTGGGCTACATGACTTATGCATGCTTACATGACTTGCCAAAGATCACAGGGTGAGCATGTAGGGTAGCATCTGAATGTAGGTCCTTTCCACAACTAGGATATTCTCTACTGTGGAATACCATTGTACTATATTCTGGATTATTCTTTTTTAGAGTTTGGTCCAAGTGTCCCAATAATTTTTTGTTGTCCAGCCATTTTTGAGCCATGTCCTCATTTGGGGAGATACTGGAGTGATTTGCCATTTTGTTCTCCAACTTATTTCACAGATGAAGAACTGAAACAGGCAGGATCACACAGCTAGTGTCTGAGGTCAGATTTGAACCCAGGAAGATGAATCATCTTGATTGTAGGCCTGTCACTCTATCTACTGCACCACGTAGCTGCCCTAATAATTATAACCATCCGAAAGGGAAATGAGCTCCTTTAGGAGATAATTGGTCCATGATTTCAGAATGTCGATAGGATCAACAGACCTAGAATCAGAAGGTCACTTAGTCCAACTTTTCTGTTTTTCAAATGAAGGAACGGAGGCACCAGAGACTTGCCCAGTGTCACCCAGGAAGTATCAGATGACCTCAGGTTCAACACTGCAACGTTAGCATGCTTTCCACTCTGGTGTGTGGGCTTTGGCAGAGGCTAGAGGAACAGTTATTGGAGATATTTTTGAGGGAATTCTTGCTTGAGAGTGATTTGTTGTAGATGACCTTTGAGGTACCTTCCAACTCTCAGATTACGTCATCTCAAATTCTTAATTTGACCAAGGGGAGAAAAAGTAGCTGATAGAGTAGAATAAATGAATACTAAACTCTTAGAAGACCTGGATTCTAGTCAAGTCAAGCAACAAATATTTATTAAGCACCTACTATGTGTCAGACTGAGAGTTGGGCATGCAAAGAAAGGCAAAAAAAACAATCATTACTCTCAAGGGGTATTATAGTCAAATAGGAGAGACAACATGTAAACAACTATGTACAAACAAGATGTAGACAGGAAAAATGGGAGATAATCTCAGAGGGAACACACTAGCATTAAAAGAACTAGGAAAGACTTTTTGTCTTGTCTAGCTTTGTAACCTTGGGCAAATGACACTCATCTCAACCCAAGTCCCTCTTCTATAAAATCAGGAGGTCAAATTAGATCGAGCATAAGTCATCCTCTCCCTGGCAATCTCCCTGACAAGGCAGAAAGAGAGCTCTAGACTGTCCTGGTGTGGCAGTCTGGGATGATGTATTATATATATGTATATACATATATATATATATAAATGAAAAGTATAAACAAACAAATTTTTGTGCATGTATGTAATTTAATTGGTGTAAAGAATTTCCGGTGTGGAGACTGCCTCCTCCTTTCTAACAGATTAGCAACCCACATGTAACTTTAAAAAAATTGCCTGAGGCATTGAGAAATTAAGTGACTCGCCGAGGGTCACATTGCCAATGTATCTATATCAGAGGCAGATGGTGATCCTACCTTTCTGACTCCAGTACCTGCCTTCTGTCAATTATATTATGCTCCCTCTCATGCAAATGTAGCATTATTTTTTGTTGTCATTTTTTGGTAACTTTGGCTTTCCTGTTGTTCTAGACTTGATATGTGAACCTGGAGATGGTGAGCTGGATGTCCCCAAACCATTCACACTTGGGGTTTAAGCTGCCAGGACTTTAAGTAAAAGCCATCTGTTCTGCCCCAGTTATAATATTGTTAAAATTTAGTTTAGAAAGAACTTGGGAGGAGAGGGGAAAACCAAAAGAGTAGAATGATTCTAAAGGCATTTGGAGAGAGAAATAACCATCAGTGCCCATCTGCACATTCACTATCGTTTACCTCAGATTCACTTCACACTTCTGGGATTTAAAAGCCTAACGTGTGACATCTGCAGCAAATAAATATCAAACCCTCCAAATTAATGCTCGCAAGTTTAAATATCTATTTTTAAATTCTTAGAAAATCTGAAATGTTTTGTTGTTGTTGCTGGTTTAGTTGTATGCATATATGTATGTTAAGTATACATATATACATCCATCTATCTGTGGGTTCTCACGGGAATTATGGGTCACATTTTCCTGATATATAAAGGGGTATGGGAAATTTCTTAAGGTACCTTATCAATCCTAATATCCAGAAATTGAACCAAATCTTTTAAATTTCCTTCCTTTTTTTTCCAAAAAAATTTTTATTCTCAACTTAAGAAATAAATCAAGCATTTCCATAACATAGTAGAGTGAGGGGGAGGGAAAGATGATTGCACATGAAACTGCAAATGTATTATGTACAAATTTTTTTCTTCAGAGAATACTTTTTAAGGTATTTTCCAGAGTCTTTGACATTTATTACTTTTTAAAAAATAATTTTTAATTGCCTTCCATTGTTTTTATGTCATCACATTTCCCACTATATAAGGCCCATCCTTATAATAAATAATTTTTTAAAAGAGGAGGAATAAAATTCAGCAAAGCTAACCAACATATCAAAAAAAAAAGTCTGACATTATATGTATTTGCCACACCCCTGATCCCCCACCCCTGGGAAGAAGCAGCAGATGTTTTCTAATATATCTTCTTATCTTTTTTCTGCTTTATTTTAAGTATTGCCTGCTTGTCTTTGTGCCAGCTTTAGCATTCATGACTCCAGTTCTTATCAAAGTCTACTCAGTAATGGGTGCAACTTCTCAATTGTCCATTAATACACATTCTTCTTTTCCCTTTTGGTTTCTTCCTCTAAAACTTTGTGCCAGCTTTTATACCTTAAGCCTTTGCTGTCTATCCATTGACATTCCTGACATTTCAGTTGGCAACATTGAAATGCATTTAGTATGTTATTTTAATGACCTGATATGGGCAGAAGTGCAAAAATTGCAATTAAAATCCATTGCAAAAAAAATCCACATAAAGTTATAATTAAAATAACATTCTAATTATAAAGCAGTCTTAACAAGCAAAATGCAGAATATGGTGGGTCAGAAGGGATATTTAGAGTAGAATTAAAATTATTAAAGAAATTTGGGTTGGGTCCCACTGAATTAATTGAAAAATAATAATTATTGCTTAAAACAATGATTTACACACTAGAATCTTTTGGCTAGAGTTGATTGTGAAGATATGTGGGGTTTTGTTGTTGTTGAGTTGTTTTTCAGTTGTGTCCAACTCTTCAAGACCCCATTTTGGGTTTTCTTGGCAAAGATACTAAAGTAGTTTGCCATTTTCTTCTCCATCTCATTTTACAAATGAGGAAATTGAGGCAAACAAGGTTAAATGACTTATCTATAGTTGCACAGCTAGTAAGTGTCTGAGGCCAGATGTGAACTCAGGAAGAAAAGTTTTCCTGACTCCAAGCGAGGTGCTCCACACACTTTACCACCTAGCTGCCCTGTATGTGGGATTAGATTCTCGAATTGTTTCTCTCTCTGTTGTCCCCCCTTTTTAGCCACAAGTAATCTGGGAAAATTTTTAGGGGGAATATTTCTTTAAATATAGCTGGTCCAAGAGGACTTGAACTTAAATCCCCTGTCTGCTACAAGGTCAACTGTGTGACTTTGAGCAAGTCAGTTAATTTTTCTGTGAAATGAGGGATCAGACCATTAGTGGTTCTTAACCTTTTTTTTTGGATCTTGTATCCTTTGGGCAACCTGATTAATCCTTTCTCATAATTGTTTTTAAATGCATAGAGATATAAAGGAAACCAATTATATTGCAATAGTCACTAATTTTTAAAACAGCAAGTTCATGGGTTCCAAATTAAGAATTCCTTACAGCTGAAAATCCATGCTTCTAGATGTATGAGATCACTACTGGAGAATCAAGACATCTTGTGAGAAGAAAATTATGGAAATGGATTATTATAACTAATACATATAATACTTTGAGGTTTGAAAAATAATTTACATGTATTTTCTCATTTGAGCAACACAACTAACTTATGTGGTGGATACCTTATTATCCTAATTTTACCTATAAGGAATCACAAGCTAAGAGAGGTTGGGATTTAGTTGCCTAGGTCAGTTAGGTGGCCCGGGGATAGAGTACTGAGTCTAAAGTCAGTCAATAAACATATTACCCACCTACTATGTGTCAGGCAGTGGGCTAAGTGCTGGTGATACAGAAATAGGTTAAAAAAAAAAAGAGGTTCCTGCCCTCAGGGAGCTCACCATCTAATGGAGGGAGGGGACAACACGCAAACAAATATGTACAAACAAGCTATTACAGGATAACCAGGAAATAAATAAGAGAGAGAAGGCACTAGAATTAAGGGGGGCTGGAAATGGCTTCCTGTAGAAGATGGGGTTTTAATTCAGACTTAAAGGAAACTAGGGAAGCTAGCATTCAGAGATGAGGAGAGAGACTATTCCAAGCATAGGAGACAGCAAAAGAAAATGCCCGGAGCCAAGTCAGAAAGACCTGAGTTCAAATCCAGCCTCAGATACTTGTCAGCTGTGTGATTCTGGGGAAACCACTTAACTTCCGTTTGCCTCAGTTTCCTCAACTGTAAAGGAGAATCATAACAGCACCTATCTCACAGGGTTGTTGAGAAGATTAAATAAATTGTTCATAAAGTGCTTAGCATAGTGCTTAATAAACGCACTTTCTCTTCCCCCTAGGATCATAGAGCTAGTAAGTGTTTGAGAAAGGATTTAATCTCAAGTATCAGGAGAAGTTTGTCCCTAACATTTCCCCATCTGAATGGGAATAGTTCCCTTGGAAGTAAATGTCTACTAGAGTAATTAGTATTATGCTCCCAGCGATATCTTGCCACTTGGAGGGTGGGAGTCACTTCTTGGATTGCTTTCCAGTTAAAGAGGAATGAATAGAATGGCTGATTCTGTAGGAAACACTAGAACAGAGAGTCATGAATCCTAGAGACACTGAAATAAATCGTGTTTTGAGTGGCTCACCATTAAGGAACTTTAAAGCACTAGGTAAATATGAGTTGTAGGCAGCTTGGTATAGTGGAAGAACACATGGCTTTGGGATCAGAGGAACTGTATTGGAATCCCAACTCTACAACTTAATATCTGCATCACCTTGGGCAAGTCACTTAATGTCTCTGGACCTCAGTTTTGTCATCTGTAAAATGAAGGGATTGGACTAGATGACCTCTCAGGTCTCTTGCAGCTCTAAATAGACAATCTCCAGCCTCTCATCATTATCATAGGAAAAACCACAGCCTTCCAAATCCCATATAAAGTTAGAAAGAAATAGAGAGAATGTACCTTTTCATTTATGTCTGAGTTCTGTGAAATCCCTGCCACTGCATATTTATTATTATAATCTTGGCTTATCTCTTTAATTGTCTCCTTTAATGTCTGTCATGGTGACCCATCCTACCATAGGTTTTTGTTCAGTGAAGAGAAAGGTTGGTCAAGAATGAGGGGGACCCTCGGTGTCTCATATTGGAGATAATTGAAGCTCAGGTTGGGGGGGGCGGAGAGAAGAGATTGTTTACCTTCTAAAATGCTTGTCAATCTACTTTGCTTATTGTCTAGAGGTAAGGTGAGGAAAGTAGGGTAGACAAGGTGTCTGTCCATAACCTATTTATTGCAAGAAAAATAAGGAGCATGTCCCATGTTGATGATATCGACTGATATTCCAGAGTGGGTGAGACATAGCAATGAGAAGGCAGACAGACCTTGAGAAAGAAACAGCTGGAAGTGCCCCAGCCCCCAGTGTGGGGAACACATTGCTATAAACTGGGAAGTCTTTATTGCTCCTGGGCTTGGAGGAAGTTTTTGGCTGTAAATGGTCATGCACTGCAGCTCTCAGTGAAAAGGCTGTGAGAGTGGGGTCTTCTCTTGAGAACCAAAGAACAATTAGGATTTGAAAAATGAGATGCAAAAAGTGAAGGAAAGAAATAATATTGGGAAACCAGAGAACACACAAGTCACTCAAGGGAAGGGAAAAAAATCAGCTAGCCCCAAGAACTCCTCCACACCCTAGCTAAGGAAACCTAACACACTTTTCTCCACTGAGCCTTAGGAGAACTTCAACATTTCTTTTCAAATATTTGGAACCTTAATATTCCTGTTGTGAATTTCTTTTTGCTTTATCCTGACTTCCCCTGTGCTGCAGAACTGAAGTCTAAACAAAGATTTCAAAATCATCTACTAATTCTTCCAATATTCATTAGCTCTTATGAACTAATGGGGAAACCATTTACCAAAGCAAACAGAGCTCTGAATGAACACGGATGAAACGAGATTGCACCCTAGTGCCGCATCTCAATTGAATTCTTCCCTTGTGTAGATCTTCACTTTATCACGTGCATTTACTGTCCCCGATGCTCCGACATTTTTCCTTTAAAAATACAAAATGCAAAATGAAAATCTAAAGTAGAACTATTTCCGTCAGGATACTCTTTTTTAAAAGAAAAAAAATTGTCAAGATAGAGCGCCCAAAACCACTAACCAAAAGAATTCAGGTGGGAGGTATTTTAGTTCATTTTGGCTTTAATGAATAATTTCTAGAACTCCTTTCCTAGTCTACTTTTCTCCCCAAAGAGTAATTAAGGCTCTAGCAAGGAGCATTGAGGACAGGATGAGTAAATTGATCCAGTTTCTGATTCGGAACATTTTTGGGGACTCCTGCTTTAAAGAAGAAAGGCAAGTCAAATTGGACATGAGTGGATAAATCAGCTC
Source organism: Phalanger gymnotis (assembly GCA_028646595.1). Taxonomy (NCBI): domain Eukaryota; kingdom Metazoa; phylum Chordata; class Mammalia; order Diprotodontia; family Phalangeridae; genus Phalanger; species Phalanger gymnotis. The sequence continues at coordinate 79,167,843 of CM053627.1, forward strand.
GGGAAGGACAGGCTGAATTTATCTCAATCCCATCACCCGAGGGGCAGAACCCTACAAGCTCGCCAGGATGGGATAGTCTGCAACCACCCTGGAAGAGATTGGGTGTCCGCCGGTCTTAAATCTTGAAAGAAGTTTTGTTTCCAGCCTCCCTCCATCTCTAAGTGAACCAAAGGTTTTAATTCCCTTCCCATAACTTTCTCCCTTCAGGTTTAGACATATTGATGGAAGGAAAGACCCCTCCTTCTCCTGGGTAACCTAGAGAATGTATATTTTGGTTTCTGTATCTGTATTCTGGAATGCCGCCGCCTAAATAGCAGGAACATGTTTAAAAAGGTAGCGTAGAGTCGATTAACTTTCTGGCATGGTAGTAGGTGAGGACCTCTAGTTTACCGTGAAAATCCCTCCTCCTAACATAGAGTAGTAGTAGTACTACACTAAACCAGACACCTCTATTCTTCTCAGAGGAGGGGGACAGATGATTTGATGTTGACGGAGAAACTTTACAAGGAACAACTGCGTTTGTAACCTAAAGCTTCCTGAATCAACTCAAATCAATGAACCAGGCCAGATCTTTAAATGTGGAAAGACTTTTTGAGTTTTTTTTTAAAAGATTCTCAGCTTTGCACTGGCTTCTGCTTTCTCTCGCCTGTTTGGGCTCCTGTTTAAAGGGATTGTTATTGTTTAAAGAGACCCCATTGAACTATTTCCTGCTCATTGTCACCTCTCCTTCTCCCCACATCCAGAGGTTCTCACCGAAAAGGTAATAAACCTCTCCTCACACCACTGACTGCAGCAGAGAATGCAAAGTACTCTGAGTTGGGAGCAATTCCCAAACCCTGCGTGTGGGTGGGAATAAATGAACCCCTTCCACGGTCTCGCTAAATTCTGCTCCTTGGGTCCGAGCTCAGTAGTCTAGTCATACGTTAAAAAAGAAACAAATAGAGATTGTCCCCCTCGCCCCAGTCAATAATAAATGCATGAATATGCAATGAAATTGAAATATTTAGTCGTGGAACAAGGAAGAAAAGTTTTGAAAGTTCAAATTATGGGTGTTTCGGCTACTAGGTAGCCCCTTGATAAATAAACGAACACATTTCTTCGAGTTTCCCATTTCTGATAAGGAGTTCCAGCTTCCTAAGGAGGGCCAGTTTAGAGCCAACTTTCAATGTGTGTAGTCGGAGAAAGTGACTCTAGACAGTCTCCAACTTTCTATCTGTGAATAAAATCTAGGGAAGCTACTTCTATTGCGTATAGCAAGCTAGCCAGCAACCAGGTGCTACCAAGGATTTTGCGTATTTTGAAGGGAGAAACTGACTTGCATCTCCTAAAGACTGTTGCCCTCAGATCTCCAGGTGAGACCACAAATTTAAATCTCTAGCCTGTGCCCCATGCTTTCAAACCTGCTGGGAGAGGGTGGACTAGGAGAGGGAGAAGGGAAAACCGGCAGGGGAAGGAGGTGGGGGAGGGTGAAGAGAGGAGCAAAAATAGAGAAGTGTCAATGCCTCTGCAATGAATGTATGAATTGAGGGCCAGGAGGCGGCAAGTTATGGGGCTGTCCATTTCCTCCTCCTCGGCGGCTGCAGTGGCGGGTTCCAGCGGCTTTGATAGAGGTGCAAACATTTTGGGGAAGGGGGAGGGGGTGGGGTGTGGGTGTGGATGTGTAGAGACTTGGGAAGGGAGGGGGAAAGAGGGTTAGGGAGGGGAATTTACATGAAACAACCTCTCGGGATCCCACTGGCGGCAATTAACATCACAGGCTTTCCCCGGGCCCAGTTCTGATATGGCCGCGGCCAGCCAATCGGTCCCCAGGGCCAAGCACATCAAAGGGTGCTCCTGTCCAATCAGGCATGTCTCCTCTTCCCAGGGCCACATGGGCTCTATTTATGGGGGGCATAATTACTACCCCTAAGACCAGTTTCTGTCTCACGTACAGAGAGTTCAAGTGGAATTAACTTTATTCCCCCCTCCCCTTTCCCCTGACCCCCTCCCCCCAATTTCAATCTATCCACTCCTTCTAAGTGTGCATCTGTGCACTGGGAGACTTCGTAACTTCTTCCTGCGCTGAGTTTTCTTGCAAAGGTGGCAACCTGGAATAGCTGAAGGTGGCTCTCCAAGAGTGAGTTGGACCTTTGGGGGTGGGGGAGGGGTGGGGGGTGGGGAGGGGGGGCAGAGAGTGAGAGGATGAGCTCCCCCAACACTGAAAGCTCTGGGAAGAGCCTGCAGTATCGAGTGGACCATCTGCTGAGTGCCGTGGAGAATGAGCTGCAGGCTGGGAGCGAGAAGGGGGACCCCACAGAAAGCGCCCTGCGCGTCACGCTGGAGGAAAATGAGCTCTGGCTCCGCTTCAAGGAGCTCACCAACGAGATGATCGTTACCAAGAACGGCAGGTAAGGCGTACGGTTCTGAAAACCGCGATTTCCTGATCTTCCTGCTCCAAACTCTCTTCGATCTAGCTCTGCTGTTACTTATCTGTGTGACCTTGGGCAAGTCATTCGTCCCTCTGGGTCTCGGTTTCCTCGAAACTCTGTAAAATGAGAGCATTGGATTAGATGAGACCCTGACGTCCCATCCAGCTCTTAAACCTCCAGTCTGGTGACTCAGTTTCTGGTTGATTGAGGGTAAGCCCTCTAATTTAGGGGGCAGGTCTGCATATCTGCAGTCTGGAGACACACTGTGAAAGGCTGTGAATATGGACCTCACTGTCTTTGGGGAAAAATCTGTTATGTCCCTCTTTTCTTCTGGGAAATACTGGCCCGTCCACCCCCACCCTATCCTTCTTTTACACACACACACACACACACACACACACATTCACTTTAGAATGCAGATTTGAGCTAGGCATCAAGAGTTTGTTAGCTTGAAAGGCCAGGGCCCTGGGTTGGTATTCATTTATACTTTCTCATACACATCTTCAGCCACTAGCCCTATGGGAATGCAGAGGAGTGTATCAGGAAGCTTGGAATATTTCAGGACCTGTGTGGAAATGTTGTGTTTCCTAATTTTCAGTTCTTCCTCTTCCTTTCCTCCTCTACTTCCTACCTCCCTCTAATTTTCCTCTTCGATTCCCGAAATTTCACTGTCTTGCCTTTTTCATAGTATCCCTGCAACCAGCCAAGAAATGGGAGGAAGAGTGGCCCCTTTGCTGGGCTCTGAGGGTCATCAATTTTAACATTAAGAACTTGCTACGTACAAAGGACAAAATTCTCTGAGCATAACAAACTGCTCCCCCCTCTCCTTTCCCTCCCCTACCGCATCCACCCTCATCTCTGGCCCTCTCCTGTTTGCTTCCCCCCCTTTCCAGGAGAATGTTCCCGGTGCTGAAGGTGAATGTATCTGGCCTAGATCCCAATGCTATGTACTCTTTTCTGCTGGACTTTGTGGCTGCAGACAATCACCGGTGGAAGTATGTAAATGGAGAGTGGGTGCCAGGGGGCAAACCAGAACCACAGGCCCCAAGCTGTGTCTACATTCACCCAGATTCACCAAACTTTGGAGCTCACTGGATGAAGGCACCTGTCTCCTTCAGCAAAGTCAAACTCACCAACAAACTCAATGGAGGGGGGCAGGTAGGTCCTCGCCTCACTTTGACAGACCCTTGAGTGGGGAAGTGGGTCCTAAACTGAGAAGATAGAAGGGCAGACACGGGGCGGGGCACCTGGTAATCAATCTTTTCAGGGAAGAGAATCCTACCCTTTCCCCCTCCTGATTCAAGATTTAATTTCTTATTTATAGAAAGCTGATATAACAGTAACTCTAAGTCTTGTCAAAAATGTTAAGGGCAGGAGGCGAGGAAAAAAAAAGCCTAAATTTAAGGATTAGATGAGGGATTGGTTACTGTGTAGCTCCCCATTCCCACTCCCAGATGTAGATTTCAGATATCCCAAGGCTAAGGGTATGTATTGAGTTTGATTATAAACATTTCTTCTAGTAAAACTAAACGTCTCCCATAATATTTACAACTCAAAGCTTGTTTCAACCTGTAGTAAATAAAAATTGTTTTTCTAATTTTATTTTCTTTTGTGGTTGGGAATAGTTAGTGGAAGACTTTGTTTCCTGCCAAGATACAAAACACTCCCAGGCTTTTAAGGGCTTCCCTAGCTATTATGGAGGCCTTGGGTCTTAATTCTGCCAAACCAAAGACTTTTCTGATTGGCTTTCATTGACTTTAATGGTGCTTGTGTAGCATATTTCTCATCCCCCTTTATGAAAAGGTTATCCTTTGAAGCCACATAAATAAATACCTTAAGAGAGATTAACTGACTATGACCCAAAGAATATTTTTTTTTTCTTAACCATAACATTCTTTGATTTGGGATGCATTTGCTATCTTAAGACATGCATGCTGGGTTCTGGAATGGCCATCTTCCTTCTAAAGGCATTAGTGTCAAATGGATGACTTTTTCTGATGAAGCTGTTTTCTTTACCATGCATGCTAATGGAGGACTTCTCTTGCCTTCCTCAGATCATGCTGAACTCCTTACACAAGTATGAGCCCCGAATCCACATAGTGAGAGTTGGTGGGCCCCAGCGCATGATAACCAGCCACTCCTTTCCTGAGACCCAGTTTATAGCAGTTACTGCATACCAGAATGAGGAGGTAGGAAGAACTATTCAGAATTGCTTTTCTTCTGGGATTCCACTCTTTAAGAAAATTGGAACTTGGAGCTCCCTACGAAGAAGAGGGTGGGGGTGGGGGGAGAAGAAGAGATAAGATAAACAGAGGAAGACTTGGACTTTTTTAAAGGGATCACATTTGGTTCTGCTATTTGGGCAAATACATTTTGCATTCTGTTTAAACTTAAAAGTGCTTACCTCTGGACTAATATTATAGTTTCAAAGCGCGTGAATCACGTTGAGTATGTTGGAGGACAGGCTTAAGAGAAATAGGAAGGAGAGGAGAGGAAAAAGAAATCTAAAATGAAATAATATAATGAACTATGGTTCTTGATCTGTAATTCCATAGCTATACAGCTCTTTGGATGAAGAAATTCTCTATACTGGTTTACAAATCTATAACTTCTAATCTTAGAGAGTGGCTTGAGGCCCTCAGGTCAGCAGCAAGTATGTTTCAGAGGCCAGAAGTTCTAACCCTCAAGGCCAGATGTCTATCCACTAGGCTAGGTCAGTTTGCCTCTCACTGGAACTGTCCATGTATTATCAAATGAAATAATGTATGTAAAACATGGTATAAATGTTAAAATGCTATATGTAGTTTCTGTCATTTTTCACTCATGCCTGACTATGGCCCCATTCTGGGTTTTCTTGGCAAAGATATTGGAGTGGTTTGCCATTTCCTTCACCAGCTCATTTTACAGATGAGGAAACTGAAGCAAACAGGGTTAAAAGACTTGCTCAGGGTCACATGGCTAGTAAGTGTCTGAGGCCAGATTTTGAACTCAGGGAGATGAGTCTTCCTGACTCCAGGCTGGGCACTCTAACCACTGTGTCACCTAGATCCCCTGGATACTATATGAATATATACAAACATAGTAGTACTAATACTACAAGTAGATAGTAAGAAAGGGGTTTTTTGCCTTTGTGGAATTTTTAAAAATGACAAGGCATATCATTTCTTTAATTCTATCACAGAGTGCTGTGTCTAGAGCTGAGAGGGTTTGAATTGAAGTTCTGCCATTTGGCATCTGTGGACAAATCATTTGACCTTTCAGTCTGAGTTTCCTCATCTGTAAAATGAGAGGGCTTAGACTAGATGACAGTTAAGATTCCTCCCAGCTCTTAATCAGTGTAAATTAAGATAGATAGAAAAGGTTCCTGCCTATCCGAGTTGTCCAATGAGGAAAGAAGACTGTAGAATCTTCTTTTGACTTTAAAGGAGAAAGATCTTCTCTATCTGGGATAGAATCCTTTGTTTGGATAGTTTGAGGGTAAAATCTCAGGCAGAGATTTAATAGAGATGTCAACAATCACTGTTTGTCTGACAGAGCTTATACAACAAATGTTGCCCTGGGGATTTGACAATTTTTTTAAACAAATCTGTAATTAAATGTACGCGGCCAAATTAGAACCTAGCAGAGAAGGTGGAGGTTTTGTCTTGAAGGTCTCATTTGACATCGTATACACCCTAAAATTAATCTGAGACAATTAGATGATTTTTGTAAACTCATTAGGGTGAATCTTCTTCAGGAAACTGGCTTTAAGCAAACTGTCTATGAATGATACTCATGGAACCGTTCTTTAGAACATTATCATTTGTCACAGAAGACTTTCTCATGAAAAATTCCTTTGGATATTTGGTGATTGTTTATCTTTTGTGGGGTGTTGTTTAGTATTAAACTTAGCACTGGGGCAATGCAAAAGTATATTAGCAAATTCAATTTCTTGTTGTTTTTCAGATCACAGCTCTTAAAATTAAATACAATCCATTTGCAAAGGCTTTCCTTGATGCAAAGGAAAGGTGAGAGAATTCCTACTAACCATGCTCACTCAGCAAAGTATACAGAAGCTCAAATATTAGTTCTATCAAAGTTCCTTGGAAGAGTTTTATTTTTTGACAAGATTAAATTTATTTTTTACAGAAGTGACCACAAAGATATACTGGAAGAATCAGGAGACAACCAACAGACTGGATACTCACAACGTATGTTATGCACTGAACTTTTGTTTTTAAATACACTTTGTTATTAAATCCTAGGAGATGGAGATAGACCTAGAAGACGAGGAAAGTAATTTTGAGGTCACTGAGTGAAGGCAGGTTAGGAAAATTGTCCTACTTCTGGGTACAGGGCACAGGAACTCATGGTAAGAATGATGCTGATGACACCTTCCCTGTACTGATTACCTCTTCAATCAAGATTGGCACTTCTCAGGCTTTGTGAACCTATGTAGCTAGGGAAGTTGTATTTGACCAGGGTTATGTTATTATTCACTTCTGCTTCCTTGCACACACATGCTGAGGCAGCTTAACAGATGGGAAGAATCAGGGCCAGAAAAATGAGAGGAGAGGAAGAAAGAGAGAGAGAGAGAGAGAGAGAGAGAGAGAGAGAGAGAGAGAGAGAGAGAGAGAGAGAGAGAGAGAGATTTCCTAGGGGTCTCAGAGTCTGGCCCTTGTCTGGAGGGAGTGAAGGAAGAATGCAAAACAGCAGAGTTCACTTCTAATAAATGGTGCTAGTGGGTGAATATCATAGGAACCAACTTTTTGATGAGATCTGCAGGAAATGGGAATCTTTCTTAAACTTCAAAGACTGAATTGATTCAAGGGGGTCTAGTCTTAAGTGTTCCTGGGAGTCCTAAGTCCAGTCCCAGGTCATTGTAGGGTCTGGAAAATTGCTCTGTGATGCACCCAAGGCATAGTTGAATTGAACCAGGTGTTCTGGGAGGCCTGGGGAATCTTACCAGTCAAAAGTAGCCTCTAGATGGCTGCTAAGACAGACGAAAGGTTAGGATTTGACTTCATACTGGTATGCTCTGTGTTTAGTACCCTCTTTGGCGAGGAGAATGTGGTGAATTCTAGCTAAGTAGGGCTCTCTTTATACGACTACAGTGGAGCCATTCGCCCTACGGGTATTTTAGGAGAGAGTGTTTCCCTCATCCTATGTAATAGTATATTAGCTTACTCCCTCTATATAGAGCAGAGATCAGAGCTTTTTGGAAAGTACTGCGTGCAGGCAAAGCAATAAGGACTGGGGAGTTTGAAGTTTAAAAGTAATGATACTATTGGAACCATCAAGGTTATGGCCAGTAATTTGAAGTGACAGTAAGGAGATTAACAGACACTTCTGATTAAAAACTTGTTTTCCTCTTTTTTTCTGAATATACAGCTGTTTATCATCCTGTGGTAGTTAACAAATCTCTTCTAAAGTAACTCAAAAAGTACTTAAAGCCACTTAAAGTAGATGATAAACAAACTGGGAACACAGATGAGGTTTCACATATATTGTGGGTATATCTGCTCAGCTCACTTAGCTCTTGCCTGAGGAATTGTTTTAGTCTGGCAATTGTGAGCCATTCACTTACCCAAATTAATTGTCCCCCTTTGGGGTTTCTGAAATAAGTGACCACATTTTTCCAAAAGGAAATGGAAGAAAAAATGGATTTCAAATTACTGGGGTGTGTGTGTGTGTGTGTGTGTGTCTGTATTTGAGAGAGAAAGACAGAGACAGAGACAGAAGAGAAATAGGCAGAGAGAGGGAAGAAACAGAGACAGACAGACAGACAGACAGAAGAGAAATAAACAGAGGGGAGAGAGAGAGAGAGACAGAGAGAGAGAGAGAGAGAGAAACACAGAGAGAGACAGAGAGACAGAGACAGACACAGACAGAGACAGAGACAAAGAACATGAGGAAAGAACGTATTTTGGGGATCCTCCAAAGACATCATAATCCAATCTTGTAGGCATTATTAACATGTTACCTAGGTTCCCTAAATGATGATTTTTTTAACCACAAATCTTTGCATTGACTATTAAGGTATGGTGAGGTTGTGATCTGTATTGTACAGAGTTCTCCACAGTGATAAAATTGTGCCTACCTAAAATATTAAAAGTCAGTATTTTGGGGATAGGGAAGATTTAAACTCTGAATCTTGTCATATGACTGATTCAAACACTGAGTTCCTGCTTTTGTACCCAGCACATGTATCTTCTGATTCATTTTTACTTTCAACATAACAAAGCTGTTTGTGTGAAAGCTGATCTGAAGCTGTGTTAGGGGAAATAAGGAAGGAAGGAGATCAGAGGTCTAAGGGAAATATTTGCAAAAGAAATACAATTTAATGAGCAAAACTATATATTTTTACCAAACCATATAGAACTTATAAACTGTTTCTCTTGCCCACTTTCTGATTTAATGAGCCCCAAAGTGACTCAGTATTCCTTTCTCACAGTAGGAGGGTGGCTTCTTCCAGGAACTGGTACCCTTTGCCCACCTGCCAATCCCCATGCTCAGTTTGGTTCTACCTTAGCACTCTCTTCTACACATGGCTGTGAACGGTACCCCACACTAAGGAACCACCGATCATCTCCTTATCCCAACCCATATACTCACCGGAACAACTCTCCAAGTAAGTCTGATGTCTGTGATTAGTTGGTGGTTACCAAGAAAGGTTGATTATTGTGAACCCAATTTGACCTGCTTTTTGGGAAGGGAGCAAATGCACATAGACATGGACCTGGGAGAGAGAAGAGAGGGAGGGGATAGAGAGGGAGAGATAATTGCCTTCTTATGCTTTTTGGATATTTATCCTGGAATGTATGCATGTCCATGAAACTTAAGGGTGTCAAGGTATCTTACTCATGCAAAATAAAAGGATATGGAAAAGCATTAATGAAAGTCACCCAAAGTTAGTCAGGAACATGGCTTATAGAGCATCTCTCCTTCTATCAAGGGTTAGATCAAAATGAGTAGTACTTACCAAGTACAACTGTTCTTCCTTCACCGCCCCAGGAATGTCTACCAACAACATGAAGAGGGCATTTAGACTCTATATAAATATTGGTATTGGAAGACACTGTTAAGGGAGGAACCATATCAGATACAATATAATACAATACAATACAATGCAATAATCTTTCTTTGTTGTTTTTTTTTGTAAAATCAAATGTAAATAAACACACTATTTGACTATAAAAATGTTTTTGACCAGGGGTTTCTCTCTTCCAACTAAAATTCAACTGAAACCATGAAGTTCATCCTCTTGGAAATGGAACCTGACTTAAAACCAAACTTGGATTTCAATGCTTTGCCTACCTTCCCCTCAGAAATTGTGTATAGTCTATCCTACATTATATTTCATATATCCTACTTAATGGAGGATCTCCTAATCTTCTTTGTACCACGGATACATTTTCAGAATATTTTTAAATGCATAAAATAAATTACATAGGATTACAAAGGAAACCAATTATGTTGAAATACAGTCAGTTACAAAAATATTTTTTAAAAAAACAAGTTCATGGACCCCAACTTAAGAACCCTTGATTAGTGTAAATTATAGACTCTGCTGATTTCATATGTATCTTTTTTATTCTCAACTAGATTTAAAAATGTCTTCAAGAATAGGGATGATATGGTTGCCTCTTCTAGCCTCCAGCATCAGTAGATCAATAAATACTTGTCATTACTACTCTTTGACCCAGGAGGGTGCCTTTTAGAGCTTTCCCTTACATTGCTGGTTCAAGCCATAGAGGAGCATAAAAGAGATGAATGATAGGTTTGCCTGGTACCTTTCTACTCCCTCCAAAGGGGCTCCCAACAACATCTGTTGACTTTAATGATCCCACCAATAAGAAAAGCCTAGATGTTACCATGAAGTAGTATCTCTATCACCAAGTCAGCCCCTGAAAAACAATACGGCAAAAGAAATTGGATGATATTTATTAAGTAAGGCTGCACCAAGTGCTTAATCCTTCTCTATTTTAAATTTAAAAAAAATTTAATTAACAAGTTCACAGACCTAGACCTGGGTGGATAGGTGGTGCAGTGGATAGAGGGCTGGGCCTGATGTCAGAAAGACTCGTCAGATGTGGCCTCAGACACTTCCTAGCTGTGTGACTCTTGGCAAGTCATTTAACCCTGTTTGCCTCATGCAAAATGGGCTGGAGAAGGAAATATTTGCCAATATATTTGCCAAGGAAACCCCAAATGGGGTTAAATATGACTGATAATAGCAACAGAAGGGACCTCAAAGTTACTCTAGTTCAACCCTTAATTTCACATCTAAAAAACTGAGAAATGTAAGTCACTTGCCTAAGAACACTCAGCTGTCAGAGAGGGGATGTAAGCTCAGATACTCTGACCCTTTTCCAAACTTTGCAACCATCCACAAAAGCATTAAAAGAAAATTGTTTTAAAAGATAGCACAGAAAACTCCTAAGCTTCAAGTGATTTTCATTTTACTTTTAAAAATTAATATTAGCTAGCTTTGCCAAATTAATAGCAACGATTCAAGCTTCCTTCCAGTTCTTCTTATGTCTTACATCAGATTTTGACCCTAGTTTTATTTTGTCACAATCTTAGCACATGGACTGTTCTAATATTGTTATTCATTCTCTATCACTTCATTTGTCTTCCTGTATTTCTCTATGTTTATGTGTAATTTCTTATCACTCAGTAATAACTCCTTCCTATTAATATATGCAATTTCTTTTTGTAATCTTTCCCCCCAGCTGAGCAATTTTAGGTACGTAGACTATTTCCTCTGCTCACTAAAATGTCCACCTAAATAGAGCTTACCACTTCTAAAGTGTGTGTGTCTTCCAGTACCAACTGTTTACTGTCTCTTCTAAGCATGTCCAATTGGCAAAGGTCTCAAACCAGTCTAAAAGCATCATCATTGAACATATAAACAGATATTTCTAATGGGTAACAATAATTCTAATTATATCAATTGTTTGACCTAAATGTTTTGATTAGCATTTTTAATTTGGTATCAAGTTGAATTTTTTGTTTAGGAGATGTCCCAGTAATCTTTTTTTCCCTCATACATTCCCTAGCCTATTCTGACAATTCTTCTGCCTGTCTGTCCATGCTTCAATCCCATGACAACTGGTCCAGTCTTGGAATGCCCACCCATACCAGTATGCTGCCCATGAGTCATAGCAGTGGCACATCTCCAGGTTCTAGGTAAGAGTTATATAGTATTATTGCTTCAAAGACTATACAAAATCGTGATTTGGACCCTTAGCAGTTGGTACATTGCATGGGTGAATAATGAGGCTTTCTTCATATTTCAGGAGGGAGCTAGAGCCTCCTCCTTGATATTTGCTCTTCTGGCTGGCTTAGTACATGCAGAAAAGAACAACAGCCAGGAGCCACCTTCATGTAGGCTTTGGAGCTAGCTGGGGATTCGGGGACAAGGTAGCTCTCACCTCATGCTGTGGCCCAGGTTCAGCTTTGAGGCAGTGCCCCCTTATGGTGATGGAAAGATATGAAAACCTCTCCATTCTCATTTAATCCTCAAACATGCATCCTTTTTGCCCCACTCATTAATAGGGAATCTCATTATACAGCTCCTGTTCTGAAAGTGTAAGTGGATGAAATTGGTATAAATTAAAGAGTTAGTGGGTGGGCTTGGGGGTGGGAACAGGAAGAAATGGACAGAGGACATATTGACGGAAATGATGCTAAGTACTTCTAGGCCTCTGCCCAGGGGCCAAGAACTTCAAATTCAGAAAGAAATATAATTAATTCTTGTAATCACTCATGGCTATAAAGGGTCATGACCTTCAGAACTGGTAGGTACCATAGAGGTGATCTAGATTCTCCTCCTCCTCATTTATTTGTTCAGATAAAGCAACCCCCAATTCATTTTGCAGATAAAAAGGCCTCAGAAAGATTCTAAGTAACTTGTCTCTAAGGTTGTACAGCTAGTTGGAGAAGACTTAGGGAAAACATGATAGCTGTGTTCCAAGCCTAGGAAGGGATGTCGTGGAAGAGAGGGATTAAATTTGTTCTGTTTGGCCCTAGAGGGCACAACCAGAAGCAATGGGGGGGGGGGAGATGCAAAGGGACCAATTTTAGTCCTGATGACAAAAAAAATAAAATAAAACAAAGCTTCCCCTACCATTGGAGCCATACGAAAGTGGAAAAAGTTCCTTAAGAGGGGATGGGATCAGATTGCCCTCCTTGGAAGTCTTCAGCCAGAAGCTGGATAACCACCTGTCAAGTATGTTATGGTAGGGATTCTTTTTGGGTATGCATTGGACTATATTGTTGCTGAGTTTAAATCTACTTACTGTTTGACCCTGGACACATCACTTAACTTCTGTCTGCCTCGGTTTCCTCAGCTATAAAATGGGAGTAATAATAGGCACCTACCCCACAGGGTGTTTGTGAAGGTCCAATGAAATAGTAGTTGTAAAGCATTTCACATAGTGCCTGGCACCTAAGTAGGGGCCTAATTAATGCTGGTTTCCTTTTCCATCTCCCCCATTCAACTTCTCGAAATTCTGTGATTGTGACTCCTAGCTGTGTCAGGAAGCTCCCTTTTATAAGTTACTTATTTTGATGTACATTTTGTATATCTCTTACTCAATTGTAATGTCCTACAGCTCAGGATCTGTGTATTGGCCAGCTCTGCATTTCCCCTTAGTACTTATGCTAGTGTCTTTGGACATCTGCTGCAGAGCTAGGATGAGAACTCAGGCCCCCTGACTCAGTTCAAGCTATCATACTTGAATGGCTTTTACTGCGGGTGATTGAGTGCACAAAATGACATTGAACTGGTCCCTGGTTTATCATAACTTCCTTTCATAGGCAAAGAAATATTTTTGGTTAGTGTGAATTTTAAAGGATATACCACTGAGAATCAGGAGAGTTACTCTTCGTTCCTACAGTCCCATCTGGACTGGTTACAGTCTGGAACCATCCCACCTTTCCAGATTTTATCTTAACAGTGCTTTCCTCTATGCTCTTGACTTTCTGAACTAGCCTAGTCCAGCAGGATTGACCAGCCATTTTCCCCAGCCTTCCTCTGCCATTTTCCTGCAGCAATGGTATTTTTCCTCCTGGTCCCTATGACAGGGAGTTATCCATTCTCCTTAGCCTTTTGAATCCTACTTGATTTAAAACTTAACTCAAATGCCTTGGGCCTGTAAGAATCCTTCCCAGAAAACCCCAAGCTGGTAAAGGCTTTGCCTTTCCCTCTTTTAATACAGTTGGTTATGTATCTTTCATATTCCTTCCCTCTAAATTATAAACTTCAATTGAGGTGCAAATATTGTACCTCCTAGCTTGAGCTTAGTGTTCTACATACAATAGAAACTTAGTAAATGTTTGTGGTGTAATTGAATTCGTCAAATGCTTATTGTGTATGTTTATGTAGGAGAACACTAGACTGGTCATCTGTGCTTTAGCATCTTTACCTTTTGAGAAATCAGAATGAGACAAGAGTAACTTAGTGAAGGAGAGATGGAGTCCTGGAAAACCAGAGCTCTAACCCTTCTTCCAGACACTTTAATTTATCTGTCTTGGTGGAAGTAACAACCTCTCTCAGCCTCAGTTTCTTCATCTGTAAAATGAGAGTAATAATAGCACCAGCCACATCGGGATTCTGTGAGGGTCAAATGAGAAAACAAAAATATCTAAATATGTATCTAAAATATCTAAAGTGCTTTGCAAACGTTAAAATGCTGCACAAATATTAGCTTTTATTATTATTATAAACTTCCCTACTTTTATCCATCTCACTCTGCTTTGGGAAAAAATATTTAGATGTACAAGTTTTTTGATTACAAACCGGATTTTGTTGCTGTCTCCACCTTGTCGCCCCTTGTCTCCTCGCTGCGCCCCCTTCCCCAGTGGCTGGCTTCCCTGCTGTTTACTCACTCGGGTTTTCTTCATTCCAGTCAATACCCTAACTTGTGGTCCGTGAGTAACAGCACCATCACACCAGTGGCTCAGTCGGCAGGGATGTCCAATGGGCTGGGAGCTCAGTTTTTGCGGGGCTCCACTGCACACTACGCTCCCCTGCCCCATGCAGTTTCAGCCTCTTCTTCCTCTGGATCTCCACTGTATGAAGGCAGTGTCTCAGCCACAGATATCCCCGACAGCCAGTATGATGCTTCAGCGCATGCCCGCCTTGCAGCCTCGTGGACACCCGTATCGCCACCTTCCATGTAAATTGAGACGCTTTTTAAAAAAAAGAGTTGCACAGACTTTTTTGCTGTTGTTTCCTCTTGATTCCCATGGGTTGATTTGGTCTGCTCCTAAAAGTCTCTCTCAATGGTGTAGAAAGAGCTCTGGACTACGTTTAAAAGAAATGAAAGCTAGATCGCTGTTTTAGCAAGAGTGTGAAGTCCCCAATTCTGGGAAAGAGGAACAGCAGTTTAGTCTTGGGCTTGGGTTTGGGCTTCTTTACATGTCACCGGGAATTGGATCTAGGACAAAAACAAAGCAAAACAAAACAACTAGGCAGCCTGCTTTCACCTAGGTTTGTTTGGCCGGGACCCAGAAATTTCAGGAACCACAAGGTGCCGCTCCGTATTTGATAACAAAATCTGGACACCAAACCTAATGGTCCCCATCTTGTCCTTTTGTCAGCGAGGTGTCTGAGTACACCTGTTCCTCTTTAAATGAATTGCTCTTTTCCGTTTAATTTAAAAAAAAAGTCAATGCTACTTTGGATGAATCTCCAGGTCACTTTGTATGACAGTGAATATAATTGTAGTTGAGGTGTTTAAAGACAGAGTAAACTGATAGTTGGAAGCAAGATTAGGATTGCACAAGATTTAGTTGAACTGCAAAATTTGGGAATTCTCAGCCCACTAGAGTGTTATTATTTTGAGCATTTGCAATTATTTGTATAGTTAGATTACACCACAACTGTATGCTTATGTTCCCTTTTCTACTGAAAAAAAAATTAAAGACAATCAGCAGGAAATATTTCCTGCTAAATAAAGGCAATATGCAAATTTTGGCAGCTCTAGTTGTTATTATGCAAATCAAATCCCTCACCTTTTAAGGTGAGTTTTGCTGTTTGGTTCCAGAGGGTCATAAGATACTTTCAGAGAACTTTCCACTCAGCATTTTGAGCAGCTGTGAAAGAATTATTAGATGATAAAGGACGTAAGGTTCTTTGTAATATTTATTTTTATTTCAAGTCTCCTATTTATAGTTCACATTGTGATTGTTTTGCACATCATAGCACGAGCCAATGTGGATATTAGGCCAATTATGCACAGGACACAATTAAAGTTTTTGAGGGGTGGATGTAAAGATGAATTGTGAAGTTTACTAGCTTTAATTTTAATGTTTAAGTGATGCCAACTTCATCTGCCTCCATTCCAACATGGACCTCTACATGGTTTGATTTTAAAGCTCTAATTCAAGAAGAAAATGCAATACAGAGGCAGAAAGAAAATTTTTAAAGTGTCTTCTGTCTCTATCCAGATGCGAGTAAACAATGTATAATAAACCAGGTCAAAATACATTTTTCAAGGAATCTGTAGATAATGGGACCAAAAACCATTGGCTGGAAAAGAATGATATGCTTTGTCAACTTCTTGTAAATTTGGAGATCTGGTGGCTTCTATTTTGTGAAAATGTACAGTGAATGTGTAAATTCTTTTATAGCTGCCTCTTTTAATAGAAACTGTATTTAATCATGTATAACATGTATTTTAAAATAAGTTAAGCATTTTCAAGTTTAGTAAAATAATTTTAAAATGTTGATTTGCATTTTGTGAAAATAAGTATGCTAATCTCTCTTTTTTAATTTTTAGTTTAGTTTTTTTCTTCCATTGTCTAGTTTGGATCTGTGGTCTATTCAATCAGAGTGAAGTATTTCAGAGAAGAGCACAACATTATACCTCATTTTGCACCCCTTGTCTCTTAGGTTTTTGACTTTTGGTTTTGACCCATTTTTTCTCCTTTGGGCCACACTGAATGAAAGATACATTTTGGAAAGAATCAAACAGCTCTTTTTATTTAAAGAAATAAGTCATGGGATGGTATTCCCAAGTCCCTCAATAATAGGATTCTAGCCACATAGCTATGACACAGAATTAATTATCATTATTCTGGGCATTGGTTTCCTTATTTGGTAATATTAATAAGTCCATCTAAGATGTGAGGCAGATAAAATAGTATTATAATTGTGAAAAGGCATTAGTGAAAAATGAAAAGTCCTATGCCTATGTAAGACTGTATTTTATCTATATCCTTAGTGCTTAACACGGTATTTTTCATATATTTGGCATTTTGTTATTATTAGAACAATGCCTTTCACATAGCAGGTTAACCATAAATATTTTTTATTTGATTTGATATTTATTTAGGCAATATGCTAAATAACTTGATGGGTAAAACAAGCATTAGCTGCCAGCTCTCCACTCTTTCCTTTCCTTTCCATATCCCACAGCAACTTGTGGTAGCAGATGGGGAAAAATATCCTGTTAGTGCCCAGTTACTATCATCGAATCCCTCATTCCTACTATCTAATTCATCATTAGATTGATATCCTGATATGTAAAGATGTTAATACTAAAAAAACAACATTAAAAATTGTTGATATGCAGCTGGTACAAGTGAACAACGTAAGATTATTTTGGTAAGGTTTAACAAGGTTGTACGCAAAGTACTCCTCAATTTGTGGTGGAAGCATCCAGCATATAAGTTGTCTACAATTGTCTGCTACTTTGATTTAGGGCCTTTCAAACTTATCTTCCTAAAATAATTAGGAGCTCAGTAGAACTCACTATTATTTTGTGCACATCATTAACCTACCTTCCCTTTCCCATTGGTCTCAAACTGACTAAGGTATTCCCACCTTCTGAAAATATTCAAGAGTATACTTGGTTGTTATGGAAAGCAGATTAAATTACTTTAGACTAATTCATTTTGTTGGTTAATGAGCTAGGATTTGTCACTTATCGGTATCTGAGTCTTTTCCCCAAGGAGACTGCTTATTGGAAACTTAGTTATGAAATAGTGATAACATCCTGTCACCAAAAAGCAAGAATTTGTTGATCTTCATGGATTAGAAGCAGACTTTGTCCAGCTGATTTTGTATAAGAAGAAAAGTCAATTGGCTCCAATAATTAAAGCAACAGCGTTTATCAAAGCCACTATCTTAGTTTGGGGGAAGCTTTAAAGAGATTATACAAAGAAGGAAAATAGGTCCAAACCAACAGAAAAATTGGGGCTGGTACAGACTGTACTTGGACAACTACAGCATCAGTATCAACAAATAAAGGTTGATGTAACAATTTATGGAGTCATTTTTCAATAGTAGGAATTGGGTTTCTAGGACAGGAGTGGAGAGCCTGCGGCCTTGAGGCCATGTGTGGCTCTCTAGGTCCTCAAGTGTGGCCCTTTGACTGAATCCAAACTTCACAGATCAAATCCTTTTATTAAAGGCAATTTTGGATTATTATAACAATTATTATTAATTATATATGATATAAATATGTAATACATAGTTACATATAAACATAATTTTATAATTATTAAGGGGGAGTTTGGATTCAATCAAAGGGCCACACTTGAGGACCTAGAGGTCTACATGTGGCCTCGAGGCCACAGGTTCCCCACCCCTGTTCTAGAGTTTTGCTTTTACCAGTAATAACTGGATATTTTTTTCCAAAAAAAAATAATTTTCCACTCCCTTTTAATAACATCTTTAATATAGATCCCTAGTACCAAGCTCATATGCTCAAATGGTAGGGTAGGTGTTAGCTTGTATAAGCTCTGCAAGAAGTATTGCTTTGCAAGAAGTCTGAACTAAATTACAGTCCCACTAGCAGCATAAAAGCAGATTATTTTTCCTCATTCTTTGCCACCAATGAATTTTATTTTAAATGCTTTTCTGTGGATGCTTTTAACCTCTAAAAATCTTGTTCCCCAAAGTATAAGGAATTAACAATATTTGACTGTCCATTGTCCTTCCTTTACTAAAACACTAATGTCATGATCATATTTTAAGTTCTCCATCACTCTACTAAACCATAATTCATTTCTGTGGATCAGTTTGGTAGAAGCTCTTTCAGAAAAGTAGCAGTTCTCTACCAACTCTTGATAACCAATAATGTATTTTTTCATAATAAAACTTGGAAGGTCTTTTTATTGATCACATTTGATTACATTCTTATATAGACATTTGAGGATTCTTACCTTCATTATTTTTCTCTTGCATATCACTAGACTCCTCCTCCAATGTTATTATTTTTATCCTATATCTCTTGTCTTTAGGTTTATTATTTTGTCGGGGCATTTTTTCTCTTAACTGTTTAGCATGACATTTAAGACCCTCTTCAATCTTGCTTCCGCCAACCTGGACTACTCAACATTCTCCAAATGTAAGAATTGTATGAGCAACAGTGTGGCATAGTGGATAGAGATCTGGCCTTTGGTTCAAGAACACCTGGACTCAAATCCTGCCTCTAACATATTCTGACTTTGTGACACTGAGTAGGTCAGTTAACATTTTGGTGTTCTATGGACCAGAAGGTGTCAGTCTGTACTGGTAGAGGAAATTTCCTTATCTGGGATGAGACTGGAAATAAGAATTAGTTGAAGGAATTGAGGATGCAGGGCCTAGAGAAGAGAAGGCTCAGGGAAGGACATGCTAGCTGTCTTCAAATATCTGAAGGGCTATCCCAAGTAAAAGAGTTTAGATTTGTTCTCTTTGGCCACAGATGGCAGAAATAGAAAGAATGGGCGAAATCTGCAGAGGCAGATTTCTTTATCACCCACTGGAACTGGAAATAGGACCACAAACAAATGAACAATGGAAATGTCAACATTTATTTAAACAGACTTCATCAGTGGTGGTGGAATGGCCACAATGATTAAATTCTAACACCAAATTTTCCTATGTTTTACATGAGGAAATAGAAATGGTAAAGAAGATAATGAAGGGGAAATGGCTAGTTTCCTAAGTATATACATAGAGGGGAACTGCACTGGGGAGGGGGCGTCACATAAGTTTGAGGTGATTGAGGGTTTAATTCTTTTAATATCTGAAAGGACAAGGAAATGAAAAAAAATTAATGTCATAGACATTATTACTACTGAAAAAGGAAGTCAAGAAGCTAGCAACAATAACCTATAATCTTCACATGCATTGAGGGCACCCTTGATGAAACAAAGAGAAGGGACTAGGTAGGCTTTCTCATAGGTTGTGTAGTAAATAGAATGCTGAACCTGGCACCCTGGAGACATAAGTATGAATAAAGCTTCAGATATTTAATAGCTGTGTGACCCTTAGCAAGTCATTTAACTTTTCTCAGCCTCAGTTTCTCAGTTTTCCTTATCTATAAAATTGAAATAAGCATAATAACTACTTACAGGAATGTGAAGATCATATAAGATAATTTATGTAAAATGCTTTGCATTTGCATTATGTAAAATGCTTCTAGTGCTATATAAATGTTAGCTAATATAATTAGATATTCTACAACAGACTACAGTTTTGCGGTCACATAATTGACTGAAAGGTGAGGATCCCAAGTGCTTATACCGACTATAAAAGGGCATTCAATAAGTTAGCACAAAAGTCAGCCAGAAGAAAAAGCATTCTTTCCACATGGTGCACCTCATGTATTTGTTAAGCTCATGTAAGCTTTTTTAAAGGGTCCAGCAAATTCTATTTACTAACATCAAACAAGGCATAAAAAGGGGAGACATTTGCTTGCCAAAGGTCTTGACCACTGTCATGGGAGACATTCAGCAAGAGTCCAAAGGAAAGATGGATTCCCCATTCAGATGGGAAGTCTTCCAATTGGCAGATAACATTGTATTGATTGCACGAGACCTGAGAACATGGAGAAAATATCAACTCCAGAGCTTCTTCAATGAGATCCTTATTCACTCAAAAACGTTGAACCTAACTATCCACACAAGATAAAGAATGACTATTGTCCAAATGCATTTTCATGGACAGCCTATAGGGCCAGTCTGTTAGGATGTCCTAACAGATTGATGTAAGCCAAAACATACCAGAGGTGCAATTTGAATGGAAACGTTCTTCACCCAAAAGGATCTCTATCCATTATTCAACACTATTGCTCATACGATTGTTATATTTGGGGAATACTGAGTAGTCCAGGATGTCTGAAGCAAGACTAGGGAGGGTCTTCAACGTCATGCTAAATGGCCTCCATTTTCTCATCTTATTTGTGTTTTATGATGATGATGATGATATCACTACCTCACAGGACTTTTGTAAAGATCAAATGAAATAACACGTAAAGCACATTGCAAAACATAAAGCATTGTATGAGTGTTGGTTATTATTATTATCCTTATAATTGTTTACAGTCACATGACTAGTAAGTGATTGAGGCAGCTTAATAATAAACAATTATAGCATAACTGCTTATACTGCAATTTTTGAAGTAAAATAACTGCAGGTCACCCAAAGATTCCTGGAGAGATGCATAATGGGTATAAATATATTGCCTATTCCAATGAACATGCTTAGGCATACTTCATCCTTGAAAAACCTTAATTCAACCATACCATCCCTTTAAACTCTCATTCTACCTCTCCCTTCTGTTTTATTTCCAAACTCTTAGACAGGTTTCCTGCCTTCATTTTCTCCCCACCCAGTCATTTCTCCACCTCTTGACAGTCTGGCTTCTGACCCCACAACCGTTCTAAAACAAATGTCTCAAAGATAACCCACATCTTCTTAACTGCTAAGTCCAGTGATTTGTTTTCAGTCCTCGTTCATCGACATAGCTTTGAAACTGCTCATTTCTCTTGAACATTTTCTGTTAATTTCCCTTGAATAGTCTCGCTTCCTTTGGCTTCTGGGACATTGCTCCCACCTGTCTTTCTTGATTCTCTTTGATTAGTCTAATTCTTCTTCCTTGGGATAGCCCTTCAAATACTTGAAGATGGTTATGTCTCTCTACATGCTTCTCTTTTCAAGGCAAACGCTTGAAGTTTCTTCAAGTTCTTTCTCTTTGTGCCATATAAAAATTGGCTGAAGGAACTGCAGAATCATAGTCTGGAGAAAAGAAGAGAAGACTTAGGGAAGGACATGTTCAAGAATTTGAAGGGCTGTCCCGAGAGAGAGGGATTGGACTCATTTTATTTGGCTGCAGAGGACAGGGGTATAAACAGTGGCTGAAAGTTGCAAAGAGGCATATTTAAACTTGATATAAGGAAAAACTTTCAACAAATAAAACTGTCTGAAAGGACATCTTTCATTGCTATGGGTAGGAGATGTGTTCTTAGCCAAATGAGGGACAGAGGCAATTACAGAGATAAAATGCATAACTTTAAATACATGAAACTTTGCACAAACAAAATTAATGCATCTAAAATGAGAAATGATCCAATGTGGGAAAAAAATTTTGTACATATTAAGTTTCTATGATAAGGATTTGGTATTTAAGATATATAAACAATTTATACACATGTATGTATATATACACATTCATAGATATGCATGTAGCTAAGTATATATGTATATGTGTGTATAACACCAAAAGCCATTCTTCAATAGATTAGTAGTCAAAGGATTTGAATATATGGTTCAAAAAGAACTGCAAACTAATAACAACCATATTAAAGAATGCTGAATATCACTAATAATAAGAGAAGTGCAAATTAAAACAATCCTGAGATTCACCTCACGCCCTTCAAATTGGCAAAGATGATAAAAGATGAGAATACTGTTGAAGGAGCTGTAGGAAGATAGGCCCTCTAGTGCATTGTTGATGGAGCTGAGAATCAGTGCAACCATTTTGGAAAGCAATTTGGAATTATGAAAATTAAGTGACTAAAATATCCCCACTCTTTGACCAAGAGATTCCATTTCTAGGCTTATACAGCAAGGAAGTCATTGATAAGAAGAAAGTCCCCATGTACACCAAAATATTTATAGAAGCATTTTTTGTGATGGCAAAGAACTAGAAACAAAATAGATGCCCATTAATTGAGGAAGGGGTAAACAAATTATGGTACTTGAGTGAATTGGAATATTACTGTGCTGTAGGAAATGGCATGATGAATGTAATGTATAAAAAGCATTAAAAGAGTTACATGAACTGATACAAAATGAAGTAAGCAGAGCCAAGAAAGCAGTATACACAATGACGACAACGTTAATGGAAAGAACAAACACAATAATAACAACAATAAAAATCAAATATTTGAGGCAGGATTCAAACCTAGGTGTTCCTGACTCCAATTCCAGCTCTCTAGATCTTATGCCAATAAGAGCCTGCTCTGTCTTGGTTTTGAATGACAAAAAGCATGACTCAAGAGAGCAGAATGTACCCTAAAAGTGGCCCCCTTAGAAGCTCGTTTTCCTATCCTCTTTGCTGCTATTGCCATGCCCCAGGCTGCCCAGAGCTCTGGAGCCTCTCTATCTTCTTCCTTACCATGTTCATTGGTAGAATTGTGCCAACATCTCCTCCCCTGGGGCTGTTCTTTTTTTCCCCAATATCCCTCCCTGTGTACCTCCCTTTATTCTCCCATCCTTGGTCACTTAGTCCATTCAGCCCCTTCAAAGAAGGCACTTCTTGAATTTTCTTTGTGTCTTCAATATTATCATCTGCCTAGATATGTCTTACCCCCAATATCTGGTAAGACCCAGGCAGATTAAGATGGTAGCAAGAATCAAGTTGTAAGGGTTTCAGGATAATGCAAAGAAAAGTTGATTGGAAAAGGAATGTGAGGAAGGAAACTAGACCTACAAGGGAAAAGTTCAGGAGTGGTAGCAGCAGAAAGTGAAGATAAGGAAGGAACAAAGAAAGTGTCAGAAGATTTAGAAAATGTCTTTAAAAGTCTAACTCAGCACTCCAATAGAAAGTAAGTTTCTTGAAGGCAGGTACTATTTTTATTTTGTTTTATAGTTCAGAGACTTAGAGCCAGATTAGATCTTAGAGGTTATTTAGTTAAATCCTCTTAACTTATAGGTGAAGAAACTGAGGCTTAGGTGTAAGACAGCTTTCTGAAAGCCATGTGAATAGTAAATGTATTATACAATTATACAATTTATACAATACAATTATACAAAAATAGTTATTGTATAATTATACATATAATAATAATTATTGTATAATTATTATAATATAATATTATTATATTATGTATAATATATACAAATTATATATAATATATAAATATAATATATTATAATATAAAATATAATATAATAATTATACATATAATAATAGTTATTATATAATTATACAATTATACAAATTATACAATACAATTATACAAAAATAGTAAAAATAGAGTCAAGATTTTTTCCACTACATCCTCTTCGTATCCATAACACTGAACACACAGCCATACACATAGCAGGTATAACAGGGGACTGACCAATAGAACAATGGGAGCCCCACCCCCAGAGCCTGTGCAGTATTCCCTGCTTGCTACCAAACCAAGTGGAAAGCATAGGGAGCCTGCTTCCTAAGGAGACTGATGCTTGGCCCCCGACAATCTCCACTGATTTTATATTTGATCCTGCAGGTGATAGAGACCCCCTGGTCAGCTGCTTGTTGTGCTTGGGGAGTAGGTAAAGAGGCAAGTGTGCAGAGGGAGTAGTCCCAACATGGGTTGGAAGAGACCTTACAGTTAATCTAATTTACTTTTCTTATTTTACCATTAAGGAAACTGAGGCACACCCTCAATACTTTTAATTTAAAGGTCTGCACTACCATGAGCATAAATTGCTTCAAGAATGGCATATTTCCAGGGGAAATACATTTAATTCTACTTTCTGACAGTAGCCAGGGTCTCCACCCAAGTCTCTTCTGTGTGCTATGCTCTTAGAGATGGGTTGTTGGAAAGGAATGCCATTCCTCACCTATGTAGGAGAATTTTCTCATGAGGAAAAATACATAGAGTACAGCAAGTTAGGACTCCTTGGACCTGAGTGATTGATGGACAGTTGGCCTGAAAAAACAGGAGGTAGTGTTCTTCTTAAGTAAATACTACATGCAATCATAGAAGAAGAGTTCCTGATCTAAATTTTATATTAAAAATCTTTTTACATTACTATCATCTATATTTCAAACCACAGCTAACCTCTGGTTTTCTGACAAAAGGTTTCTTTTATTAAATTACTGTCTCATTCTCTCATCTTGTGAAGAGCAAGGGGCATTCCTATCACTGTTATTTTTTTTTTAACATTTCCCATCACCCTTTGGATATATATGTATATGTATATTATACATACATGTGTGTGTGTATACACACATATATTGTTGTTGTTCAGTCATTTCAGTTGTGTCCAACTCTTCACGACCCCATTTGAGGGTTTCTTGCAAAGATACTGGAGTGGTTTGCCATTTTCTTCTCCAGCTCATTTTACAGATGAGAAACTGAGGCAAACAGGGATAAGTAAATTGCTCAGGGTCACACAGCTAGTGAGTGTCTGAAGCCAGATTTGAACTAGAGGTGTTGAATTGTATCATTGGATGGGATCTTAGGGACCATATAGATCAATCTCCTCATTTTACAAATGTGGATACTAAGGCACACAGAGAGAGTAAATGAATTACCCAAGATATCACAGTGATTTTAAAACATGTAGAATTCAGAATATCATTATAATATGGTTTTATATTACTGTGTTGTATAGAAACAGTGTCAAAGTGATTGGAGTTCTGGACTTTGAATCAGAAAGATTTAAATTGAAATTCCCCAGCAGTTGCCCACTCTGTGACTCTGGGCCAATCATTCAACATCTCTCAGCTGTAGTTTCCTCATCTGAAAAATGGGAATAATAAATGAGGATAATAACAGTACCTATTTTTCTGGTTTGTCGAAGGGATCAAATAAATAATATTATAATCAATTCAGAAACTTAATCTTTTGCCAGACATTATTATTAAAAAGTCTGAACATTTCTGAATGAATCCATTTCTATTTTATTTTTAAATTTTTAACAGAGATGTGTACTTTTTATTAATTTATTTTTAGTTTTCAATACTCACTTCCATAAGATTTTGAGTTCTAAATTTTCCCGCCTCCCTCACCTCCCCCTTCCCCAAGACAGTGTGCAATCTGACACATGCTCTACATATACATGCATATTAAATGTATTTTCAAATTAGTCACGTTGTAAAGAAGAGTTAGAACCAATGGGAGGAACCACAAGAAAGAAGATACAAAACAAAAATAAAAGAGAGAGAGAGAGAGAGAGAGAGAGAGAGAGAGAGAGAGAGAGCACAAATAGTATGCTTCAATTTGCATTCAGGCTTCAGTTCTTTTTCTGGATGTGGACAGCATTTTCCATTATGAGTCTTTTAGAGTTGTCTTAGATCCTTGCATTACTGAGAAGAGCTAAGTTTATCAAAGTTAGTCATCAAACAATGTTGCTATTGCTATATACAATGTTCTTCTGGTTCTGCTCACTTCACTCAGCATCAGTTCATGTAAGCCTTTCCCAGTTTTTCTGAAGTCCACCTGCTCACCATTTCTTATAGCACAATAGTATTCCATTACATTGATATCAGAGATTCATATTTTACCAAGATTTGCAAAAGGCAGGAAGGAAGTATGTTAAATCTTAATCTGCTATGTACTAGCATATAAGGCATTGGAAGCAACCAATAAATATTAATTGATGATCGTAATTAGGATAATTGATAGAACTACAATGAGGGGGTGGTAGTGGTGTAGAGAGGAGGTTGGGCTTGATCAAAAGTACCTTGTCATGCAAAATTGCTTATGCGAGGGTGATGAAGAAATCCAATTTATAAGGCTTAAATACCTCACTAAAAATCATTACCCCTACACCGGCTTCCTTGATAGGTGAGTTCTTCCAGAAACCTCCATTTTGTTCACTTTTTTTCTCCTTTCTGGCTCCTCTCTCGACAATCAGGACTTCTCTGTCATTGCCCCACTCTGGTGCCTTTTCCCACCCACTGCCCTTTTAGGTTCCTTTTTATGTGTGGTCTTCCTTCATTAGAATGTAAGCTGCTCCAGGGAAGGGATCCTCTTTTTTTTGGCTTGCATTCATATCGCCAGAGCTCAGCACAGTAAGTGGCACAAAGAAAACACTCAATAAGGGCTTGTTAACTATGTTGACTACAAAGTCCCATCGCGTGTCTTATTTTATTTCTACACTATATCATTTTCACTGGAGAGTAACATAGATTAGCTCATCTTCTATCATTTTAGAGCCAAAATTCGGCTCTCCTGGCTGTCAGCCATTCTCTTCATTGTGTAGACGTTCTTTTTGGCCTTTTCTCTCCAACGGAGGCAGCACAGTTGGTATAAGTGAACTAAGCCGGCCCATCATTTCATACAGCACAGTAATACTCCATTACACTCATATACCACAATTTGTTCAGCCATTCCCGAGTTGATGGGAACCTCTTTAATTTCTAGCTTTTTGTGACTACAAAAAGAGCCATTATAAATATTTTTGTTCATGTTGAGCCTTCTCTTCCTTTGGAGAGGGGGGATGTGTGAGCCTCATAGGTATCATTGGGTTGAAGTGGTAAATTCAGTTTAATAACTTTTGGAACACAATTCCAAATTGCTTTCTAGAATGACAAGACCAATTCACAACTCCTCCAAGAGTGCATTAATGTGCCTGCTTTCCTGTTGCTCCTCCAACATTTGTCTTTTTTCTCTTTTGTCATCTTTGCCAATCTGGTGGGTGTAAGCTAGAAATTCAAAGTTGTTTTAATTTAAATTTCTCTAGTTATTAGTGATTCGAAGCATTTTTAAAATATGGCTGCTTATAGTTTGGACCTTTTCCTTTGAAAACTGCCTGTTCACAGCTTTTGATCATTTATCAGTTAGGGAATTGATGGGGATAAGATTTGCTCTGGACCACTAAAAGGAAAGAGCATATCTTTGGGACTGCTCAAATCCCATTCCCATCAGAAGGATGCTTATTCTTATAAATTTAAATCAAGAGGCAGCTAGGTGGCACAACTGATGGTGTGCTGTACCTGGAATCAATAAAACCTGAGCTCAAATCTTACGTTAGATGCTTGCTAGCTGTGTGGCAAGTCACTTGGCCTGTTTCCCTCAGTTTCCTCATCTGTAAAATGACAATAATAATAGCACCTCACTCTTAGGGTGTAATATCAATTAAGTTGAGTGTCTGATTAAGTCTTACTAGGTGCTAAATCTCAGGCCCAAACCCCTAACTACTAGGTGCTAAGCTTATGTGGGCACGAAGCCCTCAGGGTCCTAAGGGGAGTTACTAAGACCAGAGCCAATATTAGGCGCCTAAGTTCTGATCGCTCAGATGATGTTTGATGACATCTGAAACTGTATAAAAAGACAACAGAGCTGTTTGCTTAGGGCTCTCACTCTTGGCGGAGCACTGCTGTGGAGACTCCCGGCAGCTGTAGTGAAGAGCCCTCCAGCTTGTAAACCTGGACTTTGTTAAACTCTGGTAACTATGCATCGAGATTTGAATCAGACAAGATCTGTCTGTTGGTGTTTGTAATTTGTTTGTGTTTGCTGTGAAGTTCAGGGTGCTGGCTTTTTCTTCTGAACTAAGTGAATGATATTTGTATGCTGGATTAAAGTAAGCTTGTTAACCCTTTAACGTTGCTTTCCTTAGTAAAGCAGATCAAAAGAAGCTGGGCTTGCAGCGTTCTGTGCTGATTGTTGTTGGTTTTACACCACCACAGCAGCTGCTAGCCGGATTGTTGAAACATAGGGTTGTGAGAATAAAATGAGATAATATTCGTAAAGCCCTATGCAAACCTTTGGGCTGTTGCTCATTTGTGTCTGACCCAATTTGGGTCAGGCTTGACAAGGACGGTCTTGGCAAGCATGGTTTGCCATTTCCTTCTAAACAGGCTTAAGTGCCTGGCTTAGTACAAACCTTAAAACTATACAAATGCTAGCTATTATTGTCATTGGGGCAGCTAGGTGGCACAGTGGTTAGAGCACTGTCCCTGGAGTCAGGAAGACCTCGGACACTTACTAGCTATATGATCCTGCGCAAGTCACTTAACCTTGTTTGCCTTGGTTTCCTCATCTGTAAAATGAGCTGAAAAAGGAAATGACAAATCATTCCAGTAGCTTTGCCAAGAAAACCCCAAATCAGGTCGCAAAGAGCTGGAAATGACCGAACAACAATATTGTTATTGCTACCATTATTATATTGTGCATAGGAGCCTTGTATCAGAGAAATGTTGCAAGGAGTTTTTCCTAGTTAACTCTCTTTCTTCTAATTTTAAGTGCATCGATCTTGTTTATGTACAAAATTAAATTTCGCGTAACCAGAATTGTCCATTTTATCTTTTGTGATCCTCTCTATTCCTTGCTTTGTCACGGACTCTTTTCTGTTCATGGATCAGAAGGGAAATTTCTTCCTTGCTTATTTCACCGATTGATGGCGTGACCTTTTACATTTGAGTCACGCGTCCATTTGGAGCTTGTCTTGATATTTTTAGGGAATGCTCTTGAAGAGGATCTTAAAAGAAGGATCTGGTCTAAATGCTCCTGCTCCTAATTTCCAAATTCCAGCTCTGACAGACCAATGAAATCTATGCCTTAGAGACTCCCAGGTTTCTGTCATTGACCTCTTCGAGATATATGCCTAGCAGTATCATCTCTGGACCAAAAGGTTATGAGCATTTTAGTCACTTTCTTCACATAATTCTAAATTTTGTTCTAGAATATTTGGGCCAATTTACAGCTCCACCAACTATGCATTAACATGCACATTTTCCCATTACTTTCCAATATTTACTGTTCTCATCATTTATCTTCCTCCTCCCTTCCAGTTCTGGAAGCAAAGTCAAATCAATGATTTAATTGCTCCTGGAATGAGTGTGTCAAACTGCCCTTTAATTTCGTTCACCATCCTTGTGACATTCTAAACCAAAATATCCCTTCCCGGCTGCCTGCTAGTAATGTCTCCCCTTATTAGAATGCAAACCTTTCCTTGAGGGCAGGGACCTTTGCTTTTATTATTACTATATTGCTATATTTATATTTTATTATTGCTATATTGCTATATTTATATTTTATTATTACTATATTGCTTTTATGTCTGTATCTTATTAGCACAGTGCTTGTCATATAACTAAGCACTTCATAAATGCTTTTTTATTCATTCCTTAATAGTGATCTGAAGCATTTTCTTATTCATATAGTTTTTTACAAATAGTTTTCACTTTTTCTTTTGAGAACTATTTAAGAATGGCTTTTGGTCATTTATATTTATGTTACTCTCTGTACCTTGGCAATTAGAACCTTAGAGTTATTTAGAACCTTGTTATTGAAACCTTATTGTTAGAGCCTTAGAAATATTTGATATAAAGACTTTTTTCCCCAGGTGACCACTTCATTTTTTTTAGCTATGTAATTTCATTTGTGCAAAAGTTTTTCAATTTCATATAACCAAAATTATCTTTTTTTCATCTCTTGTAATCATATACTTTATTTTTCAAAGAATTCACCACCACGGTAAAACAGTGAAAGGCATTTGATCTGAATCTCTTAGATTTTCTTTAAAATGGGATTACCTTCAATATTTAGGTCACACATGAATTTCAAATTTGTTCTTTTATACAGTATGTAATGTTTGTCCAAATCTAATATCTGTTGAGTAGTCTATTTCCACTTTGCCCAACAATTCTTCTTGAATAAGGAATTCTTGGGTAGGTATTTTTTTCTGATTTATTGCACATTGGATTATTTGTTGAGTCCAGTTATTTCTGATTATACCTTGTAAGATTTGTTTCATTGATCTATTTTTCTGTTTGTTTTTTTTTAACAATACCAAATGGTTTTGATGATTACTGTTTTAGAATGTAGAACTGCTATTTACTAAAATGGAGAAATGTTATTCCCCCTTCCTTACCTCTTCTTAAAAATTTTTCCCTTGATAGTCTAGTTTTTTTTTGTTCTTCTAAATATATTTTATTATTTTATCTAGCCCTTGTAAGTTTGATATAGCACTTAATCTGTAAATTATTTTAGGTGGCATTGTCTTATTTATTATGTTGGCATGGCCCAGTCATGAGCACTGAATATATCTCCAATTATTTATTATTCTTTTTTCTTTAAAGAGCATTTTGTAATTGTATCTATATGGACAGTTGTTGATTCTGCCTTGCTGAGTTGGCAGCAATAGCCTAAAGCATTCCATCGTAGTTACTTGAAGTTGAATATACATGTTCCAAGTGAGAGCTTTGAAAGAAACTGATTTCATCTCACATTTTTTCCAAATTCATGTGCTGGTAAAATACCACAATAAGCAAAACATTTCAAAATTACCTTCGCAGTGTTTTACTGTTGCAATTTTTTTTTGAGGGAGTAGGTTCAGATCTGTGATTTCAGTATGGTTCTCTCCTACCCCAGAAGCTCCTATCATCAATGCTGATTGCAATTTATAGTCTTAAAGACTCGCTGTGGGAGCCAAGAGGTTAACTGACCATCAATGGTCACACAAATATATGTGTTCAGGAAGGACCTGAACATAGATTTTCCAGACCACAAGACTAATCCTCTCTCAATTCAATTCAAAAAGCATTTAATAAAAACCTACTGTATTCTAAACACTCTGCTAGATACTGGGAATTCTAAGATAAGACTACCATCTCTACCTCTAAAGCAGCTTATATTATACTGGGGAAAACAACATGTATACAGATAAGCAAATGCTCTCTCTCTCTCTCTCTCTCTTTCTGTGTGTGTGTGTGTGTGTGTGTGTGTCTGTGTGTGTGTGTGTGTGTGTGTGTTTGTGCTTGTGTATGTATGGGAGAGAGAGAGAGAGAGAGAGAGAGAGAGAGAGAGAGAGAGAGAGAGAGAGAGAGAGAGAATACAAAATAGTTGGGAGGCACCAACTACTTGGGGGGAGTGGGCACTTTAGTTTGCAATTCCATTTCCTCATAATCACTTTATGAGGCAGAGAGGTAAGGGTGGGAAGTAAAGCAGAAAGAGTTTTAATTCCATTTTCCAGATTAGGAAGCTGAAGCACAGAGAACATGCGACTTGCCTAGAGGCAACAGTCTATCCACTCACAAAAGCCAGCAGATGACATTTGGTTTGATAAGTGACAAATATCAGCATACACGACAGAACTTGGTCCACAGAAACCAAGCTGGATCTACACAAGTGAAACGAACAAATCAATCACTTTGGCCACATTAAAAAAAAGACAGTGGATTCAATGAGTCTGATTCAGCCAAGATGCTCAGCATAATTGAAATAACTCCACCGAATATCTGGCAGTTCAGGTTGGCAAACTTGACTGCATTAATTATGTTTACAAAAAAATAGGAAGCAACCGCTAACCTGGATGACTTCACTGAATTCCACCCTTC
The DNA here is from genome assembly GCA_028646595.1 of Phalanger gymnotis. Taxonomy (NCBI): domain Eukaryota; kingdom Metazoa; phylum Chordata; class Mammalia; order Diprotodontia; family Phalangeridae; genus Phalanger; species Phalanger gymnotis. The sequence continues at coordinate 79,199,515 of CM053627.1, forward strand.
AGGTTAGCACAAATAGCCTATGCTATTAATTAGTCCGTGGCACTGTCCACAGGGGATTTGGGGGAAGCCAGATGCAGTAACTCCTGGATTAAAGGTGAACATAGTTACGGTTAAATTTCTCAATCTAGTGGCTCTTTAAGATTCCAAATGATCCCTTAGGTGCTTCTACTTTTATCCAGAAGAGTTCTACCACCCAGGGAAACTGGTCTCCTGGTGGTGGAGTAAGGATGGGGTAGATTAAAAGTGTCAAGGGCATGAGTGATAGATGAGCTTCCTTATTGCAGACCTGCCTGTGAGAACATTCCCTCCAGATGAGTCAAATAGAATCCATGTGTGTTCTGTGCCAACCCTGTTATTTGCAAAGTTAAATGGGTCTGACCTCACAGCTCCTAAGGCAAATATCTAATCCAGTGACTTCAAAAGGTAAATGTGAACAAACGAACAGTGGTTCTCTGTTCCACTAGCTTTGCTAGGTCTTTTTTATCAGTCTAAAGAAAAATGTCAGAGTTTTGCAGGGATGGAAGGTGGAGGTTAAGAGAGTTCAAAAAAAAGACAAGAGGAATACAGTATAGAAGGAGAGGATCTCCAATTAATGCTAACTATGTGTGTTCAATGAAATTATTATCTGATTACTGACTTCAACAACAGGTAAAAGATTTAAATCATAAATTCAGAGGAAAAGCATTGACAGGTGTCTTGATTACTCTATGTTTTACACATGTATGTGCAACCTGATTCTTTAAAATGAAAATTCCCTCCCCCTCTTTTTTTAAAAAAAATTAGGTTATAGGATCAAAGATTCACAGTCCTCAAGAGCCATTGAATGCAACTCTTTTTTTATTTACAGAAAAAATCCCAATATCCAGGGATTCCGAGTGATTTGCTCAAGGTTATATGGATAATAACTTTCAGAGTCAGGATTTGAACCCAGGCATTTTGACTCTAAAAGAAATGCTCTTGGATATAGTGGGTAAGATAGTGAGAAGTCCAGGATGACCAACAAATCCCATATGGCCCACATCTAGGAGATAAGGAAAAATGTTACGTACCCATGATCCTCCATCATTAGATTTTCCTCACAGATCAGTGTCTGTGAATATGGGAATAATTATATTATAGAAACTAATTTGGAATTGCTCAATGGCCACCATTTTTGTAAATATTATTACTGGTTTGGGGAAAGTACCTAAATATTTGGCTTCCCTCACTTTGTCCAGATATATAATTGAAAGCTTCCTCTTATAAATTCTGTTGATGGAAGCTAAGAAGACTAAGAATCAAAGATAAGATGGCTTTATTCTGGTTTGTTGCTGTAGTTGACTGAGATCAGTTACCTCACAGATGCGCGCCTTTGGCCATAAGAAGGATTGGGCAAAAAGCTGTGGATGGATCAATGCAAATTTATAGCCAGTCCTGAAAAGAAAAGTGAAAGCATATAATCCTTATTGGTGGCAGGCAAGTAAATTTACTTTTGTTAGAAAGGAGGTGGTAGGACTGACTCTTTAGTTCCTATTGGAATCTCCCAATCAACTGGAACTTGGATAATATTTAGGTGTTCTGAGTCAGAGACTTGTTTAGCTAGAAAAAAGTTCATTCACAAGTAGATAGACAATAATAGGTGGCAGTGGTCCTCTAATGCATCTTCTTTTCCAAAGCACATACATTCTCTCACACACCGATGAAGAAATTTAGGCCTAGAAAAGTTGAATAATTCATCCAAGGTCATGCAGTGAATTTTCTGATACCTAGGAATCAAAACAAGTTTTTCCATTATGGAAAAGTTGGCAAGTTGAATATTAACAAAATGAGAAAGCCTATTTGATTCACTTTCCATGTTATGAGTGGGGCAAAGTAGGGAGATATTAGTCAGGGTGGCTTAGAGCAGGGACTTGCTTTCTCATGTCTCTTTGTGCCCTCACACTGCTGCCATACCTCTGAAGGCCTGGCAAGAATGTAGCACTGGCCACTTGGGCTCTGGCTCTATCAGTTATGACCTTGGCCAGTGTGATGAAACTGCTTCTTTGAGTGTGAGAAATAGATGGGGTGATTTAGGATTGCAGGGTGATCCCATTCCAAACTCTCATGATGATCAGCCTGGCATGTAGTGAAGCCTCCAGTCTTGCATCTTGAGCTGCCTATTGGATATCTCCAACCAGACATCTGGTAGACATCTTAAACCCAACACGTCCAAAACTGAACTCATTATCTTTCCCTCCAAATGTCTCCCTTCCTTACCAATTCCCCTGTTACTGTTGAAGGCACCCACCATCCTCCCAGTCACGTAGGCTCGCAACTTAGATATCATGTTGGACTCCTCACTATCTCTCACCAACCATATGCAATCTATCACCAAGGACTGTTGATTTTTACCGCCATGACATCTCTTGCGTATTTCCCCTTTTCCCCTCTGCCGCTACTGCCACCCTGGTCAGGCCTTCATTACCTCATACCTGGAGTATTACAATAGCCCGCTGAAGAGTCTTCCTGTCACTAGACTCCCCTCTCCTGTCCATCCTCCACTCAGCTGTCAAGATAGTCTAACTAAAGCCCGGGTCTGACCATTTCTCCCACATTCAACGAACTTCAGTGGCTTCCTATGACATACATATATATATATATATATATGTATATATATACACACACATATATATGTAAATATGTATATTATTAAGGATAAAATATAAGATCTTCTGTTTGACTTGTGAAGTCTTTCTTAACCTGCTCCCTTCCGACCTTTCCAGTCTTCTTACACCTTCCCTGGCCCCACATATTCTGTGATTCAGTGACTAGCTTGCTATTCCAATAAGCTCCCCTTGTTCTTGGAGATTTTCTGCTGACTTAATGAGCTTACCTTTCTATTTCACTATCCATGTAATTGATGAGAACAGAGAACACTGTGTATCCCTGAACTACTGTTCTGAAGTTTTTACTTTATGAATTTTCACGGCATTCCCTATTCTACAATCATGTGGAAAGTGGGCTCTGTTCTTACAATGAAATGCAAATCAACAATCCATCAAGTAATTATCAAGCAATTAGTATATAGGAGGCATTAGAAGCTGGGCATTAGAGGCACAAAGACAAAACAAAAACTTATCCATGCCCTAAGGTAGCTTACATTCTATGGGTCACAATGAATATGATCATACCCCAGGATGCACACATATCACAAGGTGTAGAGGAATACACAAGGACACCTTGGCAAGCTGAGTAAATGACTGACTTCCACTGGGACCTGGGTTCCTCTGGGTTCTGCCTGACTAGCACCAGTCAGACCATGACCATAAAGGTGCTGCTGCTGACACTAGCTACTCCACTCTGTCCTCTCTCTTTCTATCCTCAACACTCATAGCTGGCCTTTGCCTAAATCCAGCTAAATGGAAGGTTGCCTGTTCAGTTAACCCTCTCAGTACTTAACTTTGGTGAATTGCAACTGATGCCCATAGTGTGCTATACAGACTAGAGACCTGAGCCAGTGGCAGATTCAAGGGGAGCGATGTTCTTTGCAAATCAGTCCGCTTGGGAGAGATGTTTGACTCCTTTGCAAAAGAAGCCTCCTTAGTTGAGAACGTACTGCTTTAAGTGGATTCCTTTTTGAGTGAATAGCACTTTGCTAGTTGTAGGGGAAGGACAGAAAGATGCAGGAAACTGCATTCTTTATTATTCTGGCAAAACTTGCATCCTGATGGAGAAGATAGAATGGACATAAATATAAAGTAGTAACAAATATATGTGGAACTATCTTCATATATCAGTAAATACACTTGGATTAGGGGGAAAGTTTTTGAGAAACAAGAAGGAAGAACTCCATTCACAAGGAAACATTGTATTACATATTCAAAGGTGGAACACAGGTTCTGCGCCTCCAGCTGACTGCTAGACAGCTCCTCATGGATGTCCTGTTGACATCCTAAAGTCAACACATCCAAAGCAGGGCTCATCATCTTTCCTCCTAGATTCCTTTGTAACCTGATTCCTCTCATAAATTTTCCAGTCTTCTTACGCCCACATGTGAGATTCAGAGACACAGAATGCTATCCCTTGAACGAAACCCTCAACTCCCAACCTGGAATTCTCTGCCTCCTCACCTCCATCTCCCAGATTTCCTGGTTTCTTTTGAGTCTCAGCCAAAATCTCATCTTTTACAAGAAACCTTCAAAGTCCCCCTTAATGTTAGTGCCGTCCCTCTGAGATTTTGTTTCCACTATATCCTTTATACATCTTGTTTATTCACAGTGTTTGCACATTGTCCCACTCAGTATATTGTCAGCTCATTGAGAGGGGGGACTAGTTTTGCCTTTCCTTGTAACTCTAATACTTAGCACAGTGCCTGGCACAAAGTGGGTGCTTAATTGCTTGTTGATTTCACTTGACTAAATCTGCCTCAACTTCCAAGCATCCTTACGTCTTTTGGGAGCACCAACACCATTTCATTCACCCATTGGGAAGACTTTAGAGACATTTTTTATACTTCCCTATCCCTGCCTCTCCTCACCTTTGCCCCTATATCTGATCAGTTGCCAAATCCTACCAACTCTACTTCCATCAAATCTTTGATTGTTCACTTCTCCACACACACTACCACCACCCTTGTTCTGAGCTCATATCCCTATTTGCTCTTGCTGTTTTAATAGTCTGCTCATTGGTCTTCCTCAGTCAAGTATCTCCTTCAATTCTTCCTTCAGACCTCTGCAGAGATAGCAATCTTTCTAAAGTACAGGTCTGACCATTCCTTGCCACAGCTCACAAACCCTCAGCAAGTAGCTCCCTATTGTTCCTAGGGTAAAATACACACTAAGCCTCTCCTCTACCATCTAGCTCCAACACACATTTCCAATCTTATTTGACATCATTCTCCATTCCAGTTGAAAAGGATTAGAGATGTTTCTTCCAGTTCTTCACGTATCATCACTCTCTGTTTCATTCACTCAGACTTTCCATTTTACCTAGAACACATTCCCACCTAATATGCACATTAAGAAATTGTCTTTATTCAAAGTTCAGCTCAGATACTATTCCTGTTGCCTGGTTTCCTCCTTTTCCATCATCAGTGACTTTCTGTTATACTCACCTGCTTACATGTTATACACCATGCCTCCCTCCCTCTCCCTCCATAAAATGTATACAGTCCTTATAAATAAATAAAATATAGAATAAGTAAAAACAAAGACTATTTTATTTTTGTATGCCCCAGTGCCTTGGATGAAGTAGGGGCTTAATAGATATTTCATTGAATTGTAAACCTCAAAGTTCTATGACACAGAATTTCACAGTCTAGGAATTGGAAAATACCACTGAGGCTGCGTAGTATAACCTGTACTTGAACAAGAAGCATTTAAGCGACCAGTCAGTCAACAAGCACACATCGAGTACCTACTACGTGCCAGGCACCATTTCAAACACTGAGGATACAAAGAATGACACAAACATTCCTTACCCAAAAAAGCTTATATTCTAATGGGAGAGACAACATGTAAATAACTAAGAATATGCAGAATGGATGGAAAGTAATCTAACCTTTGCATAAAGACTTCCAGGCTTTAGTCAACACAAACTATTACTATGATTGGATGTGTCGTATTTATACACAGTATTAATGATAATGGTACCATAGTATCATATTTAGAGTTGGAAGGTACCTCAGACACCAACTATTTAACTCCTTCATCTTACAGATGGAGAAACTGAGGCATGAGGGGATTAAATGACTTGTTCAAGGTCACAGGGGTATTAAGTGGCAGAGTCAGTGTTCAAACTTAGGTTGTTTGGGTCCAAATCCTCTTTCTACCATGCCGCATCCCTCTCTAATAAGAGCAAAATTCAATTCGGGGGAATTGAACTGGGAATTGGCTTTGGTAATCAGACTTCAGCTATACTGCTGACTCCTTAGTCCTTCCTTAAATATTTCAGTTGCCTAGCGACCCCTGGTGGAAGCAGAGAAAATGTACTGTGCTTATTAAGAGTGTCCTTGTTCACAGAATTACAGAGCTAGGCAGGGAACTTAGAAGCACTTAATTCAGTCTTCTGTCCAAAGTTGGCCCCTACTTGAATACTTCCTGAGATGCTCACTACTATTCAAGGCAGCCTAATTCCATTTTTAACAGCTCTAATTATTAGTCAACAAATATTTAATTGTTATAAAACTTTTCCTTGTATGGAGCTGAATCTTGCCTCCCTGTACCTTCCAGGTTTTACTTCTTCCTTCTAGAGTGACATAGGACAAGAACACTCCAATTTCCACTCTATAATTTTTACAATATTTGAAGATAACTAATATGTTCCTGAAAAATCTTACAAGCCAAACATCATCTTCCTCAGGAATGTTTGTCCTTATCTAGATGAATTCCAGTTTATTAAGTTTTCTTTTTAAATATGTTGCAGAAAAGCAAACATAGCATTTCACAGGTGGTTTGACCAGGGAAGAATGTAGTAGAGCAGATTCTTTTTTCTTTCTTTCCTTCTTTCCTTCTTTCTTTCTTTCTTTCTTTCTTTCTTTCTTTCTTTCTTTCTTTCTTTCTTTCTTTCTTTCTTTCTTTCTTCCTTCCTTCCTTCCTTCCTTCCTTCCTTCCTTCCTTCCTTCCTTCCTTCCTTCCTTCTTCCCTTTCTTTTGCTTTCTGTCAAGTCTCCCTGTCTGCCCAGGCTGGAAATACAGGGGATACAGATGTGCCAGTTTCAATCTGGCCAGCACAAGAACTTTTACCTGCTCCATTTTTCTACCAGGGCAGGTTCATCTCTTTAGGCAAATGCTCTTTCCAGTGCTTTTTCTGCATCCCCAGTATCTTTTTTCAAATGAATGGCTTTTCAAGCCAGATCCTTTATCATCTTGTACTTACACAGTTTTTCTTAACTTCATAATAGGACTTTATAATTATCCTATTAACTATTATCTTGTTGATACAGTATAGTAGAGAAAGTCCTGAGCTGGTATGAGGAGAGACTTGTGTTTAAATCTGACCACCAAAATTCTTTAGTTCATTAGACAAGTCACTTAAATTCTTTAATTTACAATTTCCTCATCACCATAAAACAGTGCCATTCATATTTGTGGTACTTACTTTGTAGAGTTGTTGTAAAGATTGAATGAGAATGTCTTGACAGCACTATATATGTGTCAGTGATGATTGTTTTGAATCTCTAGTCTGCCATCCAGTCTATTGGGTATCCCACCTAGCTTTATGATAGCTATAAATTCAACAAGTATGCTTTCTATACCTTCGAGTAATTTTCTAAATTGATGAAGAGATATGGTAGCAAAGAACTGCAAACAAAGCAGATGTCCACTGGTTTGGGAATGGCTAATCAGACTGTGGTACATAAATGTAATGGTGCTGAAAAAGAAACAAGCATGAAGAAATACAGAGAAGCATGGAAGGTTCTACATGAACTGATGCAATGTTTAGTAAGCAGAGCCAGGAAACTCATCTATAAAGTGACCACAACAGTCATGACATAACTGAAACTGGATGTTGTAAAATTATAAAGAACAAGCTTAGCCCCAAAGGAGAGATGATAAGACCCCTCTTAACCCTGCCTTACTCCCCAGTGAAAAAAGGAAGTGTGATTGTTTTACATAATTTTTTTTTATTGAAACTACATTGGTTTTTGATTATCACCATTTTTTCTAAGTGTTCACAAACTATCTTTTTATTAGTAATCTACATTTACTAATTGGCCAGGGTCCCTTAAATTCTGGATGGCTCTAGCTTAGGGATAAGGCCAAGTAAGTAGTTCTAGTATGCCCAGAGTAAAGTTTTATTTAGCAGAATTGAAATAATAACCTTCTTGTTACTATAAGACTGGCTTGAAGCTTCCCAGCCTACAAGAATGTTTGTTAGCATATGATCTTTGCAGAGTTACTGCTATGATAGTAAATATTAACCTTATTTCCCCCTCCTTAATCCAGACATGTCATTTCATGGTAGGGAACTCCACATGTGGAAATTTCCACCAGTTCTGATCTACAACTGTTTTGCAATTTATAGTCTCGGAGATTTGCTTGGGGGTTCTGAGAGGGTAAGTGACCTTCACAGAGTCACACAGTCAATATATATCAATGGCAGGACATAAATCCAGTTCATCCTGAAACTGAGGCCAGTTGGCTACTACTCCATACTGCTGCCCCAACGACTCGACTGCTAGTCACCATGAGATCACTTGCCAGATTGGCACTGAATCTTTCCCAGGTTTGTAGTCTTAACAACCACAACCCAGGTGGTCTTACATTCTGATAACTCCTGCTAATTAGAGTTACAACAGCCAGTAGATTCTAGTAAGGAAGATTATGGCTATGGAGCTATTTTCAGCAGCCCTTAGCCAGGAAAGAAGAATGAGTAATGGGAAAAAAGGAAGTTTTGAAACATCCTTATGTGCCAGACACTGCTCTAAGTGCCTTATCTCATTTGACCCTCAATATTGTCTTGTTCGATCCTCACAACAACCCTGAAGGGTGAGTGCCATTATTGTTCACATTTAGTTAAGGAAACTGAGGCAAGCAGAGGTTAAGTGACTGTCCTAGGGTCACACAGTCAGTAAATATCAGAGGCCAAATTTAAACTCAGGTCTTCCGGACTCCAGACCTAGAGATCTATTCACTGTGTCACCTAGCTGCCTCAGCAAAGGACATTTTCTTAGGCTTCCCATAGGCTTGTCATATCTTCTCAAAGACTGCAATCATAATTTCCTCCTTTCCCAAGCTTCTTAGTTCATGTCTTTTGCTCACCAACCATCCCACTTTTTTTTGTTTTGCTTACAGGAAATTGGAACAGTTGAGTCTCTGGCATTTTACTTGATGAAGGTAGATGTCTCTATTACATGAATGGGAAAGTTTGATTTTATTTTACTGTTGCAGTGAGTAGGAAGGGTAAGAAACATGTATGAATATAGCTCATGTTTCTATCTTTCAATATACTTATGAATGCTTTTATCTTAATGACCCAATGAGGTAAGAGGTATAAAGGTGAGGTATGAAGATTATCATCACCACTTCATAGATGAGGGAACTAAGGCTCAGAGAAGTTAATTGGCGTGCTTGAGGTTGTAGAGCTATTAATATGTCAAAAATGGAACCAGAGCCCAGGTCTTCTGACTCCAAATCTTGTACTTTTTCTGTTACAATGGCCAAACAGCTAAAGCAGGATGGAGGGATAGAGGTACATGAGATAGCCTAAGTGTACCTTGGGGTCCAGGAATGTCAAGTTTGGCCAGTGGTCATGGCTATTCTATTCCCTCCTCGGACTTTGCTTGATAGAGAATGTGATTAAATTCCAGGAACTGATTACTGAATTATCTAGGACTAGGGCAGACTGGCCCATTGAAGGGAGGGCTTGAAATGAAAAAGGAGCCTTAGAAAAAGATGACAGTGAAAGAAGAATTATGGTTATTCCTAAGAGTCATAATCAGGAGTTTATGAATCTGCTTCAAGTCTCACAACCTCCTTCTCTGAATTGGAAGATCAGTATACACCTCCTCGGGTGGAGAGAGACCAGGAACATGAAGATACTCCATGACTGGTGTCATAGACCAAAGTCATTGTCATCTCACGACTCTAGTTATAGCTGCAATGGGGTTCCAGAAGTAGGGTCCTGACTAAAAAATACACTATAGTAACCCTAAGCTTTAATGTGATTATTCTGTAAAGGAGGCTTCTCCTTTCCTTCCCTCTCCCCATTACATTAGAGGCCTTTTACAAGACCCTGTTAGAAGGACAGAGGGATAGTACAGGGAGGGGTTGGATGGGATGATGCCCAAATGTATTATAGCAAATGTGGAATTTGAGAAAAATAATAAACTTTGCTTCAGAGTTTGTGACTCCTGTTGGGCTTTTGCCTTTCTCTCCAGAGCTGTTGCTACTTTGGGCTAGTCAGCATGAGCTAAATAGCTACTGATTGTGACTGTTGCAGGTGTGGAGGTGACTGGTAAAGACCTGCACTTAGTCATTCCTATGTCTCAGTGGCTGTGGCAGTCTTGGGCACATTTTTTGTTTCATTACGCTTTATGACCTACAGGGATTTCCACTTGACAATGCTGTGTCCACAAGAGAAAGTGCTGCTTCACCTAAGAGACTTTTCCTGGTTCCTCCAGTTCTACTTCCTTCCTTTCTCAGGTTACCTTCCATTATTCTCTGTATTTTACCTTATATCTACACAATTCTGTATACATACTTTCACCCATCAGACTTTAAGCTCTTTGCGGGCAGGGCTGTTTTGACTTTTCTTTTGTATATTGAAACAAACAACTGACAAATTAGAAGAAAGAAATAAAAATGAGAAGATTTGGAAGCAATTAAAACAGCTGTAACCCATCACTGTTTCCTGAGGAGCTTTAACAGATGCAAATCAATTGGCACAATGAGGAAGTTAAAAGAGCTCAGAAACTGCCTGAGCCAGCAAGCTCTTGATCTCCTTGCCAAGTGAAGAGCTATGGCAGTCAGGGGCAACACTAGTTAAGAATATAAACTCATTTGTAAAATTTTACAATGAGAGGTTCCTAAAACATTTGGAGTAAAATCATGAAACAGTGAGAAGAGGAAGAGCCAAAATGGCAGAGTAGTGGGAAGACATACATCCTGGCTCCCCAACGTAACTCCTCCACAAACATCTAGAAAATACACCAGACTGAGTCCTGATTGGGAAATCCAAAGGAAAAAAAATCACAGTGAGTCATATTTTTCAGCCAGGTCTGAATATAGATCTCTCTATATGCAGAAAGATCTTGGGACTCTAGCTAGGAAAGCATTCCAGTAGAGCAACTGAAAGAGGCCTGAGGTTGTTTATCAGGGTGAGAACAAGTCCCAGATCCACACAAAGGAGCCTAACCTTGTGTAGGATGAAGGAATAGGCTCCAGGTCACAAATCCAGGGCCAAAAGAAGAGGAGACCTTGTATAGTGATTATATTTCAGGGTAAGGAGTGGTCGCAGAATCTAGGTTGAGTACCAAGGAAGGAGCTGTAGTAGTATGGCTCTGATCCCAGCAGAAAAGCTGGATTTCAGTTATAGCCCATAAGCCTGCAGAAGAATAACTAGGGCAAAAACCCAAACCAAAGGGAAGCTTACAGTTCTGTCTTTCTGAACCAACAGAGCTTTCCAGCTCTCTGATAGTGACTGAGTCCAACAGTGGTCCACTGGGATTATAACCAGGGGCAAGCCTATAGATCTGCTCCTTTTACCCAAGCCAAGGTCAGAAAAGTGAAGAGCTTCAGACCAGGATCAAACTACTTTGAGAGCACTGAAAGCTCTATCTTGGAGCTTTCCCTGAGATCCTGGAATAACACAAGACTCAATGCCTCAAGAAAGTAGCTATAGGACCCAAGGACACAAGCTGAGCCCTGACATCCTCTCCAGAAGTTCACAGAGCATACCCCTAACATAGAGTCCTAAGTCAGGAAGTAGAATGAACAAACAACAACAACAAAAGAGTTCTTCCAGAAATAGGTACCATGGTAACAGGTAACAGCTCAAGACACAAACCCAAAAGAAGAGAATGACTCTAAAACATCTATAAGCTTAGACTCAAAGAAAAATACAGCTTGTGCAAAATTTCAACTAGATTTCCTAAAAGAGATTAAACAAAACCGTAAAAAAATTTTAAAAACCAAATGAGGACACTTGTGGGGAAGAAGATATAAGCAGTGGAACAAAGAATTGGAAAAAGAATTAACAACTTGGAACAAGAGGTCCAAATTCTTAGCAAAGAAACAGATACCTGAACATTAGAATGAACCAAATAAAAACAAATAACTCCATGAGACAACAAGAAATGTTAAGACAAAGTAAAAAGATTGAACACTAGAAGAAAATGTAAGATATTTCATAGCAAAACAACTAAACTGGAAAAAAAAGAATGAGGAGAGGTAATTAGACTATGTGTAAGTCATGATTAAAGAAAGGCTCTATACATAATATTTCAAGAAATAACAAAAGAAAATTGTTCAGATCTCTTGGAACCACAGGGCAAGGTGAAAATAAGAAGCATCCATTGCCCACCTCCTGAAATAAACCCCCAAGGGAAAATTTCCAGTGATATTACAGCTCAAATCCAGAACTTCCAAGTTAAAGAAAAAAATGTTGCAAGTATCCAGAAAGATACCCCCATCACACACAAACTGAAGTCTACCCCAAGGAGCCAAGAAAATAGTCATCGACATTGGAATTCAGGAGAACAAAGATTTGTAAAAGAATGAAGTATAGTTGCTAGGAACTAGAGACGGTTTTCAGTGGAACTTAGTCATTGATAAAAGTAGTTTGCACCAGTGTGTAGGCATTCAAGGTTAGCATCTTGTTGTACTTGCCTTACCTGCTAGACTACATATATGTGTAAAAACAAAGTCCTAAGTAGCTTTGGTCTCAGATCTGTCCATTTTAGAAGCTGCCTTCTAATTCTCCTGCTTTTTTTTCCCTGCCTACTTCTCCTCCTCCTTTACTTTCTTCTCCTCCTCAATGAAAGATACTCTCCATTCATAAGTATAGTTACTAGAGTAAGTTATGTATTTTTGTTGATGGAGTAGAGATCACTTCTGAGGAACGAAACCACTTTTCAATACCTTCGAGAGTGCTCAGGTTTATGGGACTTAAAAACAAGACAACTACCTCTATGAGAGGCAGCTAGCTGGACATAGTAGATTTAACTTTGAACTTGGAGTCAGGAAGACCTGAATTCAAATTCTACTTCAAACGCTTACAAGCTTTTGGACTCTGTACAAGCTGTTTAATCTCTGTGTAAAATGTTATTAATACTAATGCCTATATCCCTGGGTTCTTGTGATGATCAAATGAAATAATATATCCAGCATTTTGCAAACCATAGCAATTATTGTTATGACTACAAAGACCTTCATATTATGGCTACAAGTAGAAGATGTCATCCAAACAACAAATCAGAATCCAAATTTTGAGCTGAAGAGATTTGTTTTTCAAGATGGAACCCCCACTTCTAGGAGCGTATTAAGCCTCATTGACCTATGGGGATGTTACATTTGTGTCTGGAATTAGAACATGACCTTCAACATTTGAAGAACTAACATACTTTTCCTCTCTGCTTCTCATCACAGAATGTCAGCGTTGGAATGGGCTTCAGGGAACTGAGTTGCTATCCAGCCCAATCCATATCCCCCCCAAAAGAATTCCAACACCCCTGAGAAGTGGTCGTCCAGCCTTTTCTTGGAGACACCCAATAGTGGCTGGGAGAAGACTACTTTCGGAGGCAGCCCATTCTTCATTTGGATAGCTCTAATTGCTAAGACATTTTTCCTTTCCAGGCCTAAATGTGCCTTAAAAAACAAATGAACAAAAATCCTTTCTTGCATCAATTGTTATTAGAGATGTCTTCTGGGGCCAGAAAGTACAAATCCAATATCTTGTCCACATGACACCCTTTCAAGCAAGCTGTCATATGCTCCCTGACCCTTTTCTTCTCCAGGCTTAACAGCCCCAGTTCCTTCAGAACATCACATGAATTCAAAGTCCTTTTAATTGATTTTGTAGGAAGATGGCCAAGGGTCTCAGATCTGGGCAAGCACTCCTTCTAGGCTTAGAAATGGACGACTTTACTAAGTCACAGGGGAACTGCTTCTAAATTCCCCCATACAACCCAGAAAGCCACAGAGGCTCTCTTGCAGATATCCTAGGATAAATAAGTTGCTGGAATAGATTGAGAACCAAGTACAGTGGGCTGAACCCTGGAGCTCTGGTAGGGTTTCAGCATTCAATGTCTGAGTTCAGAGGCACTGAGGCCCAGCTGTTTGGTGGCTACAGAAAAGCGATTTTCAAGCCTTCTGGGAAGGTTCAGTGTGGCACTCCCTCACTAAGCCAAGCAGGGGATTAAGTCTTCCCCAAGCCTCTGCCTGGCTGATTAAACTTGGCTCAGCCTTAGGACATTCCAGAAGGGTTCAGTATAGCACTCCTGAAACAGATTCTGAGGCTGAACCAATTCCAAAAGGGCCCCAACCCAACGCTAGCCTGGCAGAGTGAAACCTCATGGCATTCAGACCAGGATCCGGCTAGACACCAGTGGTCCTAGCCAAGCTGTGGGAGAAAGGCTGTAGGCAACTCAGCCTCATCAGCCCCTGAAGCCTGTAGTAAGGGCCTAGAACGGGAGTAACTCCCCCTACCCTAACTCTCCCCTTCCCCAAACAGCCCTACCACATGCCCCAGCCCATCATCAGGGGGAAAAGACACCAAGCAGAACCTATAGCAGAAACAGGTCTCTGAACCTGATGACAAAAGTGAGTGTTGAAGGAAGGGCCAGGACAAGCTTCGTCTGACTTACTGTACTCAAGACCTAGTAGATCTTGCCTATAGCATAGTTTCCCACATTAACCAAAGGGCAGTCCCCAAGGAAAACTCGAAACAGTATGGGAAAATACTTCTGAATAAAAAGACTCCCAGGGATAAAGCCTGAAGAGGATTGTGACTCTACAAATTCAAGTAAAGTCTCAAAGAAAAAAGCACCCTGGCCACAGGAAATGCAGGTGTTTCCAGAGGGAATGAAATGAGATATGGGATGGAAAAGCTAAGAGAAAAGGATAAGAAAAACAGATACCTTAGAACAGAGGGTGGTAAATCTCGTAAATCTCATTCAAGAACTCAATGCCCTGAAAATTAGAATGGTCCAGTCCAAAAAGAATAACTCAGCAACACAAGAAATATCAAAACAAAACAAAAACCAGAAGAAAATCTAAGAAAATATAATATTAAAAATAACTAACTCGCAAAACAGATCAAGGAGAGACAAACTAAAGATTATCAGATTCTTCTGATGTTAGAATTTTTTAAAAAGTCTGAATATCATATTTCAAGAAAAACATTCTTTATTAGACAAAGCCTGCTTGGAGCTTTGGTAAATAAGAGCCTTAAGTTTTCATACAGAGCATGTCACCATCATCTGTCTTATCTTGTTATGGAATTCTCCTTCTGGAGGTTTGTCAGCTCTTATGATACTCTTGGTTTCTTGGGAGCAATGGAAACTTTTAACGGACAGTCACAGAAAATGGGGACAGGCTCTTACTTGGAGAAGGCATAGCCAGAGCAAAGATGTCACAAATACAACTTTAAGGTAAGTGACCAAATAACACAAGTGGTTTCTATTCCAAAGCCTAACTAGTCAGAAGTTCCTAACAATGGGTGTGCCACAAAATGATGGGCTGACTTGTGAAATAATGAGTTCTTCTTCAGTGTCAGAGGCTGGATGACCACCTATCCAGAGATCTTGTAGAAAAGACACAGGGACTGGCTAAAGGTTTGAAACTTTAGTGTTCTTTTTTATTCTATAATTCTATAGTAAAAATGTAGGTAGTGTAGTCAGTGCCTAATTAGGAACTATCATTGATTGGACATTAGTCTAAAGGCTATTTGATAATTAATGTAACCAAAACAACAGAAAATACCCAGTGCAGTATGAGATGCCTTCCATTTATTGATTATATATTTCTTGCTTGGCCTTGTAAATTAAAGTTGTTTATGCTTGAGATTTAAGGGATATATATGTGTATACACACACATACGCATACACACATACATACATATTTTATTTATACATGTACACATATATATGTATATATAGCTTTACCTCAGATCAATGATCTATTGCTAGCATTGTTTTAAATCCTTGCACATGAATGGATATGTAGAAAGGGAGGGAAAAGGGAGGCAAAGAGGGAAGGAAGGGAGGGATAGAGGAAGGAAAGAAGGAACGAAGAAAGGAAGGAAGGAAGGAGGGAAAAAGGAAGAGATGGAGAGAGGGAGAAAGGGAGGAGGGAGGGAGGGAAGGAAAGAGATAGGCAAGTAGGTAGACAGGCATCTCACAGTATAGCTTAGTACAGTGGAAAGAACATTGACTACAGAGTCAGAAATCCTGGGTTCAAATCTGAGAAATGACATTAGCAGCGTACTCTTAGGTAAGTTACTTAACTTCCATTTCCCCAACTTAAAAATGGGGGATTGAATTAGATAAAATATAGAAAGGTCCCTTCCAGAACTAAATTTGGTCCTTTCATGAAGCAATAAGCATACCTTACTATATATGGCCAAATTCTGCCACTAGGTAATAGTAATTTTTATTTTCATGTATAACAAGTCAGTGACAGTGCTTTATTAGTGGTAATTGGGTTTAGCGGGGGTTTTCCGGGTAGAGTGGCTTTTTCACCCCAGTTCAGATTTGACTTTGAATGCTAATTTAGATTCATTGGTTTTTAGGTCTTTGAACTTATAAAAAGAAAGGTATGACTTTTTAAAAATGGAAGGTGTTTGTTGAGGAAAGACCAAGGAAGCTCAGTAACATTTTCTCTTGTTAATGCATCAAGTCAACATTCATTTATTAAGTACCTATTATGTCTCAAGCACTAAAGGCTGGAGAAAGAAAAAAAAGGCAAAAACAGTCTTTGCTTTCAAAAAGCTCACAACCTTAATGAAGGAAACACTATGCAAACAACTACATACTAACAAGACATGTATGGTATAAACTGGAGATAATCTCTGATGTGTTAATTTTGGTGTTTGAGGGTAAGTCATTATTGGCAGATTCATATTTGCTATTAATCATCTAAAGTTTGACCAACAAAAGTGCATATGGACTTAAAAAATAATTAATGCAGTGAAATTAGGCAACTCTGATCTTCCTTTCCACGTGCTTCTCTACCCCAACTGCTCGATGTTTTATTTATTTAACACAGTGGTAAATTAACACAGTGCAAAAAGCTGGAAAGCAGTTGATGTAACATCTTACCAAAACTGTTACTCAACACAATCACAAACTGAGACACTCTGCATGTGCTATTGGATTGTTTCGAGGAATTTTAAGAGGACAAAAGTCACGAAGTTACTCATTCCCTTTCTAAAGTAGCTTAGCATAGAGTCACCGATTTTGTTCTTGGAAGTAAGAAGAGACCATCTGTAAGGAGTTCAGTTGTTAAACTCATTAGAAAACTACCAAATGATGTCTCAAAATATCTTCTAACTTTCTGTTCTTGGCTCTACCGCCATATCTACCAGCCCTCATATATAATATATTCTATTTGTATCCTGTAGCGATGTCCCATTAGAATTTTGGCTTCTCTCTCATGTAGTTTATTTCATATAAGGCATCTCTTAACTAGGGAAGAATTCTTGCTTTGGGTTTGCATGAAAGGGGATACCTTTGATTTTATTGGTATAGAGAATTCTCTCAATATCATTAGTCACTTGTTCTATAACTTAGAGACCTAGAGAGTTACCTGGAGGTAACTAGTTAAGTGACTTGACCAGGATTATCCAGTTTCTATGTATTTGAGGTTGAAGTTGAACCCAAGACTTCTGATTCTGATGGCAACTCTATAGAGATATGTCACTGCTGCCTCTCAAGTATCCTGAGCTTTCCATTATTATTATTATTATTATTATCATTACATAATTTAATTTTCTTCCTGCTTTCTTTCCATGATAAATGAGAAAAGAAAATCAAGATATGTAATAGGAGGAAAGGAAATCTAAATCCAAAAATCTCTGAAACTAGAGATTGATATGAAGAAACAGGGACAAACGAGGTCTGACGTGTGCTACAGTAGCTTTATACTGGGCTATAGGACTTTGAATCAGATACGGTTCAAGTAGAGAACTCACTAGAGTGAGAACATGCCTGGTTTGGGGTGTAACCCACTAAAAATGTAGGGTGTGTGTTACCCTTGTAGATTCCGTGTATGTCTACACAAGTTGTCTATATGTGGTTCATGGGATACACTGATAGATAATCTGAAATCTTGTCCACGTCTTTCCAATGGAGACTGATTCATGTCTAGAGAAGATTAGGAGAAGGAGCCATGAAGCTGGCTACTCTGCTTATCTCAGAGAGGAGTTATCAGACTAGAATTATATCTATCTGCCTTTTTAAAAATTGCTGTTCTAAAAAGGATTTTTTTTCACTAAGTTCAAATTACATTCTTGGTCGGTATCTTTTAAAGAGGAAGGGATTCCCCAAGCTTCTATCTGAACCCCTGTCTTAAACCCCTTTCCACCAAATGCTAGATACACTAAAGACCATTACAAATAGTGAATGGAAAGCAAACCCATTTATCCAAACAGATAACAACAGAAATCAGAGAAGTTAAACAGATCAAAATACATTAAACAATATAGAGAGTGAAGGAGCTCTCCTACTTGGGAGTAAGATATCTCAGCTCGACTAAGAGAGTTCCTAATCTCACCCCGGGAAATGCTGTGAAGTCTTGAGGATGGGGGTATGAGTTGAGGTTCCTCTACAATTCTGCTGCTTCTCAAAGTTTTTTTCTCTCCCCAGAGTTGGTCCTGAAGAGAGTTTGACATCATTTGTGTCCTCCGTCCAAGGCAGTAATGTCTCTCCTTTCTAAAGATCTCATTTTCATCCTCCTTTCCAGGAGACAGTGAGTAATCTTTCTCATGGACCAATTTGGAACACACTTAGAGTAGTAGGTAAAACACCCATGGGCAACTGGAGCTACAAAGATAGCTACATTTTGACTTACAGTCTATACAGAACTCCATCCACCTCCCCTATCTGTATGTATTCTATGCTATGGCTTCACATACATCACATGGGGTTCCATACGTAGTTCTTGGACACTTTGGCTATTTTGCTATCTACCAGATTCCAAAGCAAGTTCACAAAGTGTCCACTAGAGGGTGCCTCAGATTGTCACATGAAATTCTTCCTTTGGGATTCTAGGTTTACTTGTTGGGAACATACTTTTTAGCCTGAAATACAGTGCTGCTATGCTAACTTATTTGTAGAAAAGGCATATTATTATAAGCCATGGCACAGGAAATTTTGTTTCTGATCATAAATGGGTTGCCTTTGGGGCTGAAATTTGCATTTCCTTTTTTCTACTTTTTAAATGACAGAATTGACATTTTTTCGTTTAAAATGGGGAATCACAATTCCTGCCTTAACTACCTCCTCCGAAGATTGTTATGAGGATTAAATGAAATTATGTAAGCTCTTTAAGGCAGGGATTATTTCATTTTTGTATTTGTGTTCCCAGTGCCTAACATAGTGCCTGGCACATATAAGGGACTTACTAAGTGATTGATTGTAAACTCTAAATCTTTTAAAACATGAACTGCTATTATCATTGTTAAGCGTGTAAACGGGATTTGGCCAATGGAACATCATCCCCAGAGTGTATGCAGTGTTGTCTGACTGCTGTCAGCCCTGGGAGAAAAGGCTAGGGAACTTTTTTCTAGAAAGGCTGAAGTATAATAGAAGGGTCCTATTCCTCAATTTGGAGCATATGCAGAATAATGTAACTGATTCCTGTCTGATAATCACATAGTGAAAAGACAAATTGTCAATTGTATGCTGAGCCAGAACTGGGGCACATTCAAGGGGCATGAACTAGAAAAAATTAATCTCCTTTTTCTTTTTCCCTTCCTCTTTCTCTTCCTCCTTTTCTTCCTCTTCCTCCTTCTTCCTGGCTGGCATGAGACCAATGAGGATGAGCTATTGTAAACCTCCAGGTAGGGGAGAGATCTTGGACTCTCATTTACAGCAGGATTGAGAAAATACTATTAGATTTAGCAATTATGAAATCATTAATAACTTGGAAAAGGGAAGTTTAGTAGAATAATGATGTCAGAAGGGTTGGGGATACAAAGAAAGATAAAAATTGATCCTTGCCCTCAAAGAATTCATAGTTTATGTGGGATACAAGATGCAAACAACTATGTATAAGCAAGCTATGGAGAGGATAAATAAGAAATAGTCAACAGAGAAGAAAGAACTAGAATTAAGAGAGATTGCAAGATGCTTCCGGTAGAAGGTAGGATTTTATCTGGGACTTGAAGGAAGCCAGGGGGCAGAACTGAGAAGTGAAAGAATTCCAGACAGGGAAGATAGCCAGTGAAAATGCCCAGAGTCAGGAGGTCTGAGTGTCTTACACCAGGAACATCAAGGTTGCCAGTGTCACTGGATCAGAGAGCATGTGTATATGTGTAGGGGAGAGTAATAGGTAAGAAGACTAGAAAGGGATGGGGAGTTAGGTTATGAGGATTTTTGAACTCCAAACTGAGGATTTTACATTTGATCCTAAAGGTGATAAGAAGTTGCTGATCTTTATAGGATGAAGGGAAGGGTGACATGGTCAGACAAGTTTCTTATTGGACATTTCAAACGGGATATCCTAGAGACAACTTAGTCTCAGCGTGTCCAAAAATGGAACTCATCATCTTTTCCCCAAAACATACTCTTCTAAACTTCTCTTCTATCAGAGGCACTACCATTCTTCCAGTCTCTCGGGTTTGTAAGCTTGGCATTGTCCTTCACTTCACAATAAAATCAATTGAAACATTTATTTAAAAAAAATACAAGAAAGAAGTGGGAAGTGAGCCAGGACTGAGAACCATTTTGTATTTTTATGTTATATTAGTCATCATATACAATCTATTGGCCAACTTTTTGATAATATAGTTCTTCATTCATAATTAGGCTGGTCCTAGAACAGCAGATTTACATTTTTTTGAAGTATCATTAATTGAAGTCTATCTTGCTAGAACCTATCAGAGCTTCTGTTATATTTGCATGGTCTTTAAGAACCCAAAGTTACCTCTATGTTGTTATAAGGAATGATTGCAAGACTTTTGTGTAGGAGATATACATATATGTATATATTTGTGTGTATGTATATGTATATATGTATGTATGTGTATGTGCATATATACATATCTTTAATAATATAATCTTAATGTCAGTGTTTTGTCTTTTCTCCTGGTATGAAAAAAGGCATAGGCTTTGAGTTGTTTTCCCAATCATGGCTTTTACCTCATTCCCTTTCTGTATGGAGCACCTCAAGAAGATGGCTGGCTGAATTATGGGTGCTCCTTGTGGCCATGGAAAACTTATTTTTGTTTCCAATGGTGACTGATTCATAGGTAGAAGAGATCAAGAGAAGGGGCCATGAAGCTGGCTACTCTACTTTCCTCAAGGAGGAGTTACCAGACTAGAATTATATCCATCTACCTTTTTAAAAATTGCTATTCTCTTTTTTGGAGGTGGGAAGGAGGGCAATTGGGGCTAAGTGACTTGCCCAAGGTCACACAGCTAATGTGTCAAGTGTCTGAGGCCGGATTTGAACTCAGGTCCTCCTGACTCCAGGGCTGTTGCTCTACTCACTGTGCCACCTAGCTGCCCCTAAAGTTGCTATTCTAAAGGATTTTTTTTCATTAAGTTCAAGTCACATTCTTGGTTGGTTGGTATCCTTTAAAGAGGAAAGGAAAGCCCCAAGCTTATATCTGAAAGCTTGACCCCTTTCTACCAAATGCTAGGTACACAAAAGATCATTACAAATAAAGAATATCAAGCAAACCCATTTATCCGACCACATAACAGCAGAAATCAGAGAAGTTAAACAAACTGGAATACACTAGACAATATAGAGAGTGAATGAGCTCCCCTACTTGGGAGCAAGATATCTCAGTTCAACCAAGAGAGTTCCTAATCTTGCTGGTCAATATAAACCTTAGCCACTTCATTTCCTACTCAGAGCCATAGCTAGCAGTTTTGGAAAGTGGGATCAGCTTTATAATCTGGGCAAGGAAAATGTGATGATCCTTCAAATCTTTTTTTAAAAAGACAAATTCAGTAGGGTGTAGGTGGGGAATATACTCTGAGACACAAGACCTTGTGTGAGAATGTCACTCCACGGAAAGGAGACCCCCTGCAGCATAATGGTCCCAAGGACAGAGAGTTCAGGAACCAGTCTGTTGAGGAAGCAATGGAAGCATAAGAGAGGGGCAGGGAAGGATCTCAGTTGGAATGTGGCTTCTGAACAAAGGAATTACCTTCTTGCGACTTCCTATTTTAACTGTATTCTTGCTAACTAGATACTAGTTTCAATTATTTTTGCGCTGCTAGTTGAGTTTAAGGTCTATAAGCTTTCTCTAAATTTCCGTGCCCTGTATCAAAGCCCAGGTCAGTCTATCCTTGTTATGGTTATAGTTCATTCCTATCCAAATGGGCTGATCGGCCCTAGGAACAAATATGTGCAAGAATGGAGTAGGAACCTAACGCAACAGGAATAAAGCCTGCTGTTGATTATAAAAGACAATGGTTTTGTTTTGTTTTGTTTTTTTAAATCCATGTATGTGAAAAGTTTTTAAATGAAACAATTTCAAAATAAAATTGTAAAAGGTCAAGGTGATTACATTTTAAATTTCTGCCTTTAAGAAACTGCAGCAGTAGCCACGTTCCACTTCAGCACCACAGCTATTTTCCACCATTCAGAGGCACTTTTATAAGCAAGGACAATGATTAGCACTATGCATGGGAATGATTGGCCTTTAGAAAATGTTACTGAACTCAAGATTTCTGACAACTGGAATTACGAAAAGGATTCATTTCTTGAATGCCAAATTTATAGCTTTGAATAAGCCCTTTTGGAAAGAAGACCATAACTGGCACTCAGGAGGCTGTGATCAAGTATTGGCTCTATTGGTCATTCACTTAGTGACCTTAGGAAGATCACTTGACTTTTTGGGCTTCAGTTGGAGAGAGAGAGAAGGGGGGGGTCACCTTAGATAATCTCAAAGGTTTCTTACAACCCTACTGTCCTGCTACCTTTTTCTTTTTTTAGTAGCCATTGGGGGTAGAAACCGGCTTCTCTGTTTTTCTCCTTAATGTCTCTATTATATCATCATAAACCATGAATGGGAAGCCTCTCGAATATCCACCAGAAACAATGCCACCTCTTTGTTAAGTAAAAACTTGAAAATCCAATGGCCTAATTAAAGTTTATAGCTTGTTCTAAGTATTTAGTAGTAATGAGGAAAATCCCTTTGCCTCCTATTTTTGTGAAAATAAACAAAGCTATCTTTTCAAAACTGTGAACTTGAAAGGTTTTGATTCTGTTTCTGTATTTTCCTTTTGCATCTGCTTTGTGGCCGACACACTTTCCATATTTTTGGATCTTACCTGAGATTTTCCAAAAGCTTTGACTTTCCTCAGGATGTAAAAAGAATTGCCAAAAGTGGAGTGTTTTTTCCCCCTTTGGCCCAGTTCTTTCAGTCTTGAAAAAATAAAATCATTGTTAGTCTGCCCATGTCATTTTCTCATAGCAGGCTTTTATTTTCACTTACAAAACCACACAGACTGAAAACATAATTGCAATCAGTTTCAATTTAAAAGTTAAGTAAAAAAATTCAAGAACCACTTGCATCAAATGAAGTAATTGGCATTAAGTGCTACTTGGAGCAGCAAACCAGTAATTTCCAATTGACATTAAACTGGAAATCATTTCATGTCAGTTGGTATTAATTGGACACATTTGCACTAAATTAATATAAAACATTTTGGTACCTGGAAAAAAAGTTTTTCCATGAGGCTAGATTTTCCATTAAGTTAATATTGAATGGGTGTGATGAGATGATTGAATAGTTATTGGGCAACAAGAACCATTGATGACACAAGCTCACTGTGAGCACAATAGAAAGAACACTGGCTTTGGAGCCAAAAGACCTTCATTTTATACCTTACTCTCCTACCTGGGTGAATATGTCACTTAACCTTTCTAGGCCTCATTTTTCTCACCTGAAAAATGTGGGAGTTGGGCTAGATGACTTTTTTGTTTTACTTTTGAACATCTATTTTTTTAAAACCTTGGGTTCCAACTTCTCTCCCCTCTTCCCTTCCCATCCACCCTCCCTAAGAAGTCAAGCAATTCAACATGAGCCACATGCGTATCATTATGTATAACCCTTCCA
>CM053627.1:79223707-79271608 GCA_028646595.1 Phalanger gymnotis
AAAGAAACATTGTCCCATCTGGTCATTTTAAAGATGCTGCCTGTTCCAGCTCCACAGATAAGGGAAAGTAGCTTGTCCCACCCATGTGGTAGAAGAACACAGAATGTCTTCTCCGGGGAGCAGGGCTGGTTTTTCCACCTTGGGTGCTCCAAGCATGCGCAGCAAAGTTCAGGGTTATGCAAAACTGCCCAGAGTTTCTTGCAAGATTTGGGCACACCTCCATAATGGAGGAGGCAAACTTAAAAATTTTTAAAGCACAATTTTGGATGGGATGAAATTTTTTAGGACTAGAACTTAGGACCAAGCTAGGGCTTTAGGGTGGCATTTTAAAAATTTGCATCCTAAAATTTTTCAGAGCCCAAGGCCTGATAAATGAGTTCAATAAATGTTCCCTGATACTATACAACATGGTCTGTGAGTTCGAGGACCTAAAACCTAGTTGGATGAAGCCATTCCTTTTCTCAAAAGCATGCAGTGGTCTATTACCTACCTAATACAATTCAAACTCCTTGTGGCTTTCCATGTTCTGCCTTCACCCCACGCCACCCCTATGGTACTGGGCAAGTATCTTACCATCCAAACATCAAACCAAATACTTCTATGGCTTTAATCATGCCATTTCCTCTTCTTGTAACGTCCTCTTTATTTACTGTTCAAAATCCAACTCACCTTTTTAGTCCCAACTTCAAATATCACCTTTTCCCTTTAGGAATCCTACAGTTTTCTCTCCTGGATAATCATCTCAACTTAACAAATATTATAAGCAACTATAGGCATTAGGGATTCAAAACTCAACATAAAACATATCCTTTCCTATAAGGAATTTGCATTCTATTGGGGGAAGGATATAAGAGATGCATGGATATTGATCTGAACATAGATAAGTATAAGTTTAGGAGTGACAAGAACAGATCACCAGGAAAGAAAATGTAGAGAGAGAAGAGAAGATCCAGTACAATGCCTTGAGACACACCTATGTTAAGGGACAAGAGAAGGATGATGAACTAAGATGAAGTAAGAGACTGAGAAACAGCGTGGTAGGAGAAAAATCAAGAGAGAGAAAACATCTGGGAAAGACGATACGGTCAACAACATCAAATCGTCGAGTTTGAAGAGATCTGAAGTAAGGTCATCGAGACAACGTGGGCTAGAAAAACTTAAGCAGAGAGAGAATGCTTTCGGATGAAAAAATCAAGAAAAACTAGAGGGTAGAGGCAACATATAAACTGAAGCTTAAATAAATATAATGACTCTGAAACGTAGGGATGAGGAGGCAATCAACATCTTTCTGGCCCATTCAAATGCGTGGGGATGGAAGGTGGGATATTGAGTCTTGGGAACAGCTAGAAGTTCAATTTGTCATTGTTGTCCGGTGTCGTTTAGTAATTTTTAGTCACGTCCGACTCTTCGTGACTCCGTGACTTCATGATATTTGGGGTTTTCTTGGCAAAGATACTAGAGTAGTTTGCCATTTCCTTCTCCAGCTCATTTTATGAATGAGGAACCGAGGTAAACAGGGTTAAGTGACTTGCCCAGGGTCACGTTGCTAGTAAAGTGTCTGGGGACAGATTTGAATTCAGATCTTCCTGACTCCAGGCCCAGCACTCTATCTACTGAGCCATCTAGCTCCTAGCTGGAAAGGTAGGAAGGAGCCAGATCGTGGAGATTCTTGAGTACTGGAGGCAAAATGTCAAAGCGGCTAGCGTCGAACATGGAGTCAAGAAGGCCTAGGTCCAAATCCTCAAACGTTTTACAGAGTAAATCATTTAACTTCTCTCAGACTCAGTTTTCTCATTTGAAAAATGGGGATAATAATAGCACTTATTTCACAAGGTTGTTATGGAATCAAACTAGACAATATACGTAAAGCGCTTTGCAAACGTTAATGTGTTACATATAAATACTAGCTAGAATGCTAGGTCTGCTTTGACTAAGTATTTTGTATTTTATTCTGGTGACAATATAAAAACACTGAAGATTTTTGAGCAGCAGTGTGACAGGGTCAAACTATATTTTAACAGCTGTATAAAATACAGGATGAAGAAGTAATAGATGGAATAAAGATGTTAGTCAAGAGGCTGTTACAATGTTTAGGTTAGAGGTGATGAAGCCTTGAAGTGGGTCCCAGGAGTGAGAGAAAAGAGATGGAAATGAATCCAAGAGATATGTGGAGACAGAATTGACTAAAAGTTTAAAACAAATCAGTGGATTGGCAAATGAGAAAGGGATAAGTGTTAAAGGCGACTGAGTTTGCAAACCTGGAATCCTTGAAGGATGGTAGCGTCCTATAAAAATGTAGGGAAGTGGGAGATGGGGTGGGTCCAGTTGGGAAATGGATAAGTTCAGTTTTGAAGAGATTTAAGTTGAGGGCTTGGGGGGACATTCATTTGGAAATATTCTGAAGGCAGTTGCAGATATGGAATTGGAACTCAGGTTGGAGATTAGAACTGAGTATGTATAGATCTGAGATTCATCTGCATAGAGTTGATCATTGAATCCCTGTGAATGGCTGAGAGCAGATCACCAGGAGAGAAAATGTAGAGAGGGTCCAGTACAATGCGTTGAGACATGCCTCTATTTAAGGGACGAGGGAAGGATGATGAACTTAGGTGAAGTAAGAGATTGAGAAGCAGTCTGGTAGGAAGAGAATCAAGAGAGAGAAAATATCCGGGAGGGAGAATTTGGTCAACAATGTCAAATGGTCAGGCTTGAAGAGATCTGAGATAAGGACATCAAATTTAGTGATTATCAACAGCCATGGGTCTATGTGAGAGATCATTAGTAACTGTTTTAAAATAAGTTTTTATTCATGTCTTTTGTTTTTCACATCATCATAGTTTTCCCCAATATCCCTCTTTTTCCCCCCTCAGTGAACCGTCCTATAAAGCAAATAGTATTTTCAGAGACAAAAAGAGGAAAAAATCAGCATAACTAGTCAATATGCTGAAGAAGTCCAAAAACATAAGCAGTGTGCAAAACTTGTGGATCTCCCACACCCACGAAGGGTGTGTTTAAGCAGGAGTGGGGAACCTGCGGCCTTGAGGTCACATGTGGCCCTCTAGGTCCTCGAGTGTGGCCCTCTGAATCCAAACTTCACAGAGCAAATCTTTTTAATAAGAACATATCTTTGTTTTGTGAAGTTTGGAGTAAGTCAAAGGGCCGCACTTGAGGACCTAGAGGGCCACATGTGGCCTCAAGACTGCAGGTTCCCCACCCCTGGAGAATGTCCTCTCATACATCTTCTTTCAAGTCCTACTTGGTCTTTATAATTTTGCTATATTTACTTTTGATTTTTTATGTGGTTCTTTCCATTAATATTGTCGTAGTCATTGTATATATTATTATATTGGCTCTGTTTCACTTGACATCAGTTCATGTAGATCTTTCCACGCTTTTCTGTATTCTTCACATTCATCATCTTGCAGCACAGTAATATTCCATCACATTCATGTGCCACAATTTGTTTAGCTATTTTCTAATTGGTGGACATCTACTTTGTTGCTAATTTTTTGCTGTTGCAAAAAGTGCTGCTATAAATGTTTTGTTTTATGTGAGGGCTTTCTTCTTATCAATGAATTCCTTGTGATATAAGCCTAGTAATGGAATCTCTGGGTCAAAGGGTATGATAGACACTTTTAGTCACTCTTATTTTCATAATTTCTAATTGTTTTTAAACGTGGTTTTTTACAATTTACAGCTCCACCTACAATGCATTGATGTGTCTATTATCTCAAAACCCCTCAATATTGACTATTGTCATTTTGGAGTCATTTTTACTAATTTGCAGGGTACGAGGTAAATCCTCAGAATTACCTTGATTTGCATTTCTCCTGTTGTGAGTGATTTGAAACATTATTTCATGGGGTCATGGATGCTTTGCATTTCTTTTTTGAAAACTTTGTATCATTTGACCTCTTATCTATTGGGGAATGGTTATTAATTTTATTATAGTTTGTATGTCTTTTATTTGATTCTATATCCTGGATACCAAGTTCTTATCAGAGAAATATGATACAGATTTCCCTCCTTTCAACAACTTCCCTAATGCTGGGTCTATTAATTTTGTCTATCCAGAAGCTTTTCAATTACTTGTAATGCAAGTTCTCTATGTTATCTTTTGTAATTGCCTCTATCCCTTGTTTGCTTAAGAAAACATCTCTTAATCATAACTGTGAGAGGTATGTGATCGTTTCTCCTCTAAGTTTTTTATAGTATGATCTTTAATTTTAAGGTTGTAGATCCATTTAAAATATATTGTGAAATATTGTATAATGCAGTTTAATCCAAATTTTTGCCTGACCGTTTTCCAGTTTTCCCAGCTGTGGGTTTTTTTAATCAAAAAAGGTAATTCTTTCATAGGTAATTTATATTTTCTGCTTTGTTGGATGCTTGGTTATTGAGTTCCATCATTTCTGATTTTCCCTTATCTAGTCTGTCCTACAGATCTACCTGGCTATTTTTTAACCAATATCAGATGGTTTTAATGATTGCTGCTACACAATGTAGTTGAGGTCTGGAATTGCTAATTCTCCTTCATCACTACCTATTTTCATTATTTACCTTGACATTCTAGATCTTTCATTTTTCTAAATGAATTTTATTATTATTTTATCAAGTTCTGCAAAGCATTCCCTTGGTAATTTGATGGTATAGCACAAACATATAAATTGACTTTGGTGGTATTATAATTTTTGTTATATTGGAATGTACTAGTCACAAAAACTTAATATTCCTCCAGCTTTTTAATCATTAGGAACTTTCAAGTTACATTAGTAACTTGGTCAAGTGGCAAGACCTGAAGCCAAATGAATTAAGGGCACACAAATGGAGGGGTCAGCCTTGCAAAAAAGGTCTCTGTTTCAGTCTCTGTCTCTCTGTCTGTCTCTGTCTCTCTGTGTTTCTGTGTCTGTCTGTCTGTCTGTCTGTCTGTCTGTCTCTCTCTCTTTCTCTCTCTCTCTATCTCTCTTTGTCTCTCACCCCACCCCACTCCACCTCTTGTAATTGAAGGAAAGAAGGAGACATTTTGAGTTATGAAGCTCCTGGCAAGTAACCTCAATTTTCTCTGTAAAGTAACAGGCAATGTCATATATTAAGAAAAAGTGTTTTCGTAGTGTCATTGGAGACTTGAGGAAAGAGGAGAAAGTTTAGAACCGCTATGTTGTGTGGGGAGTGGGGGTGGGAGTTCTGATAAAGAGTCGATCATAGAAGAAAGGAAAGGGAAGGGGAGGGAAGACAAGGGAATTATACTCCAATACATTTTCTCATATTCTCTTCCTCCTCAAATTTTCCTAGAGAACTTTGTCAGGGTCTCCTCTCTAGCACCGTCATTGCTCTCTTTATACTTCTGTACATTTCTTATCTCTTCTAAGAGATGGTAATTACCTTGACAGTAAGAACTAAGTTGTTTTACTTCTTTGCATTCTCAGCATATACAGCATTAGTGGGTATAGAAGACACTTAACATTTGTTGAATTGCACAGTATTGAGTTGGATTAAAGAAGGAAAGGTGCTGTAAAATTATGTGGGTTATGCACATTTTCAATCAAATATCCCATTTAGTATTTTACCACAACTTGACTTCTAATTTTTTTCCAAAGTTTATTCCTTCACTGTATGTACTGCTCTGAGCCTACCGATCTTGCTTTATATCACTTTGTATAAATCCTTCCACTTTTTATTTAATGTTTTATGGTCCCCTAATCTTCCATTATGTTAATATGCTATAACATGTTCAGTCATTCTCCACTGATTGAACAAACAGGCTATTTCTAGAGTGGTCTATTGTAGCTGAGATTGCAAATAAAGCAGCTGGGAATATCTTTGTCCAGATAGGTCCTTTTAAAATGTTATTTTTAAAAGTAATAGAATCATTAATTCAAAAGGCATGATCAGTTTTGGGATTCTGCCTATTTCTTGTCTTTAAAAAATCTGTCTATGATTTTATTAGCATAGGAACCTGCCCTTGGGGAACTCATTTCTAGCAATACACCAGATCAGCCCCTTTTTTGTGACTTGGAGTCTTTGTGCCTGGGCCACTAAGTGACTTGTCCAAGGTCACACAGCCAGTGTGTGTCAGAGATAAGACCTGTACCCAATTCTTTCTCATTCTGAAGTTTACCCTCCACTAATTATGGCTCACTTCCTCTTACTTATTGCCATAGTTTTGCAACAGTCCATAATCCCATTACTAGTCTAGTAGGGTGTTTATTTCCCTACAATCCTGGCAACATTGAATTCTTTCTCTTTTTTTTCTCTTTGCTATTTAGAAATAGATTTCATTACATAAATGTGGATTGAGCACCTGTGTTATATACAGCACTATGTTAGGCACTCAAGGGGATAAGTAAAGAAAAGTAAGCCATGGTCCCTGCCCTTTAGGAACTTGCAACCTAGATAAAGAGCTGAGATAGTCATGCATGAGACAGCTAAATAACAGTTCATGGAATGAGTGTTTTGTGCCTAAATGATTTTCAATTTTTTGTTCCCTTAATTTCTTTTCATTTCAAATCCTTTCTCTTCATCATCGACTGGTCTTCCTTGAAAATCATGGCATCTACAATATAAAGTACTATCAGGCTTATGGAGTAAAACTATAACTAGTGTGGACCACCTGGGGTTTTATCCCAGGGTACTCACATCTGAGGTGTACTTTCCCAGAATAGTCATTGGTACCTGATAGTCCTCTGCAGTACCTTTGTCAGCTGAGATGAATACCTCCCGTGTCTTTTTCCAGCCATGGACTACCACTACCTTGTGAGTTCAGTTGTTTTCATATCTCTCTGAAGAACCCACCTCTCCCTCCCCCACCCCTATTGCAGTGATATCATAGCACCCAGCCGGGATGAGCTACCTACATGTTGTGTGGCCTGGAGACCTACATCGCAGAGGATGCCTAGAATCCTGGACGGTGCCAACCTATGCTAACCCGGGGGCGTCCTAGAGTCTTAGTGCTCCTATCGCTCCTCTCCCACAACTGAATTTGCCTCAGAATTCCTAATTATGGCTTTGTCATAGGATATGGATTAGACATAATCCCTGAAAAATCAGATCTCTCCTCTCCTGGTGGCCTCTTTTTACCCCACGCATCCTCCTGTGAATTACCCAATCTCTTAAATGTTCTTAAACTGTAGATGAGGAAATCATAAGCTCTTTGAGGGCAGGGATCACATTTTGGTAATCTTAATAATCCTCTAAATTTCATATTTTGTAAAGTACTCAGAAACTGTCATTTACAACTATTTGTTAAATCCTGGTAGAGGCATTGTCCAAAGTGGGGGATAAAATGCAGAAGGTAAGGATAAATGTGCACTAGTGGCCAAACTCATACATGCACATGGGAGACTAATGAATAATGGTTGAATTGAATTGAAATGAATCCAAATACTGTTTATGCACAAAATATATCACCATGTTATATTTGGCAATTTGCTTCTCCTAAGTCTCCATTTGCAGCACCGTGTCAGTGACTTCACAGTGGACTCAGGAAATAGAAGCACAGTTATCAAATCATACAGAAGAAAGTGGTGATAAGTGACCGTGAAACTCTCTGGGAAACCAGCCTGGTGTAGTGGGTGGCAAGCTGATCTCAGAGTCAAGAAGTCCCATGTTCAAATCTTGCCACTGACAAATACCGGCTGTGTGGCCTTGGTCACCATCTTCCCAGTTGTCAAGTGGTTCAGAAAAAAGGAGTGTGACTGAAAGAGTGAGGGAACCATTGCCACCTATGACCATCATCTCGGTGCCCGATAGCTCTGTAGGACTGTAAGAAAATGTGCTGATGTGCTGGGAGAGGGAGTTTCCAAGTTTTCTCACCAAGAAATTCCCCTCCGTGGATGAAATCACTGGTCCCAATGCTGTCGGGGACATAGACTAAAAGAGAACGCTTCTTGAAACACACGTACATACTCCCTTAGAGATCAGTGATGGCCATGAAAGAGACAGTGCCTGGCTTCCTGTTTTTGCAAGTTCCTTTTGGCTGCATAGATGCTTTAATGTGCAAGAAAAACATTTGCAGCCATGACTTTTCTGTGAGTTTCACTGGTGGATTCTGTTCCTGCTCCATGTGTCTACGTGGTAATTATTCAGTGTGTGCACATTTGTTAGACTTTTCATTCCAGTCTGGTCCTGAAATATTACATCAAGGTGACAGGCTGAATCCTGATACCATCCGTAAACCTTCCATATGCAATATTTCTTTGTCCCCTTATGAAAGTTGTGGTTAGCAACCATGGGATGAGAGAAAATTCAAGAAAGTGATAGCAATTTTACGTTGGAGGTGTAAATCATTTTGATTGCCTAGCTGTCATTCACAGAAATGTGGGGGAGGGAAAGGAAGCTTCACAGTACATAATTATATGGACAAGACACTCCATCTCTCAGCTCTAGGCATTTTCTCTGACTCTTCCCCATGCCTGGAATGCTATTCCTCCTCCAACCTGACTACCGATCTTGGTGGCCTCCCTTACATCCTAACTAAAATCCTTCTACAGGAAGCTTTCCCTAACCTCTCTTAATTACAAGGGTTTTCCCCTTTAATTATTTCCTATTTATCTTATATATAGCTTGCTTTGTATATATTTGTTTACATGTTGTCTCCCCTATTGAGATGTAAGTTCCTTGACGGCAGTGACTGTCTTTTGCTTCTTCTTGTATCCTTAGTACAGTTCCTGGAACAGGCTAGACACTGAATAGATGTTTATCAAATTAAATTGAATATCTGCATGTTTACGCTTCCCACAAGCATATACATTTCATTTTACTTTTTGATAAAAATTTAAGAAATATCCAAGGCAAATCTCATTGTCATTCTCTTAAAGGGGAGGGGGAGAACACAATATGTGCATTTGGTATAGGAAAAATGATGGAATTCAATTGATTTTAAGGTTTGTGTCAACAATGAAGAACTAGAACTTTTGAATTTCTAAAGACCCTCCTGGTTCTCATACTCTGTGCATCAGCACCTCCACATCTTCCACATCTTCCACATCTCAGGAGATGATCTTTCAGAGCTGCCATAACCAAAACAATTCATCATCCCCAGCCAACCTATTGACGAATCTCTGATCTTTGATTATTCAGTCCGTCATCAGGCTCATACTCAAAGCCCGAGTTTTAATCCTGGCTCTGCCACTGACCGTGTGACTGTGAGCAAGTCACTTAAGTTTTCTGCCTAATGTCCTAACCTGTGTCTAGCACATAATAAGTGCTTAATTAATCAATTAATTTAATTAATTAAGCTTATTGACTTGTGGACTTTTTGATCTGTGAAATGAAGGGGTTGGGCTGAATAATCTTGAAGATTCCACTTCACTCAGAATCTTGAATTCTGTGAGAAGGAATGACCATCTTTTTCTGTTTTAGATTAGCAATTAAGCAGCCACTTTCTTTGCTGTCTAGGAGCTCATATCAATATTCCTACCTGTAGAGTGGAACAGAAACTGAAAGGGTGAGGCAGACATTGCTGCCTCCAGCCATCATCAGTACTAGGACAGTGACTATTTTCAGCTTGTAAAACTACTGATAGGCTATGCTAGATAATGGCAAACTATACAGCACCCATATTTGGCCCTTACCTTAAGATAACTCTTCCACAAGGGCATAAAATTGTAATAAATGATATTTTTAGAGCCCCTTTACAAAATATCGATCATCATTATCATTGTCCTACAGTCCCATGAAGTAAAAGTACAGATATTATTATCCCCACATTACATATGGAGAAACTGAGGGGCTGTGTGTTTAAATGAATTGCACTTGGTGGAGTAAGTAATTGTGTAGAGTAAATCACCGTTCTTGGGTTCCAGTGCAGGTGTATTGCTGTCCTATTCAGTGGTGCTCTTTTCACCAGAACTTTGTGGTCCTTTGATTTCTTAAAGTCTCCCATTACAGCGACTGACCTAGGCCTTCCATCCCAAAGCATCTCAATGACGGAAGACAGTTGGTCCACAAAGCAGGGGGACAAGACAGAAAATGGAGTGGGTATTGGTGAGTAAGAGCTCTTTACAGTCATAGCTTAGGAAGGCGGCATCATGGCAAAATGTTGCCTATGTGACTCCATGATCTTTGGGTTCTTTTTCTTCTCATTTCAAGTTGTGTTAACCTAGCTCATGCCAGAGCTGCCACAAAGTGAGCAAGTGAGGAGAGAGATGGTTGTTTGTCATGAACCTTTAATTTGTATAGATGTTATTACAGAGGGGAAGGAACATCAGACAAATTGCCACATCTGGAAGCTTCAGAGCCCTAGATTATCTCCTTTGTTCTCTCCTAACACTTCAGTCAGGTTTCCTAGAACTAGATTTTTGCCTTTTTCTCAGTCTTCATCTGCCAATTTGCCTTTTTCTTTTTTTTTTTTTGGAGGGGGAAAGGTAGGACAATTGGGGTTAAATGACTTGCCCAAGGTCACACAGCTAACATGTGTGTCAAGTGTCTGAGGCGGCATTTGAACTCAGGTCCTCCTGACTCCAGGGCCAGTGTTCTACTCACTGTGCCACCTAGCTGCCCCCAATTTGACTTTTCACCAGTCCTTTTGTCTTGCTGCTGTTTTTTTCCCTTAAGGCAGAATTCTGCCAGCCAGTCCTCAAAACTTGCCCTTAATTAGTTCAAGTGATCTTATTTTCCATAACAGAACGCCATCCACTTTCTCTTGCCCTTTGAACACACCTGGCCCCGTGGTTTTCATTGCCTTGTAGCTGTGCAGTGAAGGACAACAAACCGGGAAGAGGAAACAGAAAATAACTTTACCCTGGGAGAGACCAAATACAGAGAAAAGAAAACACCCTGAGAGTGCTTAGGAGTCTCAAAGTTTTCAGGTGAAAAATTGAGTGATAAGGTTTTCTATCCCTTAGGGATTCAAAGCAAGCTGAAATCTAATAGGAAGATTGCCAGTAACTTGCAGGGGTGGAATTCTGGGATGACATTTAATGCTTAAAGACTCTGTAAGTGAAAGTTAGATTAAGTTAACTTGAAATAAATAAAAGTTGAAGTTTAGTTAATAGGCACCTAAATTAGGTATTTTATTTCTTTAAATTTCACTTCAAAACATATTTTCTCATAGACTGGTAAGTGAGTTAACTAAATATGTGTATGGTTATTTTAATAAGAGTTTGTAGAAGTTCATTTAAGGGTGGAAGCATGCATTTATTTCATCTCGAGGAAAATTTTTAATAAATAGCCTTTAACCCAAGCCATCATGGTCCAAAGTTGCAGTCATAGTGACTAAAAAGAACTGTAGAATTACGTCTAGAACTCAACCACGTTTCTGTGAAAACAAATGTCATATTGGCCGATGATATTTTAATATGTTATCCCTCCATGGACACTTGTGTTTTCTTACAAAATATTGGAGAAGCACACCCTTAATGAATGAGAAACATTTTTGACAGTGGAATTTCAAGACATGAAACAGGTAATAGGTAGTGAGAAATGTTTTTTTTGAATGGACATTCTGGGGGAAGGAAGGAGGTAGTAGGGAGAACACAAAAAAGTGACTTTGACCAGGTCATTTGTCCAGTTTGGCTAAGGCATTAGTGAAATTCAAGTAGATGAATTGCCTTTATGAGTTTAACTGCAAAGCTCGCTTAGATAGCTCCAAATAATAGAATAAGTGACAGCATTATCAACTTCAAATTTGACCATGTGGTTTCAATGTCAGTGACAGTGAATTTTAATAAAATACAATAAAGAAAGCAGACTTTCTGCCAGAAGGCATTTAACCACGCAAACTACAATTATATGCAGCACATTCTTTTCTAAATACATTTGCTGGTTTTCTGCCAGAAAGAAAGAAACAAAGAAAAAACTCAGTTTTGAAACTTTTGACATTTTAAAATATTCTAGTGGCCAAAGACAGTTATTATTACAAATTTTTATTTTCTGGTGTATGATGACAGTTTGATATGTAATACTGTATAAAACAAATTGAACCAACTTCCAAATTTATAACACGCAATGCAACTGAATATCACTGAATTAGATCTGAATTAAGGGGTAAGGGTAAGAGAGCTGACATAAGGTGAAGACATGCTTTGTTTGTGTGTTAAATTTCATTTTTATTATTTTCAATTAGCAAGTATTTATTTTCTTTCTCCAACCTCCTCCATTTAGGATGTAAAGCCTTTCACAGCTTTGGATTTTCCTGTCTTTCCAGTCTTGACTAGATTCTAAGTCTTGACTTGACTGACTCTAAAATGTGTATTTATGGCTCAACTCAATGAGTTATCCATTCAACTATGTTTCAGGGTTAATAATAGCATTCATTCTTCTTCTACTTCAGTTGTTCATCTGTGGGTTTTATGCTAAATGTTTTTGAGTGGTCAAGTCAAGGCAATGAGCATTTATTTAGTACTTATTATGGGCTAGGCTAGGCATGCTGTGTGATAAGTGCTAGAATGACAAGCAGCAAGAAAGTCAGTCTATACTCTGGATGAACTTACGTTCTAATAAGGGAGACATTTACATTCTAATAAGGGAGACAGTACACAAAAAAGAATTGGAAAATGTGGTAAGGGGAAAGGGAAAAATATTTACGTAGAAAATCCGGAGAATCAACAGCTGAACGTAGAAAGGAGCAAAGATATGGCTGGCCTGGGCATTTTCCTTAAAATAGAGGTTCTGAGGGGAACTGGGCAATAAGAGGAAGGGCCACAGGGGCAGAGTGTAATGCACATCAGAGTTTGCCGTCCACCACAGCCAAGATGCTGGTCTTACAAGAAAGGAAACAGCTTGACCATTGACCAGGTTGCATTTGGAAGTGAACTTGGTGGGGATGAATGTTGCAACTGCTTTAAGGCTGAACCCACTTTCCCTAGATGGCATAGGGTAAACTACATCCTTAGTTTTGTGGGAAGGGTTATACTTTTACTCTTGCTACAACTTCCTAGCAAACATCTGTTTATGAAAGATGTGATATTAATTGACTAAATGATCTTGAGGTGCTAATCACTGGAGGGTATTGATGATATAAAAGAGATATTAACTATAACTGGTGATTTACTGGGAAAGAAAACACAAGATTAGATACTTGAATTGATAGTATTAGAAAGATACCTTCATAACCCCTTAGGGTTCTACCCTGTAGAACCATAATTAGGAGATATAACCTTTTAGGGGACTAGATTCATCAGTGTGAGTGAGTTAGGTATGGATCCCATAACTTATAAAGGCTGTAAACCAATAAATTTTTATTTTTTTCCAAATAGAAGAAAGAACCTTAACAGAAGCAGAGAGAAACATTTATTAGCCAATTTCTTTACTTAGTATTAGTTCCAATAATAAATTTCAAGAAGAAAGCTACTGAAACTAATGAAGAGTTTACTTTCGAGATTATATGTAAGTTTTTATATTTATGCTATCCATCTTTCATTATTATTGAATGATTTGGGGGGAGACAGATTTTAAAATAAGCACATATGATGACTTTTTTTTTAAAAAAAATGTTTTTTGACAGAGTATATGTGGATGTATGTGTGAGAAGAGTATATGTCTTTTGTTCACCTCCTAATAAAGGTCTGGATGTTAGCTGTCCCTCTGGGCCTATTCTCAGGGACTTATTCTTGATCAGTTAAGTCAGCTGTTTCTGAGTTCTTGGACAGGCCCAACCTTATCTGGTTTAGAAGTGACAACAGGGATTCCATATTTATGCCTCTTGTCTATATAGCATAAAAAGAAAACATGGAAAGGCTTTAAGCATCACTGTTCAGCATGGCGGACCAGGGAGAGCTAAAAAAGGGAAGTAACTATCTTTGGAAGTCTTATATTTTATTCAGTTGAGTTTACTTTTATTCTAGCTTTCTCTTTTCTTCACTAAAAGCTGTTGCTGTTAACAGTATTTTTTTTCCCTTTGCCTGACTTAGAGTTAAGACTCCAAGTTGGTCTATTTTTCTTTTCCTTTGGTCAATTAAACATTTACTTTGTCAGAGTGAACAAGGAACAGTATGCCAGCCACCCAGTCCTCTGAAGACAGGAAGATTCACAATTCCTCTTGACATTCCTCAACCCCACCCACACCCCAGTCCTTAGTACCTGGTAAATCCTATGTGCTGGGTAAACATTGTTAGTTAAATGAGAGATAACAAAATAAATAAATGGATGATTTGAGGACTTCATGGTGTTTCTTACAGATTAGAAGACTGATATCCATAATCCCTAAATTAATTCCTCTATTTTGTAATCAGCTTTGTTTTCCCTAATATTTTTGCTTTTACAGATGACAGTTGTTTCTTGAGTAAAACCTCCTGAGAGGTAGCAAGGTAGTGCAGTGGATAGAATGTTGGGCTTGGGGTCAGGAAGATCTGAATTCAAGTCTGGTCTTGGACACTTATTGCTGTGTGATCCTGGCCCAGTCACTCAACCTCTATTGGCCTCTGTTTCCTCAACTGTAAAATGGGGAAAATAACAGAGCCTACCTCCCAGGGTTGTTGTGAAGACTAAATGAGATGATATTTGTAAAATGCCCTAGCATGATACCTAGCATGTAGTAGGCACTTAATATGTGCTGATTTCTTTCCCTCCCTTCCTTCCTTCCTTCCTTCCTTCCTTCCTTCCTTCCTTCCTTCCTTCCTTCCTTCCTTCCTTCCTTCCTTCCTTCCTTCCTTCCTTCTTTCCTTCCTTCCTTCCTTCCTTCTTTCCTTCCTTCCTTCCTTCCTTCCTTCTCTTCATCCCTTATGAGTTTACTAAAAACTCTTTTAATTGGCTGTTATGTTTTGTGTCTCTCTCTTAATTCGATGTGCTGCAATGAACTAGATGAGAACATCCACGTGAGCCAATGTAGAACTCAAATGCTCATCACATTAGTCAAGTCAAGTCAATAAGCATTTATTAAGTTCTTGCTATGTGCCAAGCATTGTGCTAAATGCTGGGAATACAAACACAAGCAAAAAGAATTAGTCTCTGACCTTAAAGGGTTAATACTCTAATAATGGGAGAGGATCACACACAAAAGGAAACTGAAAAGAGAAGGGGAGATAAGGGACATAGAAGAACTGACCAACCAGAAAAAGGATTCTAAGAGGCAGAGTGCTCTTGGGTGAGAAAGCTGCTTCACTGGAGCAATATTCCAAGGTGAGGTGGCTGCTGGATCATAGCGGAAAAAGAAGTCCTGAGAGTGGGGAACAGAATCCAGAGAAGAATGAAGGAGTAACCACGGGTGGCTTGAGCAATTTCCTTAAAATGGAGGTTCCCAGAAGAACTGACCAGTCTGAGGAAGGGGCCACAGGAGCAGAATGATCACTAAAGTTATAAAACCCAGTTAAAATTGTGAAAGTTTTCCACAATGGCATTAACACTGCCATTTCTACCCCCTTTTAAGTGTTTTAAATTGAATTGACTTACTAGCAAAATTCCCTTTTGCTTTAATCGAATCTTATAGACTACCCATTAGATTGTGAGTTTGTTGAGAGCAAGGCCTATCTTTGTATTCCCAAGGTTAGCACAGTGCCTGCCACATAGTAGGCACTTTATAAAGGCATGCTAGCTTTATTTGATGACTCCAATGTATATAGACCGAAGGATCTTGGAGGGCAAAACTTTGACACATGATATATAAGCAGAATTGTAAAACCTGTACATAGAAGGAGAGGTTCTCTCTTCATGTGTTGACGCTATCATCAAAGGTACACAAATATGAAGTCTTATTTTAAAAATATTCAATTTTTCATTTTCTACATTAAAGCAATGCTTTACTAGTCCTTATGTGTGTCATGCACCAGGCTGCTTCTGGAGTCGTCATAGCTAGCTCATTTTATAGAAGTCCTTATTCTTGCACTAGGTGGTACCGCGGGTAGAATAAGTAACTTAGAGTCAGGAAGTGAAGTCCTACCTTAAACACTTACTAGCTATGTGACCCTAAGCTTGTCACTTAGCCTCTTTCAGTCTCAGTTTCTTCACTTGCAAAATAAGCATAATGATTGCACCTGTTAGCAAAGAACAGAGCTTCTTAAATTTTTTCCACTCAGGACCTCTTTTCACATTTCAGCAGAAGTTAGTTGGCATTGCATGGCCTGAGGGCATGTGCAGTGCAAAGTGTGCATGCTTTGTGTTCAGAACCAAGGCTGCAGTCAAGTTGTGTGATGCAACATGGGCTACCAGAAACACCTCGGATTCTTTATGCATTTGATTTTGAATTAATTTTTGGTTGCTGTATATTCTGAAACCTTTTACTGTTGCCAAATTTTTCACAACCCCATATGGGGTCATGACCTACGGTTTAAGAAACACTGGCATGAAGTTGTGAGGATCAAATGAGACAATATAAAGTGTTTTGTAAATATAAGGTGATATATATGCATACATATATAGAATATATACGTATATAGGATATATACATATCTAAGATACATGCATATAGGATATATATACATATAGGATATATACATATCTAAGATATATACACATGTAAGATCTATCTATCTATATATATATCTAGAATATATACATATATATCTCCTAGCTATTATTATTGTCATTGTTACTGTATGATATAACTCTACACTTAAAATACCACTCTGATGATTCATTATGGCATGGAGATGACCCTTGGTTTATTTAAAGGCTATGGCAGTGGAAGACAAGGTATGGGAAGTACTATGAAGTTGGAAAGTACAGTTCTGGTGACTGTTATCAAAGAACCAGCATAGCTAAGTTTGAAGAGATTCATCACCTTACCAGGTAGTGATTTTAACTGCATCAGTTCACGGAAGGGTTACATTCTTCACTGGTAGAAGAACAATAGGTTGAAGACCCTGTGATTTTGGGGAGGAGAATTGCTTCTACCTACACTGATTGCAATCAGTTGATAATTTATGGTATGAGAAAATACTACTTTTTAAGGAGATGTTTTCTTCAGTGAACTTTTGTACATCTTTTTCCATTTTTGTGTTTCCTTTACCAAGCTGCTGACTCTTTTTTCATCATTCATGATTCTTTTCCCAATTTTTCTTCTACCTCTACCTTTCTAATTTGATTTTTAAAATCTTTTTTGAGCTCTTCCAGGATTGCTTTTTGGGCCACAGATCATATTTCTTTTTGAGATTTCACATTTTGACATTATTTTCCTCTTTTGAGTTTGTGTTGTGACCTTCCCAGTCACCACAGTAGC
Organism: Phalanger gymnotis; assembly: GCA_028646595.1. Classification (NCBI taxonomy): domain Eukaryota; kingdom Metazoa; phylum Chordata; class Mammalia; order Diprotodontia; family Phalangeridae; genus Phalanger; species Phalanger gymnotis. Next base: position 79,240,800 of record CM053627.1, read on the forward strand.
TTTTTATGGTCAAGGTTTCCCCCCACCTCATTTTCCAGCTTATTTTTTGACTTTTAAAGTTGAGCTCTGCTCTTAGGGTACAGGGGTCATTGTCCTAAGCTTCTTGAGCTGGGGCCAGAGGCCTGGCCATTGACCTGCTGTGCCGAGCCCTCTGGGCCTGCTGGGCCTGGCCACTCTCCTGCTGCACAGGAGGCTGGAGGCCTCATGGCTAGCCTATGGCCTGCTGTGCAGGGGCCTCAGGGCCTTGTTTGATGATTTGTGTTGGAACTAGGGGCCTCCCACTGGTTTTCCTGGACACCACCTGTACTGGGCTGCATTTTCCTTTTACCTGAGTGAGTAGACCTTTCCTGCAGCCTTTCTAAGTTATCTCAGGCTGGAAAATTGCTTTACCCCATCCTTTTGAGGGTTCTGCTGCTCCAGAATTCATTTTGAGATGTGGTATAAAGTTGTTTGGAAGGGAATTTGGGAGAGCTCAGACAAGTTCCTGCCTTTTCTCTGCCATCTCGGTTCTGCCTCTCTATGATATCTGAATTAGAAGCTTTGTAGGGGCAGTCACTGTTTATGAAAATTTAGTGGAAGGCCATGTGAGCTTGTTCAAAACTACATGTAACTGTCTGGCACTTTTTGTAGCCATAGAAGTGACATGATATCTGTAAACGTATCTAGTCCTTTTATGTATATGCATTGGCATGGACCTATGGGAAATATTAAATACTTGTTACAATCCTTACTAAAAAAAAAAAACCTCTATACCAGTAGTTTCCAATTATGTTGGACTTTGTCCCAAATTTTTCCCCATCCCTGTCTCTGGTTTTCTACTCTCCTCTGAATTCTCTGGTCTTGATTTATATAATTTATAGTTTTCGTAGCTCTGGTTTTCTGGAGTCATCATCTTCACCTTGGTTATTTTCCATTTTATCACAGTGCATGTACCCCTCACCTCTCTCTCCCTGCCACTATTATTTTCTATCTATTACTCTGAGAGTTGTGATCAAGACAAAATTACCATTGCCTATGGAAAGGGAACACCAGGAATTGTCCTGTTGGCCCACTCACCATTCCTATGACTTCCCAGACCAAAATATCCTTTCTTGTCCACCTCCACCTATGTGTTATTTCCCTTATGAGGATGTTAGTTCTTTGAAGGCAAGAAATTGTATTTCTATCATCAGCATTCAGCACAGTAATTATCATAGTAAAAGCATAGTAAATGCTGTCCCTCTCTTCTCTCCTTTTCTCTCTCCTCCTCTTTCTAGTTCTATCCTGTTTTTCTTTGAGCATTCATCTTAAAAACTTAAGTGCCCATAGGTGATGATCTGGATAACTTAGAGTTGCCCAAGTCAACTTGCACAGCACAGTTTGAGGAACCAAAGCAGAGTGCAAATAGGAGACCAGATACCATAGCGCCATAGGGAAAAGGTTAATAAAATTTGGCTGGCCTTCCCAAACCTATACAATGATAAATCTTCTGAAATCAGTAGACAGGACAGTGGTTCCCTTCTCCATTGCTAAGGTAGGAAATTCCATGTCCTACCATCGAGGATTTTCTGCATAACTATGACTCTACCTCTAGTTCACAGTTCCTTGTTATGGTGGGCTCACCTTGATATCAGATGATATCCACCAAATCTTCACTCATACTTGTTAATTGTGGGTGGGCATGATGAATACACAATCCAAGAAGCCATAGATTCACTGAGTAATGGTGATACCTCCATTCCCCAGGAGACTAGCAAACCTCTCAGCTTGAGGAGATGGAATGAAAATTAGCACCCAACATTTATTACCCCTGCAGTAGAACCCTTCTAAATTAGCTACACTGCCAAATCATAACCTTGAACTTTTACATCAAGGTGTTCTAAGGGAAGAGATGACTAGATAATATGTGTGAATAAGTTAACACCAACACAGAAAAACAAGGTGGACTCTTGTTTGCATCCTGCCATTATGAAAAGATATTGCCTTATGTGGAGAAATTGCATAGACAAATTGACCACATTGACCATAAACCAGTACTTTTCATCATCATTGACTCCATTTTGACTTCTGTAGTTTTAGAGAGGTGCAATTATCTGCATTTTTTACATCCTGTTCAGTCTCTCAATTTGGTTACCTCATGGTCTTTGGCATGATTGATCACAGCATTGTGTTCACCCACATGACATCCACCTTCTAGAGGGTTCTTTTACTTAGATTTTGAAAATTGCCCCCTAATCAATACCCTTCATTAACCCTATTTCTGAGGATAGAAATTTGACAAATATACAAATCATAGGGTTATAGATTTAGACCTGGAGGGTATCTTAGAAGTCATCTAGTCCAACTCCTTTACTTTACTGAGGAGGAAACCAAGCCTCAGAGAGATTAAATGACTTTCCCTGGGCTACATATTTAGCAAGTATCAGAAGTGAGATTCAAACCCAAGTCTTCCTGACTCCAAGTAAAGCACCTCAACCATTATGTAACTCTTTCTGGCTTGAGGAAGAAATTTTAAACACAGTAACAGATTTTCTCAAAAGGAATGATAACACAAATGTCGTTTATTTTTTAAATAATATTTTATTTCTCCCCCCAATTACATGTGACAAACAATTTTTAACGTTCATTGTTTTTGGAGTTTTTTGAGTTCCAAATTCTATTCCTCCTTTCCTCCCCTACCCCTTCCCTTAGATGGTAAGCAATCTAATATAGGTGTATGTGTGTGATTTCCATATTACAAATTTTGTGTAAGAAAACTCATGAAAGAAAGGGAGGGAGAGGGAGAGGGAGAGGGAGAGGGAGAGGGAGAGGGAGAGGGAGAGAGAGAGAGAGAGAGAGAGAGAGAGAGAGAGAGAGAGAGAGAAAGAGAGAGAAGAAAGAAAGAAAGAAAGAAAGAAAGAAAGAAAGAAAGAAAGAAAGAAAGAAAGAAAGAAAGAAAGAAAGAAAGAGAAAGAAAGAAAGAAAGAAGAAAGGAAAATATGCTTTGGTCTATATTCAGACAATATCAGTTTTTTCTCTGGAGATACATGGCATTTTTCATCACAAGTCCTTTGGGATTGTCTTGGCTCATTGTATTGCTAAGAATACCTAAATCATTCACAATTCTTCATCATACAGTATTGCTGTTACCGTGTACAATGTTCTCCTCAGTTCACTTTGCATCAGATCATATAAATCTTTCCAAGTTTTTCTGAAACTATCCTGTTCATCATCTCTTATAACACAGTAGTATTCCATCACAATCATATACCACAACTTGTTCATCCATTCCCCAAGGAATGGGGCATCCCTTCAATTTACAATTCTTTGCCACCACTAAAAAAGCTGCTATAAACATTTTATACAAATAGGTTCTTGCTGCCCTCCTTTGAAATCCCTTTGAGATATAGACCTAGTAATGGTATTGCTGGATCAAAGGGAACGCAGTTTTCTAGAGCTATGGGCATAGTTCCAAATTGCTCTCCAGAATGGTTGGATCAGTTCACAACTCCACCAACAGTGCATTAGCATTCAAGTAGTCCCATATCCTCTCCAACATTTATTATTTTCCTTTCTTATCATATTAGACAATCTGATGGGTATGAGGTAGTAGATCAGAGTTATTTTAATTTGTATTTCTCTAATCAATAGTGATTTAGATAATTTTTTCATGTGACTATAGAAAACTTAAGTTTCTTTGTCTAAAAACTACTGGTTTGTATCCTTTGACCATTTTTCAATTGGGGAATGACTTGTATTCATATGCATTTGACTTAGTTCTCTATGTATTTGAGAAATAAGGCTTTTATCTGAGATAATTGCTATAAAAATTTCCCCCAGTTTTCTACTTTCTTTCCAATTTTGGTTATTGGTTTGGTTTGTGAAAAATTTTTATCTTGTTTGGTTCTAAATTCTTCCTCTATTCATGGATCTGACAGGTAAGTTATTTCACAAACTCCTAATTTGATTATGGTATCATCTTTTATGCCTAAATCATTTACCTATTTGCCATTATCTTAGTATTTGATGTGAGATGTTGGTCTATACCTAGTTTCTGTCATATTGTTTTCTAGTTTTCCCAAGAGTTTTTGTCAAAAAATGACTTTTTGTTCCAAAAGCTTGGATATCTGGGTTAATCAAACACTAAATTACTATGGTCATTTGCAACAGTGTACTGTGTACCTAATCCATTGCACTGATCCCACACTCTATTTTTTAGCCAGTGTCAGGTGTTCTTTGAAATACTGCTTGAGATCTGATACAGCCAGCCCACCTTCCTTCATGTTTTTTCATTGATTCCCTTGATATCCTTGACCTTTTGTTTTTCCAGATGAATTTTGTTATTAACAAATGTTACTTATAAAAATTATTGGGATGCCATTAAAGCAGCAGAGTAAGCAAATTTGTATCGGTGAATATTTACAATGAGAAAGAAAAAAGAGAAATTTAAGGAATTGAATGATTTAAAGAAAAAAGAAAATAAACACCAACAGAAAGGAGAAAAAGTAGAGTATCAAAGTCAGACAAGAAAAAATAGAATAGAAAAGAAAGTAGAATAGATAACAACTGAAATGATAAAAACCGAGAGCTTTAATTTTTGTTTTTGTACTTGAATGAACAGTAAAATTTTTAATTCACTGTAGCAAGCATTTATTAAGTGCTCACTATGTGTGAGACACAATGCTGCTTGCTGGGGTTACAAAAACAAAATGAAATAGTCTTTGTCTCTAACGATCTTACATTTTACTGAGTGGAAACAAGTATCCATAGATAAGCAAATACAAAATTTACATGAAGTTATACAAGATGGGGAGAGGAAGCTTGGTCCAGTGACTCTGGTCAGAAGACCTGGTCTAATTCCTGCTTATAATGCCTATTCTAACATGTGGTCTTAGGTAAAGGCTCTGAACCTCCAAGGACCTCAATTTGTTCATATTTAAAATAAGAGAGTTGGACTAGATTGTTTCTAGCTCTAAATCTTTGATCCTATGGAGAAATAAGGAAAGGTCTCGTACAGGAGGTGGCAAAAGATCAAACCTTGAGATTAAGAGCTAGGCAAGAGCATAATAAGTGCAAAAACAATTAAGAAAGTTATTATACACATTTAAATGCAAATACATTTGAGAACTTGAAATGCTTAAATATCAACAAAAATGTAAAATACACAGACTAACAAAACAGAATCAGAAAGGCCAAAATTGAGTATCACCATAAAAAGGATTCTGGGACCAGATTTATTCAACTTATTAAGTAATAAATAATATCTATATAATAGCTATTTTTCAAAATAATGAATTTTAGTATTTTATGCAATTTTCTGTGAGGCACATATTGTTTTGATACCCAAATCTGGCTAAGAAAAACTTTAAAAAAACTATAGGTCAATGTCATTTATGAATATCAATGCAAATGTGTTAAAGGCAACTTTGTCAAATATAGTAAAATATACAAACTGTTATTTATCATAATATATAATTAAACCTGAAAATAGTTTTTCTGTAACTTTTATGAGGAAAAAATACAGTAAGTCATGTAGACAAGAAAGCCTGATGAGAAATCCAATTTGACAAAATCAGTCCCAGGGCATTTCAGAATGAAACGGAAGGAGGACAACAAACACAGGGAAAATGGAAAAGGTCCGCAAGCATTTATAACAAACTTTTTTCACCATTAAGGAGAGCAGAGTCACCACATTAGGGCTCTAGCACTTCAGTTCCAGGTACACTTATAGAGGAAATAGAAGTGACACTAAAAAGAAAGAAAGGAAAAGCAGTAAAATTAGTCCAAGTGAAGATGTATTCTTTAGATGAAACAATCATGAGTTGAAGGATCAACTCAAAGAGAAGAAGAAGCATGGGAAAAGTCTTGAAACTTACTAAAAATTGCAACTGGGAAACTCTCAACAGCTACCAACCTCCATGCTTATGTTCCCAACTATATAAGATATATATAAGATTTTAATAATATAGTCTATAAATCTAATCATTAATCACTTATGAGGTGATTAGTAGGGAAAAAAGCAGGCTCTTGCAAGACATATTCCATAGGAGACAACCTCTTCACCTTGACAATGTTGAAGGTAGTACAGAATACAAGATACCATTTGTGCTTTTTGGGTTTTATTTTAGACTATGAAAAATCACTTGATTCAGTAGAGCAAAATGCCAACCTAAAGGCTACCTTCCAACAGCTTGTCTCCTATCCATTTATCAAAATTATACACTATTCCATGAAAGATTTATTAGCAGAGTTAACCTTGAATCAGTTCAGTAATGCTTCAATCATTCCTACAAGGCAGGCATAAAACAGGGACATATGGTCACCAAAGGTGATTGTTTTTGTCATGGTGGAGATATAGTAGAGAATTCAAGTGGAATAAGGATTCCTTAAGGAAAGCGAGGTCCTCCAGATGTATCTGTTGGTAGATAACATGATGCTAGGGCATCATGGAGTCTCTTGCAGAGATCTGTAACCACTTGAAGAAGTTTGGCCTAATCATCCACACATGAAAAGATAAGTGGATCAAGGCCACATATTGTCCAGATTATGATATGAAGTCAGATGGACAATTCATGGATCTCGCTCATGAGTGCTTATGTAAGTATATGCATGTGCATATGCATATATATACATCTATTTGTGTGTACAAACAACAAAGTCTTATATATACATATGTGGTATATTTGTACTGTTTACCTACCATATGTACATGAATATATATGTACATACATACATACATAAACATGCATTGGATAGCACACATTGACAATGAACTGGGCCAAGAATTATGTTGTTTTTCATCCTTTGTTTTAGAAGAGGACCAATAACACCGTGAGGCAATGTTTTGACTTTCATGTGAATTGGATTTAAGTGAGGCAGAGCAGAACAAAGTTATCAGCCAAGAATTAAACAGGGGGAAGAGAGTAGGCTTAATTGCCTTCGGGAACCTGAGAATCTTTATTAACGATTAAGTCTTTTCCCAGAAATAAATATCCAACCAGTATTATCACATGGCTGTTACTGAAAAACTAAAAATGAATATCATACAGAGGCTGATGAAGAGACACATTGTGAGTATGAAAAGGCAGCTCCAACAGAACTAGAAAGAATTGGAGTAAAGGATGTCATCAAGAAAAATATGTGATCAAAAGGAAGATGGATTTGTCACATAGTCAGAGCAATGGATGGGAACCATGTGTGATCTACTAATATTCCCACAATATCAGGAGAGATCAAGGAAGGGCTTTAACATACTGCAAGAATTCCATTGCAGTGAACTCATGGGAGACGGACAAGGGTCACACAGAAAGACAAACATGGATTGCTTATTTTGATAGGAATATGATCTGCCAGCATTTCCCAAGATCTAATACAAAAATACAAGTTTGGCATTAAAAGCACTTCATAGCCTAGCCCTTTCCTACCTTTCCAGTCTTCTTACAGCTTCTTCCCTGACATGTACTCTTTGATCTAGTGACACTGGCCTCCTGTCTGTTCAATGAAGAAGACATTCTATCTCTTGGCTCCTTGCCTGGAATGCTCTCCCTCCTCCATTCAGACTATAGACCTCCTTGGCTTCCTTTAAATCCCAACTAAAATCCCACTTCCTACGGGAAGGGTTCCTAACCTTCTTAATTCCAGTGCCTTCCCTCTGTTAATTATTTCCTATTCATCCAGTAAATAGCTTGCTTTGTATATATTTGTTTGCATGTTGTCTCTTCCCATTAAGTTGTAAGCTCTTAGAAAGAAGGGGTTTGTTTGTTTTTTTTGCCTCTTTTTGTATCCTCTTTGCCTAGCACAGTGCCTGGCAATAGTAGGCTCAATAAATGGTTGTTTATTGATTGAAATTTCCTTGAACATGGACTTTAGATACCTTTTAATCCAACCTTCTCATTTTACAAATGAGGAAACTGAAGCCCAGAGAAATTGAGTGACTTTCCCAAGGTCACAAAAGTGGCAAGTGACAGAAACAGCCAAGATTAGTAAATGACTAAGGAGATGTCGAGGACGCAGATTCATTACTACCAAAGCTTTCCAAGTTTTCTATGCTTTAGACATCCAGCATCTCGCAACATGATCTGGCAAAGGATACTTACCAAGGGACATCCACATGGAATAAAGGGCCAGCAGGCAAAGTTATCCAATTACACCAGAGACCTGTAGTTCCCTGTTTTGCTCTGAAGCCTTCCCTAGATCTTTCTCACTTTCTTCTTCAAGGACGTGTTCTTTGAAGCAATAATATAGTGGGCTAGCTCCTAAGCATGAGCAAAAAAAAATACTAAGTTTCCCAGACTTTATTACCTGGATGCGAACAGTCACTAGGGCAGCTATGTGGCCCAGTGGATAGCTCACCTGGCCTGGAGTTAGGAAGACCTGAAGTGAAATCAGGTTCAGATATTTTCTAACTGTATAACCCTAGGCATTTAGGGTTAGGGTTCCATTTGCCTCAATTTCTTCATCTGTGTAATGAGTATAGTAATAGCACCTACCTCCCAGGATCAAATGAGATAATATTTGTAAAGGACTTGGCACAGTGCCTGGCACATAGTAAGTACTATAGATATGTTTGCTATTATTATCAACTATTTAATACTAATTTTGTCTACTTCACAATTTCATAGACAGAAAGGCTTACTTTCTCTTGTTTCCCAGAGGCCAAATACAGCTATAACTTAATATTTGTCAAGTCATCATGGTGCCTTGCTCTGGACCCTAATGATAGGAATATGTTATACACTAGTCATTGCCACCAGGCACTATGGTGACGCATACAAAAACCCAAAGTGGTTTTTCACTGTGGACCCAGATTAGCCGGACATGGCCAACTGAGGAAGTGTGCAAAAATATTTTATGCCACATGCATTCACAAGCATTCACAGCTTATCCAGAATTGTAGCTTCCATCCTACATGTACTGACGAATAGTGAAATGGCTGAAAGATGGGCAAAATGATACAGAAGCAAGAGCCTTGTCTAATCAGACCACAAATAATAAAAAAAATAGCCATAATTATCCTAAAAATCAATTACATTATGGATTGGGGGTTGACTTTTAGGATGGCAATCATGTCACAAAAAAACCAGATGTTTCATATCAGATGCCATTTCTTTTGAATTAGAAATTTATGACTCTAGCTTATTCAAAGATTTTATTACATGAAAAAACATTTCAAGGACATATATTTTCATGAATGTTTAAGTCTTCATATGAACATTTTAAATTTCTACAAGTAAATCTCCCTTCCTCAAACAAATTTGTTCCTGAAGATTTGCTTGCTTATGTATACACTAAGAGCCATCGCCATAAAGCAAATCTTATTTAACTTAGTAGTATTGTAGGAACTAAAAATGCATATCAATTAGAGGGCATTGAAGAGGAAAATTTTGGATGTGATCAGTTGCAAATATATAAAAAAATAAGAAACTATAAAGAATTAGCCTAAAAGATGTCATCAGGAAAGTATGTTTAAAAAAGAAGATGGACTAGGCATTTGGTGAGACCATACGTTTTCTGCCAGTTTCAACTACAAATGCTTAGGACTTTGGCTACATTATATGTTAAGTTAGGTTTTAGTGGGCAAGCTTGGGAACCTAACTGCCATTTACAACATTGGTTCTACGAGTAAGTTCATTCTAAGTTCCAAACAACTATTTTGCAAAAGAGCTTGTTCATAAATTAGAGATTGGCTACACAGTTATCCCTTCCACACGGGAGGGGTGGAGGGTTAGGGGTGCGGTGCCCCCTTGATCTGGAAAATCCACATAAAAATTTTTGGCCCTCCTTTCCTACCCAAAAAGTCTGATTTTTTTCTTTTACTTTTATGGGGTGTTTGCAGTACCTTATTGTAAAATTTGGGTTAAGTCATAGAGGTCATAGGCTGTGCGTCATCTGTTGGCCTTCATGTGTCATCTGTGGTTTCCACAAAACTCTCCCAAAATTGCCATTTAATTTCTTATGTAAGCTTGCGATATATTGAAACCCCAATAGGGAAAGTTGTGCTGTGGAAGGGATAACTGTATTTTGTCAAAGGGTTAAACTTTCTGGAAAATTTCTCTAATTTCTTTGAAGTTTAAGAGTTTTGATGTCTGTATTCCATCACCTTTAAAACCTGATTGTCAGACTGTGGGTTTAACATTCCAGGGGTTTGAAATAACTGGGAATTTTGCCAGGAGTATTGTTGAATAATTCCCAGTGTTTCTTAGAAAGGGGGCAGATTGTTTCAATCTGGCAAGTGCTCGACAAAGGAAAAACAAACAATTGAAGAAAAAAAACAGTTAGCTATCCCAATACTTGGCTACTTGTTGTCAGAAGCACAAAAGCTACATCTAAAACTTATCTAAGGAGGTTAGCAAGAGTTTATTTAGGGAGGATAGCCTTCATTATTTAATGACCTCCTGTATAGACTGTGTATGATATTTAATGAATGCATTGTTGTTTAGTCACGTCCAACTCTTCATAGCCCGTGGGCCATAGCATGTCAGGCCTTTCTGTCCTCCACTATCTCCTAAAGTCCTGTGAGGTTTTCTTGGCAAACATACTGGAGTGGTTTGCTATTTGTTTCTCCAATGGCTCTTCATTTGTCAGAACTCTCCATTATGACCTGTCCACATCTTGGGTGATTGCATGGAATTGCATAGTTTCATTGAGCTATACAAGCCCCTCTGCCATGAAAGGCAGTGATGTAGATGGGGAACGAATATATGTTATTGCCTAATTGATTTTGAGAGGTTAATTTTTCTCAAATACTCTATCAAAACACCCAATGAGTGTGGGGAAGTTTTGATTTTTACTTGAATTTGTGTCCTAGTTAACTTTTTTTGTATAAAGAATTTGAATTTTCCTAGTATTTATCTGAAAAAATAGGGGCCATTCTCCAGTGAACTTAATACTTTCCTGAGAAAATAAAGGCCATTTATGAGTAAACTTTTTTTTCTTTCCTTCTCTGTATCTTAAAATTCCTTGACATCATCCCTTATTTATTCCTCCTTTGTTCTTCTCTGTGATAACGAGGGCATTACTAGCTGTGTGACCCTGGGCAAGTTGCTTAACCCTGTTTGTCTCAGTTTCCTCATCTGTAAAGTGAGCTGGAGAAGGTAACAACAAACCAATGAGGTATCTTTGCCAAGAAAACTCCAAATGGGGTCACAAAGAGGAGGAGACAACTGAAACAACAGGACAACATAATGAGGAGGAGGAGGAAGAGGAGGAAGATGATAATTATTATTATTTTTGTTTCCTACTCCCCTTTATAAAGGTATGGTGAGAAGGAAGTGTACTCAACATCTGTATGCTAATTTTAGTACAATCTCTTTCTGCTTCCCTTCCCAATCACAGATTCTCATCCTTTCTTTTCTGTTAACTCTGCTTCAAAATCTAATCCAGACTCCTTAGAGTTTGTTTTGCTTAGGACTAATCCCTTCCTTAATCTATCCTCCCTTCTATTCCCCCTCCCTTTTCCTCAATCCCCCTTGTTTTCCCTTTGAGTGAAATATATTTCTGTACCCAACTGTGTGTGTATATATTATCCTTCCTTTGACCAGTTCAGATAAGAGTGTGGTTCAAATGGCGCCTGTTCCCTATACCTTTTTTTCTTGTTTGTATAATCTCCTACTTGTGTATCCTTAACTATGAGATAATTTTCCCTATCCTTCCACTTTTTTCTTCTTCTCCCTTCTTCATTCTTTTTTTTTTAAAAAAAGATCATCAAAATGTAACAAAACAGCTCCTAGGCTTTCTGTCTTATTAGACAACCTCTCTGATCCTAGATGATGACAGGGTTCTGAGGAGGCATATGTATCATCTCTCCATATTAGAACATGAAACAGCAACCATGAGGGTTTTCCCTTCCCAGCTTGATTTTTTTCTTTTTTTTTTTTTCTAATTAAAGGGGCCATCCCTTGATCTGCTTCTTAAAGAGGCCTGTTCACTGAATGGGCATTACCTCAACTGAGTACCTGAAAAGGCCTGAGTCTAAAAGGGCCAGTGTCTCCCAATGCATCCTGGGTCACCTCCAGCCATCCTGATGAATATCAGGTTACTGGATCCAGATGACTCTGGAGGAGAAAGTAAGTCTGGTGACTTTGCATAGCCCTCCCTCACTCAAATCAAAGTCAACTACAAGTCATGGCATCATTTTGCTGATGTCATGGTCCTCCTCGAAAATGAAGGACAAAAAAACACAACAATCAGAACATGAATATTTTATCCTCATTTCATTCCTTGCTTGATTAAGCTTATCTTTTTAGTGTTGCTTTTGACTACTGTGTTTATATTTCAAAGTTTCTATGCATCTCTGGTCTTTTCATCAGGCATGCCTAGAAATCCTCTATTTTGTTAAAAGTTCATTCCCTGGAGCCAAGATTGTGGCTGGAAAGCAGGAACTTGCTTAAGCTCTCCCCCAGGTCCCTCCAAACACCTGTAAAAATGGCTCTGAACAAATTCTAGAGCTGCAGAACCCACAAAATAGCAGAGGGAAGCAGGGCTCCAGCCCAGGACAGCCTGGATGGTCTCTGGGAAGGATCTATCACACAGAGCTGGGAGTGGAGCAGAGCACAGCCCAGCATGGGCCACACCAGACCATCCAGACTGGGAACCAGGCAGAACAGGCTATAGTGCCCTGAATCAGTGAGCTGTGGCAGTTACCAGACTTCTCAACCCACAAACGACAAAAGACAACAGAGAAGGTTAGTAGAAAAACTGCTAGATTGGAGTGAGAGGAGTGAGTGGCCAGCCCCAATGGGGGGAGGGAAGGCAGAAGTGGTGCAGCTCTGCTGTTGTTTCCAGAATTCCAGCTGCAGTTGCTTCCAACCCCAGGCCCACCCAGTGGGAAGAATTAAGCCACAGATCAGAGCAGGAGTGCAGAGCCTGCTTGGATTGGGGTAGCAGTCCTGGTTGGCCGTTCTGGGGGAAGGAGGAGCAATGGTATGGCAGAGCTTGCTGTGTAGAAGTAGCTCCAAAAACAGCAGCGCAGCCCCTAAAGCTTGGGTACAAGCAATCATACCCTGACAAAAGCTCAAGGGTTAAGTAGTTGGCTGGGAACATGAACAGGCAACGAAAATGGACTCAGATTCAGACTCAGACTTTAGAATCTTTTCTTGGTGACAAAGAAGATCAGAACATACACCCAAAAGAAGTCAACAAAGTCAAAGCGCCTACATCTAAAGCCGCTAAGAAAAATATGAATTGGTCTGACACCATGGAAGAGCTCAAAAAGGATTTGGAAAAGCAAGTAAGAGAAGTAGAGGAACAATTGGGAAGAGAAATGAGAGTGATGCAAGAAAATCGTGAAAAACAAGTCAATGACTTGCTAAAGGAGACCCAAAAAAATACTGAAGAAAATAACACCTTAAAAAATAGACTAACTCAAATGGCAAAAGAGCTCCAAAAAGCCAATGAGGAGAAGAATGCCTTGAAAGGCAGAATTACCCAAATGGAAAATACCACCTTAAATATTAGACTGGAGCAAGTAGAAGCTAGTGACTTTATGAGAAATCAAGATATTATAAAACAGAACCAAAGGAATGAAAAAATGGAAGACAACGTGAAATATCTCATTGGAAAAACCACTGACCTGGAAAATAGGTCCAGGAGAGATAATTTAAAAAATATTGGACTACCAGAAAGCCATGATCAATAAAAGAACCTAGACATCATCTTTCAAGAAATTATCAAGGAAAGCTGCCCTGATATTCTAGAGCCAGAGGGTAAAATAGAAATTTAAAGAATCCACCAATCTCCTCTTGAAAAAGATCCCAAAAAGAAAACTCCTAGGAATATTATTGCCAAATTCCAGAATTCCCAGGTCAAGGAGAAAATACAGCAAGCAGCCAGTAAGAAATAATTTGAGTATTGTGGAAACATAAGCAGGATAACATGAGATCTAGCAGCTTCTACATTAAGGGACTGAAGGGCTTGAAATATAATATTCCAGAGGTCAATGGAGCTAGGATTAAAACCAAGAATCACCTACCCAGCAAAACTGATTATAATGCTCCAAAGCAAAATATGGATTTTCAATAAAATAGAGGACTTTCAAGCTTTCTCAGTGAGAAGACCAGAACTGCATAGAAAATTTGACTTTCAAACACAAGAACCAAAAGAAGCATGAAAAGGTAAACACGAAAGAGAAATCATAAGGGACTTACTAAAGTTGAACTGTTATGTTTACATTCCTACATGGAAAGATGATGTATGTAATTCATGAGACCTTTCTCAGTATTAGGTAGTTGAAAGGAATATACATATACAGATATACATATATATATATATATTATATATATATATATATAGACAGAGGGCACAGTGTGAGTTGAATATGAAGGGATGATATCTTAAAAAATAAAGTCAAATTAAGGGGTGAGAGAGGAATATATTGAGACAGGGAGAAAAGGAAAGACAGAATGGGGTAAATTATCTCACACAAAAGAGGCAGAAAAAGCAGTTCTATTGGAAGGGAGGAGGAGGCAAGTGAGGGGGAATGAGTGAATCTTGCTCTCATTGGATTTGACTTGAGGAGGGAATAACATATGCACTCAATTGGGTATCTTACCCCTTGCTCTCATTGGATTTGACTTGAGGAGGGAATAACATATGCACTCAATTGGGTATCGTACCCCACAGGAAAGTAAGGGGAAGGGGATAAAAAAGGGGGGATGATAGAAGGGAGGGCAGATCAGGGGAGGAGGTAATCAAAAGCAAGTACTTTTGAAAAGGTACAGGGTCAAGGGAGAAAATTGAATAAAGGGAGACAGGATAGGATAGAATGAAACATAGTCTTTCATAACATGAGTATTGTGGAAGTGTTTTACATAATGATACATGCGTGGCCTATGTTGAATTGCTTGCCTTCTTAGGGAGGGTGGGTGGGGAGGGAAGAGGGGAGAGAATTTGGAATTCAAAGTTTTAAAAGCAGATGCTCAAAAAAAGAGTTGTTTTTGCATGCAACTAGGAAATAAGATATACAGGCAATGGGGCATAGAAATATGTCTTGCCCTATAAGAAAGTAAGAGGAAAGGGTAAGGGGGGGAGTCGGGTGACAGAAGGGAGGACTGATTGGAGAATGGGGCAATCAGAATATATGCCATCTTGGAGTGTGAGGGAGGGTAGAAATGGGGAGAAAATTTGTAACTCAAAATCTTATGGAAATCAATGCTGAAAACTAAAAAATATTAAATAATAAAATATGGAATTTAAAAAAAAAGAAAAAAAAACTTCATTCCCCTCTTCCTCTCCTCACCTAAGATTATACTTTTTTTCTGGGTAAGTTATTCTTAGTTGTAAGTTTATATGGATTGTATTCAGAACTACTCTATTCCATGATCTCTGCTAATTTATAGTATTGACTGCTATACTTTCTATGATTCTCAGTGTGGTTGCTTATTACTTATAATTTTTTTTCTAGAAGTTTACAGTATTTTTCTTTGACCTGGAAACTCTTGATTTTGGCTACATTTCTGAGAGTTTTCATCTTGGGGTTCCTTTTAGGAGATGACCAGAAGACCAGAGACATAGGTAGGGCTCTTTTCCAGTGCTAAGCCAACAATTATAGAAGAGTTTGCTTGGAGAGACCATAGAAAGAGACCATGTGTAGAATCCAGGAACATTCAGACCCCAAACTAAGATCTTTGGAAGTAGATTCCAGAAGACTTAAGGTACCCACACTTCTGCAAACTTAAATTGGTTGGCTGAGAATGAGAACTGAAATACTATATACTCTCAGCAATAGGTCAGTTGATTCTAAGGATAAATTCAAAAAGTAGGAGCTCAGACAGAAAGAAGGAGGAAACATTAAGAAAAACCTAGGTCTTTTTCCCTGTGAGTTAATGAAAAGACTGAGAAGACCTACATTATTTTACAATTGTACTCAATTTGTTGGTATATTATATATCTCTTTCCCCTCAACCCTAACCACCCCAAAGTTTCTGCATAATTGTTGGTAGTAGACTCTTCATAATATCTAAAAGAAGTGTGACGTCGAGTTTTCATAGAACAGGATTAGGAAAAAGACCTGTTGGGGGCAAGGGCTATTTCTAGAAATAATTAAAGTATAAAAACAAAAGTTATCAATACATTTTTAAAAGAAAAATTTGGACAGCAAGAATAAAAAGATATAATTCCTCTTCTTTCACTGCTCCTTAGGAAAACCTCCATATTGAGGCCAAAGAGAGGTGGTACTTGTAGCTAGAGACTGGCAGGAAACACTCAAAATCTGGGACTTGCTAATAAAAGAATAAAAAAGTAGCATTATGGGTGAACAGGTTCTCAGGGTATGCTATTGAACCCCTAGACTGTGGTACCACAACTCATCATTCAGTTGGAAGTACCTTGGCTTGGACTGAAAGGAAGAGGTTCAGGGTAAAGAGGTGGAATTCAGCTATCTTTTTACAGATGGTAATGAGAAATGAAGGTGAATACTTTCTCCCATTTTTCAGAGCAGTTCTTGGACTGAATGAAAACAAATAATTGTTTTTGAACGATTTATGTTCTGATTGAACTATTTATGTTCTGATTTAAAGTATGAGATCCTTTAAAGGTCTCAAAATGACATTCTACTGTAAGGACACATGAGGGCACTCTAATTACCAATACAGAAAAATGTTTTCATAGCAATGACCATTTTGTTTCAAACACAGTCTCTCCATTGTAGTTCTTTGATAGCTCTGTTACTGTTGAACTTTGATAGCACTGTTGAACAGGAACTCCTTGTAAATTTTACTTTAGGGCAGAATTAGAAAAATTTAATTGAAGTTGCAAAGAGGTGTATTTGGGCAGGACATAAGGAACATTTTTCTTAACAATTAAAGCTAACAAAAAGTGGAATGGGTTGCCTTAAGAGTCACGGGCTTCTCTTCACTGTAGGTCTTCAAGCAGAGGCTAGAGGACCACTTGCCAGATATGTTCTAGTGCGGATTTTTTTTCAATTACACATAAAACATTTTTAAAAAATCTCTTTGGGATATAGACCTAGCAGTACTATTGCTGAATCAAAAAGTATGCAGAGTTTTATAGCCTTTTGGGCATAGTTCCAAATTGCTCTCCAGAATGGTTGGACCAAATCACAACTCTACCAACAATGCATTAGTGGGGGATTTTTTTTTTGAATACAAGGTCAAGCTAGACACAGCTCAACTAAGGACTCAAGGGCTAGGAATGTGTACCAGTCCCTTTGTTTTATCTGCCATAATGGATTGCCCTGAGTTCTCTGCCTTGTTGTTGCCTGTCTTCTCAATTAGGTTATTAGGTTCCTCAATGCTTCATTTTGTCTTTAAGTTTTCTGAGGATCACCTCCACCTTTGACATGAGTCTATGGTTTCCATTCTCCTCAAAAACAGAGGTAAAAGATATATTCCACATACAACATAAATCATGGAACAAATCATTTATGTCCATGTATCAGTAAGGCATGACTCATGACATGGATGGTGACCATGGATGTGCCTGTATAGTTTGGAATCGGAAAATATTAGAGACTCTCTGTATAGAAGGCAGATGAAGTAAAACATTTATTCAGACATCAGAGGATCAAATCTCCAAACCAGTAATTCCAATTCAACATAACAACAATTGTATCCCAAAACCAAGAAGTCCACTTCAATGTAACAGCAAGGATATTAAAATGCAATATCGCAGCAAGGAACCCAGCCATCCTATAACCTTACCCTCTACTAAGGCCTTCCCATAAACACTCACTCATGAATCCTAACTGTCTGATTGGCTGCATCCTCTCCCCCTGCAGTTCTGAGAGCCCTTGCAGTTCTCTCTCCATCTGTGTGTCTCTGCAGTCCTCTCTCTCAGCCCTTCCAGTTGTCTCTTTGTCTCTCTGTCTCTCAGTCTCTTTCAGTTCTCTGTCTCTGAGCTTAATGGCTGCCCTCAGGATATATATACCCTGTGAAGGCCTGGGGCCTAGCACCTAGCAGCAAATGGGTGTAGACCTGGGGCTTAGCACCTAATAGCAAAAGAGTGTGGACCTGCCTACAAGCAAGCCTCTCCTAAGCAAGCTTCCCTTAACTAGCTCCACCTGAGGCCTATTGAATGGGTGGGGAAGATATTTGATCACATTAGCACCACAGTCCACGTAGAAAAGATGGCACTGCGAATAGAGTTTTGGACCTGGACAGGAGAAAACCTGAGTCTGAATCCTGCCTCAGACACATACTAGCTGTGAGATCTTGGGCAAGTCACCAATTTCTCCCTGTATTATTTTCCTCATCTATAGGATGAGGATAATAATAGCATCTGTGTCTCAAGGTTGCAAGGACAATGAGATTATATTTGTAAAGTTCTTTGTAAACCTTCAACGCACTATATAAATGCTAACTATTACTTATTTGTTAGAATAATTAGAACAGAATTCAGTAATTTTTCACTACCAGTTAAATGAAAACTCTGTTGGGAAAAAAGTTTCTTTGTAAGGCTATTAATTTGCCATTTTACAATTCACCTTCACAAAGGTGATCTCGGTCACCAAGCAGGATTTTCTGTCCAATGACCTGGCTTTCTCACTGAGGAGGATTCTTTCCTGGCCTTCAGTGCATTCCTGGTGCTACAATATCCACAACCACTCTGGTAGCTGCTAATTCTTCTCACCATCACTTACAGGCCTTCTAAAACCTTTCAACGTCCATGAGGTCAATGCTAAAGGAAAGAAACAAATGAGAGATAAAGGGAGCCATGGACCTCAGTATAATGATGATTAGTTAAATCCCAGCTCTCCATGGGAAGCTGCAACCTCCACTACTTTTCTGTCAAGGTCAAAGAGCATCTTTCTCCATTCCTGGCTGAAATCCCATCCTGTTGTCTGGAACAAAGACAAAGAGTACCACCAGTTGGTATCTGCCTCTTCATCTCTATTTGATGCCCAGATATGATTACTGATTTTCCAGCCTGGCAATCAATGGGGAAGGGAAAGCAGGATTCAATCTAGCAATGAGTCACATAAAGCCAGAAGCAAATAGAGAATATCTGAGCATGCTCAAGTTTCTGCATGATCTCCTGTGGACAGGCAGAGAAAATCTGCACATTTTCTAAGTGTTGGATGTTGGGGGTAAGTTTGGTATAAGAGTGGGGATGGCTCACAGGAAGGACAGGGCATCTGCTTTATTCTTTCAGGTGGCTGTACTAGATGACTGTTCAGATCTCTTCCAATTTTGTGATCCTATGATTCTGTGCTCATATTATTTTAACTTCTCATGTGCTTATCCTTTATCTATTCAGTAAGCCCATCAAAGATTGGGACTGTCTTAGCCTTCTTTGTATCCCACAAAGCTCAGCGCATAGTGCAGAATGACTAATTCAGTGGATGTAAAGGGAGAAATGTGGAGCAATAAAGACCTGACAGATTTCCCCACCAAGAGGGCAGAGGGGATGAGGAAATAGAATAGCAAAGCTGAAACTGGATGAAGAGCCCAAAGAGGAGGCACAGAATTAGTAGAGGACAGTGCCACTGAAGCAGAGGGCAGAAAATACTTCAGGACAAAAGGAGGCTGTCAGTGCTGTCAAGCATAACTTGAGAAATAGGGGAGTACTCGAGCAGGTCAGCCCGGCTTAAGCATTCTAATAACAACGGTATCACCCCTTCTCTCTTCCTCTAGCCCCAGTGATAGTCAAATCACACTGTAACCATAGTGTTCTGTTCTCCAACCAAAGGTAGCTGTTTCTTCAATAGAAATTTAGTCCTAAGGTTCAGTCAGTGCTGGCCTTGTAGGGGTAAAAAGCTATGAATTTCAAGATGAGTACCTAAAACTAGAAAATCTCAGGGGAAATTTGGAATGCACAATAAAGACTAGATGCTAGGGCAGGCTGGGCTTTGGGATGGCCCAGGATGCCAATGGTCAATGCTAGTGCCAGGAGGTTCTGGCTTGTGTTCAGGGGCCAAAAGTCAGAAGAAGTCTCTAAGTAAAATCCGAGAAACGAAAGTGGAATGGAGCTTGTTCTACATGGGCAGAGGTAAGTAGCAGGAAAAAAAGACTAAATATATAAAGAAAAAAAACAGAAAGAAATACTAGAAGATAGACACACATACGCCAATTTGGATATTCCCTCCAATCTTGCAGATTTCATCCATCTGTGCCTATGCATCCTATACAAACCGTGTCTAGGGTTGACACAGAGGGTCTGCTTGTTGTACCATGGATCTTCCTTGCTTTTTCCTCACAAGAGGATGCTAGTGGAGCACATGGGTAGTCCACTGGTTATCCCTTGCTTTCATCATGTGACTAGCTTATCTTCCTTTTCAATCATATGTTTCTTTGATGACGCCTTACTTAGATCTTTCTTCATAGTTTCTTATTTGTTCTGCTGGCTCACATTCAGCGTGCACCTCTCCATTGCCCTCCATGTGATACTCATTTTTCATTTATTCAAGATTATGGCATCTCTATGACTTGCAGTCATACAATACTGGTAGGATATTGATATTTTTAAAAAATCAGACTTTGTTTATAGAAGAAGTTTGGGATTATTAAAGAAGCTTTGAAAACTCTTCAGTGCCCTGGGGTTTGATCCAATTAATAACCGTAATCATTTTCCAGGCATTACCATCTGTAAGGAATCCTTAAATGTGGACTCTGCATTAGATCTCCTCTATGGCAGTAGAGGACACCTTTGCTGAGAATGTATCTCCTTTTGTTCTTCACCTGATATTCACGATCAGAGGATCATTGAATAAGATTTGCTCTTTTGTTTCCTCTCTCGAGAATCCTAAATAATATTGGTGAATGTTTGGGAGACATTTATTGGGAGAGAAGTTTTAAGGGGATATTTTGTTAGACCAAATCGAATGCTTTTAATAATCAACAAAAATAAACAGAATAAACTACTTGAAGAGAGGAACTCTTTAATTACTATGTTTGTATCCTTAGCACCTAGCCCAGAACCTGGCACATAATGAATACTTAATGAATGCAAAAGATCAGAAAATCTGAAGAGACATACCAGAAAGGTAATCCCCACAGGTCCCAACAATGAAACACTTTGGGATACACTCCAGATCTGTGCCAATACCCAGAAAGCCTTAGTTCTCCCCTTCTCTACACGATCACAAACTATGAGAGGGAGCACGGCATGAAGAATAGCACCCTTCCTCAGTGTACTTACCCAGGAGACATCAATCCCCAACCCTTCCAATCCTTCCAAGGCACAGGAACACCTCTACAGCTTCCCAGTCAGGGGCTTTGATAGAGGGAAGTACCTAGACCTGTTTTAAGTTCCAAGTTCAGAACTATGGCACAGGGACAAAGACTAGAGACCACAAGGATTCCAACTCATCCATCTATGACTATAGGGAGGTGTCAGGGCAAAGTGCCTAGAATCCTAGGCTCAGTTGCCCTAGCAGGAAGCTCAATCTCTTTCCTGGTAACTCAGCTCAAGAAAGCTGCAGAGGACAGAGCCAAGAAGATATTATCATCCAGGCTGGCTTGCTGCCTTACTCCAGACTGAGGACTAAGAGTATAGTAATTTTTTAAGCAAGCCTCCTCAGTGGGGAACCAGAGTGAAAACAACTCTAGCCATTTTAAAGCCAAGAGGAGTGTGAAAGAAATAGCAAAGTGTGGGGAGAGGGGAAAACCTTCATTAGTCATTGTTGGCTGAGAAGCTAAAGACATGAGCAAGCAGAAGAAAACTATACAGCAAAGGAGTAAATACTTGTAGTTGAGAGAATATAAGATAAAATTCCAGAAGAAGAAAATAATTTTGAAATTACAAGAAGAACACAAGAAAAGAAAAGCATAGATTTGTTAACAGTGAATGGGGAAAAATAATCAAAAGATAAAGAATGAAATTAGAAATCCTTAAGAAAAACTTGGAAGTAGAATAACCGGTTTAGAATGAAAGGTGGGAAACCTTATTCAAGTAGTATTTATTCTAAAAAAAAGTAGCTTGGAGAACTCAAAAATTCAATGACATAATAAGAAATATTACAATGAAGCCAAAAGACTGAAAGGCATTAGAAGACTGTATTAGGTATCCACTATTAAAACCTTGAAAAACAACATGTGTAAAAATAATTTGATTCATTAACATTCCAGAAAACTATGACCAAACAAAGAACTTAGATATCATATTTCAAGAAATTGTAAAAGGAAACCACCTTCTGCCTACAAAGGGTAAAATAAAAATGGAAAGAATCTGCAAATCACCACATGAAAAAAACCCCAATTTTAATAATTCATAAATATGATTGCCAAACTCCAAAGCTTTTATGCCAAAGCCATAAAGGTTAGGAGTTATGGATAAACTCTTGGTTACTTTTTTCTGTATTAATAAATTCTCAAAATATTTATTTTTAAAATTTTTGTATTTTATTGATAATTTTATTTTTTTTATATCATATTCATTTTTCCATATATCCCTCCCTTCCTCTCTACCTAGCAAGCCATCTTTTGTAACATACTGAAAATAGAAAATAATTACAGGAAAACTAACCAATAATTATCAAGCATTCATTTTTTTTCTCCCTCTGATCTCTGTCTGTCCATTAAAGAAAGGGAATTACAGAATCCTTACATCACATAATCAGTCATGCGAAATTAAATTCCTATGTTGATTATGCCTAAAATGTGTTCCTTATTATGAATATTAGTCCATCATCTTTCTATTATGAGTTGGTCAGCATTCTTTATCAGGCCTCTGAAACCATGATCAATCATTTAGTTACTCGTAGTTCCTAAGTCTTTCATTATTGTTCATTTTTACAACACGGAGGTTAAAGTTGAAATTGTTTTTCTGGTGCTGCTAATTTCATTCTACATCAGTTCATACAAATCTTTCCATGTCTCCTTGAAACTGTTATCCCATTTCTTACAGCGCGGTAATATTCAATTACATCCATATACAATGTGTTCAGCTGTTCCCCAAGTGATGGACACCTCTTTAATTTCCAGTTGTTGGTTTGTGTATGTGTGTACATCTTTTTTCCTTTTTTGCTACAACAAAATGAGTTGCTATAAATATTTTTGTATATAAAAGACAGTTTTCTCAGAATTTTTCCATTCCTTGATTCTCCTCCATTAGGTACCTGGTAAATTAATCCTTTAATCTCCTAGCAATCATATTCCTCTAGCATGAACTTCTTCCATATATACTTTGCTTATTCCAGCTGCTTTCCATATCTTTTTTCTTGTTGATGTCATTTTTGCTTCAATCTACAAGTGCATCTGGCACTATGATATTAATTTAAATTAATTGAAATGTACCTTGCTGTCTTTAACTGCGAAAAATATGTTGTAAAAATCTTTGCACAACTTTTACATTTTTCCAGTTTTTTTAAATCATTTTTTCTAACATTTTATCCTTAAATTGGGGGAAATGTCATTTAATCATATCAACCACTCAATTTGACAAGCATTTATTAAATACCTGCTATGTACCAGGCATTGTGCTAAGGGCTGTGGATACAAAGAAAGGCAAAAAACAATTCCTGCTCTAAAGGAGCCCACAGTCTAAGAGACAATATGTAAACATTTATGTACCAACAGGATTTATTCAAAGTAAGCTGAGATAATTTCAGAGAGAAGGCATTAAGATTAAGGAGGACTGAAAAAGACTTCTTGTAGAAAGTGAGATTTTAGTTGAGACTTGAAGGAAGCCTATGAAGTCAGGTGGTGGAGACAAGGAGGGAGAGAATATACTCCAAGAATGGAAAACATTCAATGAAAATGCCTGGAGTCAGAAAATGATTTCACATGATTGAGGTATGCAAATAGATGACTATCTAATAAGTAAGTGGAGGTGAGGGAGGAGGCAAAACTTGGACCCTTCCCTCATATGAACTGACTAAAAGGAGGAAAAAATAAAAACATACAGAATTGGGTACCAAAATACAGCCAAAGATATTTTTATATTTCATCCTGGAGGCAATAGAGTATCACTGGAATTGAAAATAGGGAGTGACCTGCACTTTAGGAAAATATATTTGACAGCCTAGTGAAGGATAGACTGCAATGGGGAGAGACTTGAGGCAGAGAATAACCAGGAAACTACTGCCATAGTCCACGGATGAAGTAATAAGGGCTTGTACCAATGGTAGAGTCAGGAGTTGGTGGAGAGAAGAGAGTATGAGAGAGAAGATATCATAGAGGTGGAAATAATAACACTCAGCAATTAATTGGATATGGGTAAAGAGAAATAGTGAGAGGGAAATTATGGTACTCTTGACCATAAAGGGAAGTTAGGAAAAGAGGAAGATCTGTAAGGGAAATAACAAGTTTAGCTTTGGAAATAGCAAGTTTAAGATGTCTGTGACACATCCAGTTTGAGATGCCCAATAGGCCGCTGAAGATTTCAGAATGAAGGTCAGGAGAAAGGTTGAGGGGGTGGGTTATAGATCTAAGGATCATTTGCATAAAGTTGATAGTTGAATCCAAGAGAAATGATGAAAGCACCAAGTTGACAGGGCCCTAGGGGACACATACTGTTAGTGGGTGTGACCTGGATGAAGATCCGCCAAAGCAGACTGAAAAAGAGTGGTAAAACATGTAGGAAGAAAACCAGTGGAGAGCAGTCACTACGGAGAGTAGTTTCAGTTGAACAATAAGGTCAAAAGGCAGATTTCAGAGAATTAAAAAGTGAGAGCAAAGGAAGTGGAGGCACCAATTATAGGCAGCCTTCTCAAAGACTTTAGCTATAAAAGGGAGGAGACATATGAGATGATAGCTAGGATGGATGGGTCAAATGAGGCTTTTTTGAGGATGAGGAGAGACATGGTCTTGTTTATAGGCAGTAGGGAAGCAGCCAATAGACAGGGAAAGATTGAAGACATGTGAGAGTGGGGATGATAGAAAAGGCAATCCTTTGGAAAAGTTGGGATACAATGGCACCCCATGTGCAAGTAGAAAGGTTTACCTTGGCAAGAAGAAGGGCCACCTCTTCATATTAGATAGAGGTAAAGGAGGAGAGAGTAGCAGAAGGCATTTGAGTGATGTGAGCTCAAGAGGAAGGGGAAGAAAAGAACTTAGTAAATGTCCTCAGTTTTTTCAGTGAAATGTCTCACTTGCCATGCTTTTTTTAGAGTGCTTTTACTCTCCATGCTTCTCTCTATTTTCTGAGATTATACTGCTCATAATCTTCCTTCTTGGTGAGATTTTATAAGAGGAATGATATTCTAAACCAACATTACACATCTCTCCACTTGGCAAATAAGTCAAACATTTGCTAGTTTAAGGTGATTTTAAGGTTTCTTTGGTCTCCATATTCTAGAAACTGATTTACGGTGATTAATCTTTGCATGAAAATAATATAATCTATGCCTATGTAATTTCTTTCAACTACATCACATTTTCTTCACTAGTAACTTATTTGAATGGGTCAGAAAGAAACTGGTTTATTTGGACATCAGGTCTTTGTCTCATTTTGATTCCTTCTTCCAACTTCGTTTTAATTTTGATCCTTACTTTATAGTCCATGAGCTTACTGTCCTGTCTGTTAAAGTATAAGTAGTTTCATTTTGTGATGTTGATTGGTGTTCACCATTTCCAGAGAATTCTGATTCTCTTCTCAAAAAAAAGTGGGTATGAAGCTTCTGCATGGTCTATTAGTCTTCAACATCTCTCATTCCTTATTGCTGATCCATATTGCCTAATCTATTTCTCACTGCCCTCTGTTTAATTTGATGGCTCATCACGAAATTTCTTTAACTCCTCGTTCCTCGTAAATGACATTAGTGTGTAAACTGTCATTATTTTCATGGTAGCTGCAAATATTTATGAGCACTACACAGTACCATAACCAAATATCCCATGAAATAGTTTTTTGGTTGCCTTTGGATGCATGAAAAGCCAATTCTACTGCTTCCTCTAGGTTTTTTTTCTCCATAGAAAATCTGCAAGCAATGCTTCCAACTAACTGCAACATCCTTTTGTATTCTGCAATAAAGCAGGAACGTCGAGCTTCATATGATTTAATTCCTTCACTAGGATGTGCACTTGTTGGCCACTGGCCACAGATCTTATGTTTAAAGTACCAACAACTAAATTCAAGCTTATAGATAATAAAAAACAATGAGGTTTTTGGTGCTCTCTACCATACTTTTCTGCACCTCTGCCACCATCATTGCAAAAATTGAAGAGGTTCATAGGACCAAGGACCATTTTGAATTTATCTGTTTCATAGGTCACCATGACCAAAAACTTCATCACCAAATGGCCACTCTGCTGTTGAGATGATCTCTATTCTCAGCTATCACTATCGGTCCTTAGAAAGCAGACAGTCTGTTGCCAGGACCATATTGAAGCTTCCAAACTTATGCTCTGGTGACATAGCTTTTGAGAACCTACTATTGCTTCCACACCACAGTGAGGCATCAAATAAGATGTTGTGGACTGTATATGTGTATGTGTATATTTTCTATACATTTGCTGGACCTATGATTTGACTGGTATATGGACTCTCCGTGACGGAGAAATCCCTCCACTAAAACAGACCAGCAGCTGTTCTGCAAACTATTGTCTTGGGAAGTTTCTGGGACATTGAGAAGTTAAATGATTTGCTGAGGATCCCATAGTTCCCATATGTCAGAAATCAGGCTTAAACATAGTTCTTCCTGAATCCCCGGCAACTCTACCAGGCTGCCTCACAGATGAACCACATAAACATGACACACATATTGACTCTACCAAAGAAGTGTCTCTCTTTCCATCTCTGTTTCTGTCTCTCTCCATATATACATATATAATACATGCATATTATATATGTGCATATGTATATGTATATGTGTGTGTATAAATATAAGCAAAACAATGAAGGAGGAAGGAAGGAAGAGTGAGATGCATCTATACAGTTATGTGGTTCTAGTAATTAAGATTAGGTCACGCAAATTTGTAATGGACCCAGTCAACAGTCAGCACAGTTACATGACTTTCTCTAGCATGGCTCAGCAATACAAGAGTAGGAGTGGAGAAGGTAGATGGTGTGGGTAACCAGGGTTAGGGTATGACAAGGTGAGACTGGCAATGGCGGGCAAGGGATTCAGGGGTAGAAGGTACTATATTCTGGAACTGGCTAACCACAAGGTCCATAGTGAATGCTGAAGAGAACAAAGTGAGGCCGGAGTCAAGGTGAGATGAAAGTTATAGGGAGGATGATGATTAAGTGTAAGAGGAATAATGACGAGGAAATAGAATAGGAGAATAGGAGGTTGGGTTCAGAGAGTAATTTCAGAGTTCTGGCTACTGAAATCTTGTTGTTGCTCATCTTTCATACTCAAAGAGGACCAAAGGCATCGCAACGTTGGAATCAAGGTATAGTGTGTTCAACTGAGCACACTTAGGGATAATGATGAAATCAACGTTAGATATGATTATCTCTATGGGTGGCTTAAGTGGAATGAAAATATAGACCAAGGACATTGAGGAAAATGAAGAACTGAGTGTCAAGGTGTCTAAAGGGGAATAAATTTGTATATTGATGCCACCAAGCATGATGAGAGGGGATGAGTTGGAGGGGAAGATGGTGAGCCAAATACTTTAATTCCTAAAACAAGGATCTGAACAAGATGATATAGAAAATGGAAGTAGATATCAAGGGAAGAGAAGATGCTAATGATGGTGGCATATAGGTATAGTCAGAAGGTGGCAGTGAGAAGTAAGGAATTGTCCTACTCCTCTTCCTAGCCTCTTATATAAAAGAATGAGTAGGAGAAAAAGACCACTAAGTATGGAGCAAGGTATCCAGTGATTAATTATCTTTTCCAGAGAAAAATGGGTTTCTGTTGGTGTAAGATAGAGTGAAATGAAGAGAACTAGGATGAAGGAGTAGAGGTGAGAGGGACTATTTATTGATGAAAAGGTTCTAAAGGGCACAATTGAACTGGAAGAATGAAAGAAATATGAGATATGGAGGGGTAGGCATGAGTTGGATAGGATTAAAGTTCAAGGAGAGATAGGAAAGGGAAAAAGTTCTTAACTCAGCAGATATCAATCTTAAATCACTAGGATGAGAGGAGAATAAGATGGAAAATTTTCCACTATATCATGTAAAGACTCTCATGCACTAGGGCCCTGCAAGGACAAAACAGGCAGTCAATGTAGGCTGTGGTGTTAATTTCCCTGATTGGCCATTTCTAACAGAGAAAATATGAGGGGAAGCAGCTGGTGGAGGTGTCAAGTGGAGACATTGGAGCATTTTGGCTGCACATATGGGTTACTAATTGGAATTCTAGTCATCCTATAATGAACTCACACTTGATATCAGCCCCACAATTTCATCCCAAGATTGAGGTGGGAGGATAAAACACACCACATGTGTAGCAAGACACCTTTCAAATCTGAGTCTCTAGAACAGGGACGAGGAACCTGCCAAAGGTTCCCCACTCCTGTGAAGCAAGGGCTCTCGATTAGCCTTGCTACCTGGAACCATGGGATTTTTGATGGCCCAAGTATTCAGAAAATGGAGCCAGATCCATGGGGAAAAAAGGCTCCAGCAACCATAGTCCTGAGGCAATAATTGTTTACAGCTTTTAAATATCTAGTGATGCTGGAAAATACATTTGTGATATTGGGGGAAGGGCTCAGGAAGCACTTGGAGTGAGTGATCTCAAATCGAGACAGAACCTGAAGACCCCCAAATTCATTCACAAAGAGGGTGGAAGACCTCTCAGAGTCCCAGTCCAGTATAAGTTGTTCATAGATCTCCACTTCATAAGCGGAGCTGTCTTTTTGTTCATCTCACCTCTTAGACTCCGGTTGTCTGAAGACACCTTGATACCAACTCCTTTTCTTCTGGCTTTATGGTATACACTTGCTCACCTTCTGTCTCAGACTCCAATCCATCAAAACCCTTGTTGTGATTGCCTTTCCCTGCCCTGGTATTTGCCAAATAACTAGCATGTATTAGTCCTGTTTGAGATGGTATGTATTAAAATATCAATTCTCAAAGTCTTTGGTCTCAGGACCCCTTTATATTCCTTAAAATTACCGAGGACTCCAAAGAGTGTTTGTTTATATGAGTTATGTCTATCAATATTTACTCAATTTGAAATTAAGATTATAAAATTTCTAAAATATATTCATTTAAAATAATAATAGTCCCATTACATATTAGCCTAAATATTCATTTGAAAAAATGACTATATTTTCCAAAACCCCAAAAAAAATTAGTGAAAGAATGGCATTGTTTTACATAGTTTTGCAAATTTCTTTTTTTGTGTGTGTGTGGTTTTGATTCAGCCTGGTTTAGTGATGACGATAGAATTCTGTGGCTCAGCTTCTGCCAGAGTCATAGGAACTAGGACCAGGACTTCCTACAGGATTCTGGAAATGGGGAGAGGGGAATGAGCTCAGAACACTGAAGTTTCAGCTGATTAGATCTTCTGGGAATGCTGCAACAGAACCATCTACTCCAAGAAATCCACCCCATCCTGGTAGATTCTCTGGCCTACTACTCTCTTCCCAAACCTGGGCCAGGTCAGCCTATTGATATATCTTTGGAGCTCTGCAGCATACACTCTGGGGTGGCATCATCGCCAGGGTACACTGGCTCCTGTGGAGCCCCATGAGCACATGGCAACAGCAAGAGAGACATGCAGCAAGAGAACACCAGAAGAGAGAGCCAATGTTAAGAGGTAGCCTTCCTGAGTCCACAAGGAGGTGAGCTAGCCTGTTGTGACGGGAGGTACCAGAAACCTTCAGGTCAGATAGGATCCTGCAAATTTCTTTAATGATTGGCTTAATAGGAAACAGCTGGATTCTTCTGTTTGCTTCTATATTCAATCTGTCATAATATGCTGTTTCGGTTGAAGTATATGAAGGACAAGAGGCATCAGCCAAATACATAGTTGGAAAAGGGAAGGGAAATTTTAAGACACATAATATTTTAGTATTATTATAAAAATAGTTTTGACGTTGTATATCCCCAGAAATGGTTTCAGGGACCCCCATGGTTCCATAGACCATACTTTGACAACTACTTCATTAAAGGATTCCATGTATTCCCTTGCTCCTGGTAGATGATGCTTTGGATTTCTAAGTTGCTGCCAAGCTTCAACTCTCAAACCCTTGACTTATTTCTGACATTACAATTGTGGGAGTTTAAACCATAGCCTTCCTATGCAGAGCTCAGACTTCTGCCTGGTTCTCTTCTAATTTCAATGCGCTACCCAATCAATCTGGCTCCTTCACTTCCTATCTCCTGGCCTGGCAACTGGAGACTGTCACTTTTACCATTTCATCAATTAAATTTGTGATTTCTGATTTCATAATTTAATGTTTCATATATAGCTTTTAAACTAAAATCAAATCAGCTGTGAAATAAAGTGAGCTTAAAAGATTTCCTCAGTGGCCAATTAGAAACTACAAATGTTCCTCTAAAACTTTGCTTAAGGGATAGTTGATCAAAGTGTATTTAAATTCTTTTTTTTATAAATTTTATTTAATATATTTAGTTTTCAGCATTGATTTTCATAGGAGTTTGAATTACAAATTTTCTCCCCATTTCTACTCTCCCCCCCACTCCAAGATGGCGTATATTCTGGTAGCCTTGCTCCCCAGTCTGCCCTCCCATCTGTTACCCCACTATCTTTCCATCCCCTTTTCCCTTTCTTTCTTGTAGGGCAAGATAAATTTCTATGCCCCATTGCCTGTGTATCTTATTTTCTTGTTGCATGCAAAAACTTTTTTGTGTTTGTTTTTGAACATCTATTTTTTAAAACTTTGAGTTCCAAATTCTCTCCCCTCTTCCCTTCCCACCCACTCACCCTCCCTAAGAAGTCAAGCAATTCAACATGGGCCACATGCGTATCATTATGTATAACCCTTCCACAATACTCACGTTGTGAAAGACTAACTATATTTTGCTTCTTCCTAACCTATCCCCCTTTATCGAATTTTCTCCCTTGACCCTGTCCCTTTTCCAAAGTGTTTGTT
>CM053627.1:79272108-79318388 GCA_028646595.1 Phalanger gymnotis
AGAATTTCCAGGTCAAGGAGAAAATACTGCAAGCAACCAGAAAGAAACAATTTGAGTATTGCAGAAACACAATCAGAATAACCCAAGCAGCTTCTGCATTAAGAGATTGAAGGTCTTGGAATACGATATTCTGGAGGTCCATGGAGCTAGGATTAAAACCAAGAATCACCTACCTAGCAAAACTGAGTATCATGCTCCAAGGCAAAATATGGATTTTCAATGAAATAGAGGACTTTCAAGCTTTTTTCATTGAAAAGTTCAGAGCTGAAAAGAAAATTTGACTTTCAAACACAAGAATCAAGAGAAGCACGAAAAGGTAAACAAGAAAGAGAAATCATAAGGGATTTTCTAAGTTTGAACTGTTTTGTTTAGATTCCTACATGGAAAGATGATGTGTATGATTCATGAGACCTCAATATCATAGTAGCTGAAAGGAATATGCATATATGTGTATGCATATATATACATATGTGTGTGTCTATGTATATATACATATATATATAGACAGAGGGCACAGGGTGAGTTGAATATGAAGGGATGATATCTAAAAAATAAAATCAAATTAAGGGATAAGAGAGATATTGAGAGAGCGAGAAAGGGAGAGATAGAATGGGGTAAATTATCTCACATAAAACTGGCAAGAAAAAGTTGTTCTGTAGGAAGGGAAGTGGGGGCAGGTGAGGAGGAATGAGTAAATCTTGCTCTCATCGGATTTGACCTGAGGAGGGAATACCATACATACTCAATTGGGTATCTTACCCAACAGGAAAGAAGGAGGAAGAAGATAAAAAAGGGGGGACGATAGAAGGGAGGGCAGACAGGGGGAGGAGGTAATCAAAAACAACCACTTTCAAAAAGGGACAGGGTCAAGGGAGAAAATTCAATAAAGGGGGATAGGTTAGGAAGGAGCAAAGCATAATTAATCTTTCACAACATGAGTCTTGTGGAAAGGGTTTTACATAACGATACACTTGTGGCCTATGTTGAATTGCTTGCCTTCTTAGGGCGGGTCGGTAGGGAGAGAAGAGGAGAGAGAATTTGGAACTCAAAGTTTTAAAAACAGACATCCAAAAACAACAACAAAAAAGTTTTTGCATGCAAGTAGGAAATAAGATACACACACAATGGGGTGTAGAAATTTATCTTGCCCTACAAGAGAAGAAGGGAAAGGGGGATGGGAGGGGAGAGGGGTGACAGATGGGAAAGCTGACTAGGGAACAGGACAACCGGAATATATGCCATCTTGGAGTGGGTGGGAGGGTAGAAGTGGGGAGAAAATTTGTAATTCAAACTCTTGTGAAAATCAATGCTGAAAACTAAATATATTAAATAAATTATATTTAAAAAAAAGCAGGTCAAAGAACGTGTGCTAGCAGGCTATCTTGGGTATGCTACGGTGCTTGCTATTATGCTTCCCCATCCACCACCTCGGAAAGTATAGGGAATATATTTACTAGTGTCTTAATTAAATACTTTTACTAGTAGATTGGAAACTCTTTTTTGGTCTGGTAATAAAGAGTGTTGTGCTAGATGGAGGCTGGAGCTATAATCTAACTGATTACCCATAACAGCCACATTGAACCTGGGAAACATAGCAAAGGGCTTCAGAGACAGCATTCTCCCAGATTTGGAGGGCCCAGTTGTTATAGAAATAATTCTACTAACAACTCAGAGCTGTTTTATAACCAGTGTGGGTACTAGTACACTCAAATTCTATAGTCAATGAAAACCTACAGTAAAATGCAAATTAACTGTATAGTGCACCTTAACATGTATATGCCTTTAGTAAGTGTGCGAAGAGCAGGCAGAGTAATTAAGTGCACATAGATGGTTCTAACAAGTTTAGAATATTCCAAGAAGTTAAAGTTCTTACTTAGTGTACTTTTTATTACATCTTGGAAAACATTTTTCCTTTTTTTTCTTTTTCCAAATGCTGTCATGGGACACTTAACAGCTCTGTGACCATGGTGAAGTCATAAACTCTCAGAGACTCGTATCTCTGAAATTTTATTGAGAATCAGTTGGAAATTATGATTCGATATGTTTTCCTTTACACACTT
The DNA here is from genome assembly GCA_028646595.1 of Phalanger gymnotis. Classification (NCBI taxonomy): domain Eukaryota; kingdom Metazoa; phylum Chordata; class Mammalia; order Diprotodontia; family Phalangeridae; genus Phalanger; species Phalanger gymnotis. The sequence continues at coordinate 79,274,169 of CM053627.1, forward strand.
TTCAGGAGCATATTAATTGTACAAAATATGGTCAAGTAGTATAGAGAACATGGGTTTGGCTGAAAAAGGTTATTGGAGGCCTTCCTGACGGTGGTATGGAATTATATTAGATGGAAGCCAAGTCTGTGGAGCTCCAACAGAGTTGGAGGATTAGGTTCATGAACAAAGGTTCAGTCAAGGAGTATTTTAATGAATGAAAAGAAAACTCCATATAGTAGTTTTCAATCTTAAAACTTAATAAAGATTAGATAAATGAATGCAGTTTTTTTCCAGCTCTCTGATTAAAGAATGAAGTAATAATTAGAGATTAATAGAATAAAGTGTCAATTTTAAAGACATATATACACACATATTTTGTTTTGTAGCAGAGAAGCTGAAAAGTAAGAGAGTTTGGAAGAATCAAAATAGAATATGAAGATTACTAGCTACTTAGCCATAGCTGTCACTTAAAGTTTCAGAACCTCAGCTTACTCATCCATAGAATAAGCAACCCTCTCAGACTACAAATTGCAGAATTAGTGCTGATCTGCATTGGTGAAGGAGTTTCCTCATAGGGTTAATGATACTTCCATTGCCTACCTCGTAGGACTTGTAAGAAAAGCACTGAGGTCTACCTAAGTGGGATTTCATCAGTATAGGGAAATCCTGGCGAGGAAACTCCTTCTTCCAAAGCAGATCAGCAACCGTCTTGCAACTTGCGTAGTCTTTGAGAGTTGGCTGAACACCAAAGAGATCAAAGGGAGAGGAAAAGCATCCATATGTACAAAAATATGTATAGCAACTTTTTTTTGCAGTGGCAAAGAATTAGAAACTGATGGGGAAGGGCTGGACAAGTTCTAGTATATGAATGTGATTCTAAGAAATGATATGAAGGAGATCACTTCAGAGAAACTTAGGAAGACTTGTATGAACTGATGCAGAGTGAAGTGGGCAGAAGCAGGAAAACAATTAATACAAAATCAATAATATTGTTGAGTTAATCAAGTTTGAAAGACTTAGGAACTCTGATCAACACGATGACCAGCCATGATTCCAGAAAACTAGTGAGGAAACATCTTACCTATCTCTTGACAAAGAGGTGATAGACTCAGAGGGCAGATTGAGCTTTTAAACAATTTTGGAGAGAGCCCCTGTGGGAATTTGTTTTGCTTGACCATACATATGTGTGACAGGGGATTTATTTTCGTTTCTTTCTCAGTTGGAGGGGAGGGGAAAGTGGGAGGGAGAGAAGAGAGATTTTTGTTGATTAAAAAAAGGGAGAGAGAGAGAGACAGAGACAGAGACAGAGACAGACAGAGACAGAGAGACAGAGAGAGACAGAGACAGAGAGTTGACTATGACACTGAGACATTAAATGACTTTGCCCAGTATCACATGGCTAATATATTTCTGGGTCAAGATTTGTATCCAGGTCTTCCTGGGTGATTCCAAGGCTAGTTTACTATCCCTTACACCACAGTGACTCTCAAGTGTCAGTTTATCATTATAATGATAAAGGATTAATAAATAACTCAGCAACCCTTAGGGTAGACCTGAGAAGACGGTGACCTCCAGATTAGTCCAGAACAGAATTTCCATGTTTCCATAGGATAACTTTCAATCTTATTTATCCTTTACATTTTGGCACTTAGGCACTACTGTTTTGTAACTAAATTTTGTCGCCAGTTCCCCAGGAAAAAATAGCAGATTAAAATAAATGTTGGCTTAATTGAGGCTTTTTGTTGCAGGAAAACATTTCCGTTTATATCTATGAGTCTGACTGAAACTTAAATTTGGATGAGCAGAAAGTTGATTGCGCTAGTATTCTTTTCTCACCCAAGACACAGTCAAGTAAAGCCTCTAGAGCTATGCTGTGTAGTTTTTTGGTTTAGTTTATTTTTATTATTAAATTATATTTGCATAGCACTAACAAAGGCTCCTGTACTCATTAATTAATAATAATAATAACAATAGTAATAATAGCTAGCATTTATATGGCACTTTAGGGTTTTCAAGTCTCTTTACAAATTATCTCATGTTATCTCACAACCACCCTGGGAAGCAGGTGCTATTATTATTTTCATTTTACAGGTGAGGAAACTGAGTCAGACAGAAATTAGGTGACCTTCCCAAGGTCACATAACTAGTATATATTAGAGGCACAATTTATACTTAGATCTTCCTGACCATAGATCCACCCCTATGTTTCAAATCTAACTCGTGTAATTTTCCATTTCTGTTTAGAATCTTAAAATAGAGGCTCAGAACATTAAGAACTTGCTATTAACTTTCTAGTTGCATTTTTAGTAGTATAGCTAAACACAGTGCTTAGCACATAGTAAGTACCTAATAAATGCTTTTTATTCACTTCTTCACTGTACCTACAAGATAAATTCATAGACACACCGTGCATGAAAGATAAACTGATTAAGATGACAGTTGTGATGTATGTGACAACACATATTGTATTGCTCAGAGGTGATGTTCTGCATCTCTTTATACCCCCACTGACCAGCCCAGTGCTTTGAAGCACATAGTAGGTGCCTAATGAGTATTTGTTGGATGGGATTCAATTACAATAACCTTACGCCTTTTTAAGTTTGAAAAGGTAAAGCCATACTGCAATGGGGTAGAGATTTTACTTTTTTAAAGTTAAAATTGAATATTTTGTGAAGTAAATTTGCACTAAAAAAGGTCCAACAGTTGGAATGTTTCACACGTCCCCTCTTTCTTTTTCCTTTTTGTTATTGACAAAGAGTTAAAGGAGGGAATGAGATGACTGATTAGTCTCTAAACCATGTAGCTTCCCTTCCTGAGAAAATTGTGGAGGGTGAACATGAATCCTGTGAAGTGATGAGCTGATAACATTGGACCGAATTGAGAGAAGTGTGTGGGAAGGCAGGCGTTGTGTGAGATTCCTCTGCATTCAGCTCTGCCAAATCATGTCAACCTCCAATGAGCCTCAGCCGAGACATTGTAGACCAGCTGGGCCTGCCTACTGCACCATATTGTGTGATGGTTTTATATATGGAGAAATGTCTCTTGGAGAGATATAGAATCATATAATTTTTTTAGAACTGGAAGGGGCCTTAGAGATTGAGTTCCCACAAAGAACTCAAGGAACAAAATTTCTAAATTATTTCCATTGCTGACTTTAGAGTGAAGGAAAAAAGAAAACCCAAAACAATAGCCCTTTCTAAAGAATCCAATTAGACCTGAGTATATTTTTTATGCAGGTACAGACTCAGATACGTTCCGTATGTTGGAAAGTCAGGAATTTGTGATCCAATAGAAAAGTAGTCAGTCAGTCAACAAGAGTTTATTGTGTGCCAGGCACTGTGCTAAGCATTGAGGATACCAAGAAAGACAGAAACATGGTCCCTTTTCTCAAGGAGCTTACATGCTAAGAGGGGAAGCCAAATGCAAATAATTATATGTATCTCTCCATATATACATGCATGTGCATATACATAATACACATATACGTACACATATGATATATGTGTGTATACGTATATGTACATAATATCACATATGTATGTATGAATGTAGTAAATGGAAGTTAACTAACAGAGAAGACATTAGCAACTGGAGGGACCTAGAAAGGCCTTCTGCAGAAGGTAGGATTGGAGGAAAGTCTTGAAAGAAGGCTGGGGATCTCAGAGGTAGAGTATTCCAGTTCTATGAGATAGTCAGTGAAGTGAAAAAACAAGAGTGATTGAGAGATGAAATGCTGTGTGTGGGGAACAGCAAGAGAGCCGGTGTATCTGGATAGCAGAATGCTTGGAGGGCAGCTAAATGTAAAAAGACATGACGAGGAGGAAGGGGCCAGATTGTGAAAGCTTAAAGTGACAGAGCACTTTATATTGGATCCTGGATTGGGTAGAGAGTCACAGTCAGACCTATGGTTTAGAAGAATCAATTTGGCAGCTGAGTGACAGATTGGAGGAGGTTGGGATTTGTGGCAGGGAGACCAATTTAAAAACTGACAGTATTCTGAACGTAAAGTAATGAGAGCCTGTACTAAGCGGAGTCTTTATAAGGAGATAAAGGGATATAAAGATATGTTGTGAAGGTAAAAATGTTAAGACTACAGAAAGTTGGATATGTAAGATGAGTATGTGTGAGGAATCAAAATTGCAAGTACAGGTCATTGGGACAATGGTTTTGGTGGCTTTGACTATAATGCGAAGATTGGAGAGAGGAAAGGGTTTTGAGGAAAAGATAATAAGTTCTATTTTGGACTTGTCGAGTTTGAAATGCCTGGGTGGGGGGCTACCCAATTTGAAATATCCAAAAGGCAATAGGTGATATGAGACTGGAGCTCAGGACTAGAGAGAGATTAGGACTAGATAGTAATAATAGAGATGATGTATTGATAGAACAAAGCTATAAACTCAGCCCCATCAGGTCGATCTAAGCTAGTTAATCAATAATGAGGAGATTGTAGAAGCTGGCTTGAAGCTTAACATAAAAAAATAACAACGACAGAAGAAACTTAAGATCTTGGCAACTGGTCCCATTACCTCCTGGCAGATAGAGGGAGAAAAAAAGGAAGCAGTGTCAGATTTTATATTCTTGGGCTCAAAGATCACTTTAGATGGCAGCTACAGGCATGAAATTCAAAGATGGTTTCTTCTTGGAAGGAAAGCTACAGCAAATCTGGACAGTATACTAAAAAGCAGAGACATAACCTTGCCAGAAAAGGTCCACATAATAAAATCTATGGATTTTCCAGTAGCAATGTATGGCTGTAAGAGTCAGACTATAAGGAAATCTGAGAACCACAGAATCAACGCTTTTGAATTGTGGTGCTGGAGAAGACTTTTGAGAGTCCCTTGGATAGCAAGATCAAATCAGTCAATACTTAAAGAAACTAACTCAGGCTATTCATTGGAAGGTCAAATATGGAAGCTGAAGCTAAAATACTTTGGCCACATAATGACATGGGATTCAAAGACCATGATGTTGGGAAAGATTGAAGGCAAAAGGAAGAGGGAATGGCGGAGGGTGAGATGGATAGGTAGTATCATGCAAACAACCAATATGAACTTGGACAGACTTTGAGAGATGCTGGAGGATAGAATGGCCTGATGTGCTATACAGTTCATGGGATCATGAAGGATCAGACACAATTGAATGACTGAAAAACAAGAATTGAACACCTGGTATTTGCCTAAGACTCTGTAAGGCACTGAGAGGAACACAAAGTAGAATATGGTCCCTGACCACAAGAGGCTTATAGTCTAGAGGGGAAGAAGACATACACACATGAAATAGTTTTTTTTTTAGTTTGAGAGAGTTTCTGATTGTTGAAATATATGGTATAATAATAGTAACTTTAAAATTTTCAAATTGTTTTCCATACATTATCTCATTTGATACATTATGAGGTGAGTGTTGCAGTAAGTATAGTATGAACAGTGGTATAGGCTTCATAGCAAATGGAGATCATCATGAGATAGAGAGTGTATGGGAGAAGGTGGGTGTTGAACTGGTCCAGGATAGGTAGGATTGAAATAGTTTAAAAGGTAGAACAGGAGAAATATATGAGCAAAAAGCTTGGAAGCTGGAATGTGCAGGAAACATTCAGAAGACCTTTGAGGAGGAGTGGGAAAAAGAGGTCCATAGGGGGAAGTAGTGGGAGATCAAGTTGTGTATCTTGAGTACATTCACACAATGGAAGGTCTTGAATGTCGGGTTGAAGAGTTTGGACTTTTACTTTATGTCTTTGAGTGAAACGTATATTTCTTAAAGTTAGGAAGTATTTCACTTTGTATCTCCAGTGCTTTGAATGATATGGCATATAGTAAATGCTTAATGAAGGCAGCGGTTGATTGATATATCTGCCTATCCTTTATCCCAAGAAAACTATTGATAGAGCATTGCCCAGAAAGCACAGACAATGACAATGTCATCACATCAGTGGTCTGATTCTAAGTTGAACAGGGAGCCTCACAAAGCTCTGTGTAAGGCCCAAGGAGGGAAATATTGCTTCCCATTGGGACATAGGATCATATATTTAGAGCTAGAAAGGATGTGAGAGGCCGTGTAGGCTGACCCCTTCATTTTATATGTGAGAAAACTGGTACATAGAATGTATGAAGGCGAGTAATATGAAATTTGATTGGAAATAAGGCGGCACCTTATTATTAAAGGTCTTGATTTACCTTCCACTTATAAAGTCTCAAATCTTCCAAGCTCCCCCATCAAAATGATAGTCCTTTAAAAAAATCATACCTCAGTCTCTAAATGTTTTTACGATTTTTCATGTTTGGGGAGAGAGGTTGACCTCTTCATATCCAGTTGTCCATCCCTTTGGTGCCCTTGAAACTGTGTCGAAGACTTCAGAGTTGCAAGTATGATGGATATTTCAGACCATTTACATGTAACTGTTCTATGAGTAAAGAGATTTGGGGAAGATCGATTGAGTCACATGGTCAGCCACTCTCTGTCTTGCCTGCAGACATAGCACTTACACAGCTAAAACCTGTATGTATATATTGGTTTTTGGCTTTTTGACAAAACTCTAGGTCCCACCTTACCGGGGATTTTGGATTTATGTTTACTCTTATATGAATTCAAATCCTATTCCCTTTATTTCCAGCAAGAAATTTTCTTTCCCCTCCTCTGTGCTTGATTAATCACAATTAAATGTGCCCCCTCCCCACTCCAACCCCATAGCAAAGTATTATCTGCTTATGGCTATACTTCACATTTCCAGAAGGGGGCTCCAGAGACTATGTCGTTGTTCAATCATAGTTCAGTTCTGTATGACTCTTCATGACACCATATGAGGTTTTCTTGGCAATGATATTGGAGTGGTTTGCCATTGCCTTCCCCAGCTTATTCTACAGATGAGGAAACTGAGGCAAACAGGGTTAAGTGACTTGCCCAGGGTCACACAGCTAGTAAGTGTCTGATGATAGATTTAAACTCCAGGCCCAGCACTATTATCCACTGCACTACCTAGGTCCAGAGACTGTAGAGCTGCTGATATTGGAAGGTACATTTGCTACCTTGAGGATGCAAACTGACAGCTAAGGTGTACCTGGAGTCAGCAGCTCTGACTCCTTGTTGAAAGACCTAGTCTTCTATATCACTACTAATTAGAGAAATGCAAGTCAAAACAACTCTTAGGTACCACATCCCTCCTGTCAGATTGGCTAAAATGACAAAACAGAAAAATAATAAATGCTGGAGAGGATGTGGGAAAATTGGAAAATTGTTACATTGCTGGTGGAGCTGTGATCTGATCCAGCCATTCTGGAGAGCAATTTGGAACTATGCCCAAAGGGCTATAAGAATGTTCAAACCCTTTGACCCAGCAATACCACTTCTAGGGCTGTATCCCAAAGAGATCACATAAGTGGGAAAAGGACCCATATGTACAAAAATATTTATAACGGCTCTTTTTGTAGTAGCAAAGAATTGGAAATCAAGGGGATGCCCATCAATTGGGGAATGGCTGAACATGGTATGTGAATGAATGAATGGTATATGGTATATGGTATATGAACATGTTATATGAATGAAATACGAATGAACGTGGTATATGAATGTATTGGAATACTATTGTGCTATGAGAAATGGGGAAGATACAGACTTCATAATAACCTGGAAAAACCTACATGATATAATGCTGAGTGAGCAGAGCAGAACTAGAACATTATACACAACCACAGATATATGGATTCCGTGATGACTAACCTTGATAGACTTCACTCTTCTCAGCAATACAAGGTTCAAAGACAACTCCAAAGGACTCATGAGGGAGAGAGGTATCTACCTCCAGAGAAAGAACTATGGAGTCTGAATGCAGATTGAGGCACATTTTATGCTTGCCTTTTTTTTTCTCTTTTGTTTTTGTTTTTTGGTTTGGTTTTTTTTTTGGTTTTGTTTCTTCTTTCTCATGATTCATTCCATTGGTCATAATTCTTTACAACCTGACTATTGTGTAAATAAGTTCAATGAGAAGTTATATGTAGAAGATATATCGGATTCCGTGCCGCCTTGGGTTGGAGGGGAAGAAAATCTGGAACTCAAAATCACGCGGAACTCAATGTTGTAAACTAAAAAATAAAAAAATCTTAATTTAAAATAAAAAACCAAAAACTATAAAAAAAGAAAGACGATTCCAGTTTATGGACCTCCAGACCCTGAGATTCCCCCTAGAGTAGATTCCAAGTGGTCTTTGTAGTATTTTTATTGGTGATATTGTCTGTTTCCATGGCTACCCCTGTATCACTGGACATAGTGCCCAATTAAGCAGTATATAGTGACTTAAGTAAACCCACAGAGACATGGGCACTCCTCTTTTATCACCCAACCTCTAACCAAGATTCATTGAGTCTCAGGGAGGCAAGGGACTCTTTAGGTCTCTTTACGGGGTAGCATAAAATAATCTTATTGGTGCACCAATTTTTGGAGAGTCTTGCCATGCCCATCCAGAATTAATTAGGCACGGAGAACATGGCTGTTGGCTTTCCTACATTTATCTGATCGTGTGTATGTGTTCATTCCTATTTTTGGTCCCAAGTTATGTTGTAATGGATCCTCTGGAAATCTCCATTGTGCTTTCCAAGGGTCAGTTGCATGACCGAAAGGCAACATGTCCAGTTCATTTGTACATTTCCAGTTCACTCCAAGCTACCAAGGCAGAGCTGAGCCATGCAGGGAGCTGTCATGGTCTGGCTACCCTAACACTATTGGTAGCAATTTGGCATTACCTTTCTCCTTTCTCCAAATCTACTACTTGTTATATTGTGCTTCTTGGCTCACCATTTTATTTTACTCTCAAGTTAAAATTTTAGGATCCTGAGTACTGTGGGTCCCTTTGAACTTTTATGGTCTTAATTCTAACTGAGAGAAGTGCCTCAGAGAGCCCATACCTCATTTTTGACAGCCAAAACAATCAATAGGTGCCTACTTCAGTATGAATCAATGATGCAAGAGACAATATGCCTGTGAAACACTGCAAGGCAGTCAGTCTACACATAGACATTTAGAGACCTAGTTTGATGGAGGAGCTTGGGAGATTTGAGATTTTTTAAGTGAAAGGTAAATCACTGAGTCAATCAAGACCTTTAGTAATAGGGTGCCACCTTATTTCCAATTGAATTTCATATTACTCCCTTCCATACATTCTATGTACCAGTTTTCTCACATATAAAATGAAGTGGTCCGCCTACACAGCCTCTCAAATCCTTTCTAGCTCTAAATATGTGATCCTATGTTCCAATGGGAAATGATATTTTCCTCCTTGGACCTTAAACAGGGCTTTGTAATTTTTTGTATCTCTTTATGATGCTTCCTGTTCATATTGCTCTGATCATCATCTCCCACCAGGCTGATCTCCTGGACTTCATCATAATGTCCAGAAACTCATCATCTTACAAGATCACACCGACTCAGAAAATCACACTCCTTCACACCTCCTAGGGCATCCAGAGGGTGGATGGTGGACATCAGAGAGCTCCTCTCAGATCCTCCATTCAAAGATGGTACCCAGGGTGGCCATCTCATCATTTTCCACCTAACTGCAAAATTTCCACCTGACTGTGAGACTTCCACACCAGGTACCCTTTCTCCTCCTCCTCCTTTCCCTCCTCCAGATTTTAAGCTTCTTTTTATGTATTTCCCTGCAATAGATTGTGAGCTTCTTGAAGGCAGGGAATATCTGTTGACTTTGTTTCTCAGCACTTAGCACAGTACATGGCACGTAGTAGGCACTTAATAATTTTTTTTGACTCACTGATCATGATTTATATTATAGCTTTACACATTTTATTTCCCTTTATTAGCCTGAGAATTTCTTGAGGGCAGGAACTATGTGTTTAAATTTATCTTTCAACTGCAAAGTAACGAAGGTTAAATTAAAACGAGGGCAGTAGGAATAGAGAAGAGACAGCTTCAAGAATCATGTCAACAAAGAAATGACAGGACTTTGTGACTAATAAGATAGAGGGTTTGAAGGAGATGATAGAGTAAAAAAATGATACAAAAGTATCTGGGCTAGGACAGAGAATGGTAGTGTCATTGATAGAAATAGAAAAGTTGGACAGTGTCCTTTGAGTCACTCTGTCTCAGGATATCTGCCTGAAAAAAATATTATTTGAAGCATAACACCTTTTTAGCAGCCACTGTATCGGCACTAATATAGTCACTCTTAAAACACAGTTTTGAAAGTCCTTCTAGGTAGGTCACCACTTTTGATCTTTGTGTAGCCTTAATCTATCTTTTCATTTTGAGAATAATTTCCTTGTTATGTCTTATTCATTTATACATTTTGCCTTGATGCAACAATCACTTTCTAATAACCATCCCATAATATTTTCCTATAAAAATGTTTATCAATTTTCAACTAATTTAGTTACTATGACATTTAACTTTCTACTTTTATAGTTGACTATTTCTTAATACAAAAGCAAAAAGAAACCTTGGTCACCTGGAATTGACACCAACTATCGTATTTAATTTTAATTTTGTTATCATTTAATGCTATCTTCATGTACTTTAGTATTGAAATTGTATTGATTTTTCTTTTGGTCCTATTTTGCCCCACTCTGCAATAGTTAATACAAATCTTCGTACTCATGGCACAACAATAATATTTCATTACATGTGTATATCACAGTTTATTCAGCCATTCTCCAATCAATGGGCAGGGGCACCTAATTTGTTTCAAGCTTTTTGCTACAATAAATAACTGCTACTAACTAGGCACATATGAGACCCTTCTTTTGACCATTTACCACCTTTGAGTATAAATCTAATAGTGGTATCTCCTAATCAAAAGTATGAAGATCTTAGTAACATTTCTCATATAATTACAAATTACTTTACAAAGTGTTTTTAAACCAAATCGTAGATCTCTTGACATAATATAAGTGTGCATAATGTCAACAATAACTGTTTCCATACTTCACCATAATTGCCCTTTTAATGGGTTTGAAACAATTCCTCATGGTTATTTCAGTGTGCATTTCCTTTATCCGTGACTTGGAATATTGTGGTTCTTGATAATACATTACTTCTTTTTAAAATTGTTATTCCTTTGATCTAAATTATTTGTTTTAAAAGATCATTGTGTTCATGAACTAATAAAACAGGAATTTTCACTTAGTCATTACTATCAAGAGGTAATTGAAACACATCTATAAGATTATATCATGCCTTTAACCTTTATTACATGACAGTGGTCATAGAATCATGGACACATGGAACCATAGCATTGGAAGGGATCTCTGGGGTACAATCATTTATTCCTTGCTTACTGGATATAACAAATTTACAATATTCCTGGCAAGCTATCATCCAGCCTCTACTTGAAGTTCTCTAACAGAGATCTCACTTGCCTTTTGAGTCAGTTGATACCATTTTTGGACAGTTCTAGCTTCTGGGAATTGTTTTCGTTTGTTCCTTTGTTTTTTAGATCAAGCTGAAATCCACCTCAGTATAGCTTTCACCACTGATCTGGAGTCAAGCAGATGTCTAATCCATTTTACATATGATAAATGTTTGAAGATAGCTGTCTTGTATCCTTCAAATTATTTTTAATCGGGCTAAATGTTCCTAATTTCTCCAAATGATCCTTGTGCAGCATATTTTCTGGTCTCCACACTATTGTTGTCAATGCCCCAGTTTGCCAAGATCCCCACTAAAATGTGGTTTCCATAACTGAACACAAAGATACAGATGTGGTTTTACTAGGGTGGTCGTTGTTGTTCATCCTTCGTTTCAAAGAGGACCACTGGCATCATGAGTGTGATGTCTTGACTTGGACATGAATTGGATTTAAATGAAGCAGAGCTGAGCAAAATTGTCAGCCTCATACTGTCTTTCTGAGTCACTGAAGTCCAATGGCAAGACAAAAAGGCAAGATGACTAGTGAGTATAACAAGACTGTTACTTTTTTCTGCTTTAGACGCAAGGTTGGCATGAATGCAGCTGAGCTTTTGCCATGCCATACATGCCAACTGATTTATAATGAACATTACCTTCACTAGAATTAGGACTTTTTCCACAGAAATTATTTTCTAGCCATCCCTACAATTCTGCATTTGTACAGATGATAATTTTTAAGCTGAGCACAAAACTATACACCCATCTTTATTAAATTTATTTGCCAATTTGTTGGATGTGGGATGAAACAGGGTTTTCTGCTGTCTGTTTCTCTTATTATTATTAGGTGGATCAGGTGCTCAACTGGGAGTCAGGAAGACCTGAGTTCAACTCTCACCTCTTTATCAGTAAAATGAGGATAACAATAGTGCTTACTTCATTAGGTTCTTGGGCAGATCAAATGCGATAGTATATAAAACACTTTTAAAACATAAAAGTGCTATATGTATGATAATAATAATAGTATTCTATTTCCTTCGGGCCACCATTCCAACCTCTTGATATCTTTTGTGGGTCCAGATTTTGTGTTATCTATTTCTTTTTACTATCAGTTTTTTGTCATTTACAGATATTGGCATGCCACTTGTACCTGCATCCCAATCATTGCTAAAAGTTTGCTTGGAATAAGGTGAAAGGTAGAGGTTTTGTCAAACTGTTAGTAATCCCCCTCCACATTCACATCAATCGAGTAATTGCCCACTCTTTGGATTTTGTCAATTAGCTACTTCTGAACTGTATTCTATATTTCTACATCTTGCCAACAAAGATATTTAAAAGCCTTTGTCAAATGTTTTGTTAAAATTGCTGTGTATTGTGTTTATGGCATTCCTTTCATCCAGTCCAGTAAGCCTATTAAAAAAGAAATTGAGTTAGTCTGGCATGATTTATCTTTGTTAAAACTCTCCTGACTCATTCCCTTCCTAAATACTCACGAATTAATCCACCAATAATAGCTTCTAGAATTTGTATCATAAATACAATGTCAAATTCACTGTTCTATAAGGTATCTGCCTTATTTCCCTTTTGAAAAGTGATACAGTGAGTTTTCGCTTTTCATTGTGTTAGCCCAAAAGTATTCAGACCGAAACAGTTTGGAAATCTAGTGATATAACTTTTAATTGCTAGTGTTCTTTTGTTTATGCATTACCTTAATTACCAAATATATTTCCCCTTCCTCTATCAAATGAGCCATTTTTTTGTAAGAGTAAAAAAGAAAGAGAAGGAAAAATAAGTCAAAAAAACTAACCAACACATCTACTGAGTCTGGCAATGTTCCATGCCCATAGTCCTTCATTCTGCGAAGAATGGAGAAAGGTACATTTTCTTATGTTTCCTCATGATAAAGTTTATTCATGTTATTTAAATAGCATTCAGTTTCACTTTGTCATTGCTCTTTCCATTTACATTATTGTAGTCTATATTGTATATTGCTTTCATCATTCTGCTTGCTTTGCTTTGTATCAGATCATAAAAATCTTTCCGGGCTGCCCTGAATTCATTTTCATAGTTTCATACAGAAGAGTATCCTTCCATTATAATCATGTTCCACAATTTATTTAGCCAGTCCTCAGTTGATGGACCATCTTCTTTGTTTCTAGTGCTCTGCTACTACAATAAAGTGTTGCTATCAATATTTTGGTGTTAATGCAGGAATACGCTGGAGTAACAACTGATTCTTTAAAAATTCATGACATATTTTAAACTTCATTCTTCATTTTTAACACTTCCTCCCATCACTTTAAGTCTAGAAATAATCAAAGCAATACAACAAGCCCTGATTTTGTAAAATTTGCTCATTTCCAAGATGTAAATACTGATACTATAAATTTAACAATCAGCTCTCATGAGCCAGTATGAATTGACTCCAACACATCCTTGTCATTGGATCTTTATTATCTTATGGCACCTTAAGGCATATGTCTAGTAGTAGGATCTTTGGTTCAAAGAAACTATGTATAATTTGTTCCACTTTCTGAGAATAATTCCAAATTGTCTTCCAGAATGTTTTGCCCCCAATTCACAATTTCACCAGCAGTGCATTAGTGAGTGTGCCTTGCTTCCTACAGATCTTCCAACATTACTATTTGCCAATTTGTTGGATTTGGAGTAGAACCTCAAACTTGTTGTGATTTATATTTCCCTTATTATTTAGTAATTTGGAACAATTGTTCATGTGGTTGTTAATAATAGGTTACAATTCTTTTGAGAGCTCTTCATGTCCTTTAACCATTTCTCCATTGGGGAATGGCTCTTAGCATTATATTTGTGCTAATATTTTATATATCTTGATCAGACCCTTATCAAAGATATTTTGATGCAAAAAATTTTCCCCAGAGGACATCTTCCCTTCTTATCCTCATTGTATTTATTTTATTCATGTAAAAAGCTTTTCAATTTCACACAGATGAATTTTTTTTCTTTTCTGATTGCCTCTATCATTTATTTCTTTAAGAAATCTCAACCTTGCCATAGCTGTGAAAGTTTATCTCATTTGGTTCTCTTTTAAATTTGTTATGGTGTGACCTTAGCTATTCAGTTGCCATGTTCATTTTGAGATTACTGTAATATTTTTTATTTAATTTCTGCCAAATTGCTTTCTAGTTGTTTTAAGTGTTCTTGATAAATTGGGAGGTATTCCCTGAGTAATTTATGTTCTTGGGTTTATCTCTTGGTTATTTCTAGTTTATTGTAAATGTATCTTGTGTACTTATTTTTTTTTGGATGTTGCCTTCCCCCATCAGATTAAGAGTTCTTTGAGATGAGGGAATGTCTTTTGCCTTTCTTTATATCCCCAGAACTTTTGTACAGTGCCTGGTACATATTAAGCACTTAGTAAATGCTTGTTGACTGACTGACTGAAGGTTTTCTAACCTAGAGAAGAGAAATCCCTTCCAATTCTGAAATTATTTAATTCTATTAAAGTACGCTTAAAGGAAGGTTGACAAGAGACCCAGCTAAGCAATCATTCTAAGGATATTTAAAGATTAAGCCAGAAAGAGAACAAAAAAAAACCAGACAAAAATGGAAAAAGATCTGCAAAAATTTTTAAAACAAATTTCTTTCTTCATCAATGGTAGAGCTATCACTTTTGGGCACATATCATCACAGTTCCCAAAGTGCTGTATGAGGAAATATAAATGACAGAAGTGAAAGCAAAGATAGAAAGAACCTATGTAATAGGCCAAACATGCATAGAGGATGTCCATGCTGTAGGTGATAATTTTAAGAGCATCAAGGGAGTCATTCTCAAGATACCTGAAAGATGAAAGGACATTAAGTACTTGGAATAATTAGGATTTTTATTATTCTTAAAAAAAGACAACTTGAGAAAATAGTAGCACCTACTGACCTACTGACCTACTTTTTCTTCTCTATAAAATTTTCTTGAAACTAACCTGTGTACTTATTTAGAGTGTCCTTGATAAAGATATGAGAATGGAACAGAAAGGTTTTTGGCAAATGGTATTCTCCAGCAAGCCACATTCTTACAGTCACATTCAATGGGGAAAGTAAAGAAAATACAGACCCCACTGTAGGTGGGATTGTTTGTTGTTGTTTGCTGTGTATTGGTTGTTGATTACTCCAAAAGCACTTGATGAAGCAGGGCAAAGCAGTGCCTTAAAAGGTCTCCCCAAATAGGGTGGCTTCTATGAATAACTCAAAATTATACAAGATTCCTTGAAAAACATAATCACAGAGATAAATGATCTCTGATTATTAATATTGTTGTTGTTTGTCCTTCGTTTTTGAAGAGGTCCAATGACACTGTGGAGTGCATTACAAGCAAGACATAAAACAGAAGATGTATTTTCACCAAAGATTTTTCCTACTTTCATCAAGGACTATCATAAGAGTTAAAACTGGGCAAAGCCTTTAAAATCACCTGATTCAATCCCTTCATTGTCTAGAAGGGAGAACTGAGTCCCAGAGAGGTTTTGGTGTGACCAAGGTCACACAGGTAGTTTGTGTCTCTGAGAGTCCAAGTTAAAGAGTTATTCTCTATAGATGATGGAGACTTCTACACAGTCTTACTTATGGAAGATATTGTTCTGATCATATTAAGCTCCAACACCTTGTAGAGTTTCCTATAGGAGATCGATAATCATCCAAGAGTTTATCCTAATCATCTACATAGGGAAAAACCAGTTGGATGAAGAATTTTTATTGTCCAAATTATATGCGTTTGAATGGACAACCAACTGAGCTATTGTATCAGGATGCCTATCTTGGACATATACAATGGATGGATATAAACTGGGCTCAACTTGAATAAAAGGAAGAAAGCGAGGTTAATTGCCTTTGGGAAAATGCAGAGCTTTCAATTCCTCCAAGTTTTTCCCTAAAACAAAGGTCTCATCTTTTTGGAATCATTTTTCTTCTGGGAAAGCAATGGAGTAATGGATAGAGAGATAGCCTCAGAATAAGAAACACCTGGGTGCAAGTCCTACGTCTGACATATACTGGCTATGGAAAAAATCTCCCAGTGCCCTCAAGCAATTCTCTAAGAATGTGAGTTACCATCCCTGGGAAGATGGCACATACCTGTTTTCTACCCACCTAGATTATTTCCCCAGGAAGAGACAACTGTTTGCATATGTGGTATTTTCATATTTTTGAAGCCTGCATAGCAGCTAAAGCTGTCAATAATTTAAAGAGGGGAGATTTAGCTCTAATGTTTCTCCCCCTGGGGTTTCTGCCTTTTATAGTTCAAACAGATTGTTTTGTGACTGAAGAACTAACATTTCTGCCTTTAAGAGGCTGAGCTTCTTTTTCCCCAGGTACCTATTCCTTCCTCCCCGGCCTAGAATGACACTGGGGGAGATCACTGGGCTGGCAAATCAAAATTCTAGAAGGCAAGCTCTCTGAGGTCAGAGACTGTTTTTCTTTTCATTTATTTTTGTTTCTCCAGAACTTGCCATGATGCCTGCCTAATAGATGCTTGTTGGTGCCTAAGAGAGGCTTGTTAGCTTCTAGTTGACCCCAGAGGACAGAACCATGAGC
This sequence comes from Phalanger gymnotis, assembly GCA_028646595.1. Lineage (NCBI taxonomy): Eukaryota > Metazoa > Chordata > Mammalia > Diprotodontia > Phalangeridae > Phalanger > Phalanger gymnotis. The sequence continues at coordinate 79,291,053 of CM053627.1, forward strand.
AAGGAGCAGAAGTAGCAAAGAGGCATATTGAGTTTTGAGGTCAGAAGAAGCATTTATAACTTTCATTCAAGAATAGAAGAGGCTACTACAAAAGATAGTTGATATCCCTGCTTTTTCCCCCTCCTCCACCCACGGTCGTCTCTGGAGGTCTTCAAAGAAACACTTGATGCTCATTGGTCAGGTATTCTGTAGAGGGGATTATTAGTCAGGTGTAAGAGAGAAACACAAACAAATTCCACCCACGAACCACGATCGGAAAAAGGCTGGACTCAATTGGAGAAAAAAATACACTATGAGCATATAATGGAATAATGATGTGCATGCCCCTTTAAGAACTCAATGAGCTTGACTTATGGTTCTAATCTCCCTGTGGAAACAGGCCAAGCATCAATAAGTCTAGAATAAATAAAGAGCCACCTGTCAAGGGTTTCTTGGTAGCATGAGAGGAGGTGGCTGAAAAGGAGAGAGGAGACAGAAGAAGTTTCAGCTATCTATAAAGATAACAATGTAGACCAAGAAAGAGTGAAAGGATGAGTCTTAGGAAAAAGGAAGTGTAAGGATGTGGGACCCAAGGCAGCCTCAGGAGACTTTCCAGAGTAGATCCCAAGTAGAACGTCAGAATGTTGATTTGCTAGCACACCATCTTCCTAGGCTACTGACCTAGAGTGGATACATTTAGAGTAGTCTCCTATGGGATTTTTTATCCCCAGCAGGGGAGTGTTATAGTAGGGTGTCACACGTCACTCACTGCTGTAAAAATACCATCCCTGGGAAGATGACACATACTTGTTTTCTACCCACCCAGCTTGTTTTCCCAGGAGGAGACAACTGTTTGCATATGTGGCATTTTCATATTTTTGAAGCCTGCATAGCAGCTAAGGCTGTCAACACTTTGAAGAGGGGAGATTTAGCTCCAATACTTCTCCCCCTTGGGTTTCTGCCTTTTATGGTTCAAATAGATGGTCTTGTGACTGAAGAGGTAACATTTCTGCCTTTAAGGGGCTGAGCTTCTTTTTCCCTGGGTACCTGTCCCTCCCTCTCTGGCCTAGAATGACATTGGGGCAGATGACTCACTCCAGAAGTGCCTAAGAAATGTCACAAGCAGCCCTTGGCACACTGCAGACATATTGTTTTTGTCACCCCCTTAAAAAGGATGTCTTGGTTACGCTGTGCTTTTTCAAACTGAAAATATTCAAAATTTTAAAATGCTCAGGGAGGCAGGATGTTGCAAAACCCAGCACCCTCATGTGCATTCAATAATTTTATAATAATAATCTCTTTACTAGCTGTGCAGACCAAAAAAGACAATGCATATGTGTCTCCTAAAGTACTTGCAAGGAAACCTTTAGCAGAACATTGAACCAAGTTCAAAAGCATACCTTTAGTTTAGAACAATAAGCATTTATTAAACACCTATCGTATACCAGATACTATATTAACCGTGGTGATACGAACACAAAGAATGAAACAATTTTTCAAGACAAAAAACAAAGTTCTCAAATAGAAAGGAAAGCATTTTACACAGGGCCAAGACAAGAGACAAATGGATGTTCCTGCCTCTATAAATACACTACACAAGGGGAATAATTTTTGCTCATTGTCTTTGAAGCAGCTAGGTGGGGCAGTGGACAGAGAACAGGACTTAGAGTCAGGAAGACAATGAGTTTAAATCTTGCTGTATGACTCTGGGTCGGTAGCAAGCTCTCAGTCTGTTTCCTCATCGGTGAAATTAGGATAATAAGAATACCTGCCACAGAGTTGGGAGAATCCAGTGATTAACACATATAAAGTGCTGTGCAAGCCTTCTTGTTGTCGTTTTTGTTGTTGTGATCATTATTACTTTCTCAAGGATTCTGGCATTCAAGAAGTAGAGGTACTCAGTCAAAACACATTTTTATTAAGTGCCTATTATGGGCCAAACATTGCACTAAGTGCTGGAGACAAAAAAAGTAGTAAAAAAGATAGTCCCCTGCCCTGAAAATGCTTACAATCTAATGGCAGAGACAAGAAACAAATATTTACAAACAAGCTATATTGAGGATCAATGCGAAATAATTAAGAGAAGGGAGGCACTAGAATAAAGAGGGGTTGGGCAAGGCTTGCTGTAGAAGACGGGATTTTAGTTAGGGCTTCAGGGAAGCCAGGAGACAGAAGTGAGGAGAGAGAGCGTAACAGGCATGGAAGATAACCAGAGAAAATGCTGGGAGCTCAGAAATGGAGTATCCTGTTCGTGGAAAAGTGAGGGGGCCAGTGTCACTGGGTCAAAAGTACATTGGGGCTGTGGTATATGAATAATGGAGTCCTATTGTGCTATAAGAAATGATGAACAGGCAGACTTCAGAAAAACCTGGAAAGACTTATGTGAACTGATGCTGAGTGAAGTGAGCAGAACTAGGAGAACATTGTACACAGTAACAGCCACAGTGTGGGATGACTGACTTTGACAGACTTAGCTCTTCTCAGCAATGCAAGGACCTAAAACAATTCCAAAAGACTCACGGTGGAAAGTGCCATCCACATCCAGAAAAAGAACGGTGGAGTCTGAATATAGATGAAAACAGACTATTTTCTTTTTTGTTTGTTTCGTGTTATGCTTTTTTCTCATGGTTACTCCCTTTCATTCTAATTCTTGTATGTACAACATAACTAATGTGAAAATATGTTTAATAGGAATCTATATGTAAAGCCTATATCATATTGCATGCTGTCTTGGGGAGAGAGAGGGAAGGGAAGGGGAGAAAATTTAAGACTTATGGAAATGAATGTTGAAAACTAAAAATAAATAAATTAACTTATTAAAAAAGTACTTTGGGGGAGGTAAGGCAGAAGAAAATCGGAAAGATAGGTTTAGGTTATGAAGGGCTCTGAATGCCAAACAGAGCATTGTATATTTGATTTTCAAGGCAAGAGGGAGCCATTGGAGTTTATTAAGCAGGAGGGAGATGACATTGTTAGACTTGCTCTTTGAGAAAATCACCTTGGTGGCTGAATGGATTGGACTAGGGAGAGACTTGAAGCAGGCAGACCCACCAGTGCACTCTTGTAGTGGTCATGGCATGAGGCAATGAGGGCTTGCACCAGTGTGGTGGCAGTGACAGAACAGATGTTGCAAAGGTGAAATCAAAGGGCCTTGGCAACAGATTGGATATGGGGGGGTGAGAGATAGTGAAAAGTTGAGGATGACCTCAAGATTATGAGCCTAGGGGATTGCATAGATGGTGGTGCCCTGGACTGTAATAGGGAAGTGAGAGAAGTTAAGCAAAGAGGAAAGGTGGGAGGAGAGGGGGAAAAAAGGACAGGAGGCACAGAGCTACCTAGTAGACTCATTCATTCCGCTCCCACCTCAGCCCTCCCTCACTCAAATCAAAGTCAACTGCAAGTCATGTCATCATTTCCTTGATGCCATGGTCCTCTTCGAGAATGAAGGACAAATACAACAACCACTCCCATCATGTATTTATGTGTGTGCGTGGGGGGGAGTCTCTTAGGGAGCAAATGGGGAGGAATAATAGCTCCTATGTTAGCATAGCAGCTATGGAGATGGACAGATTTCTTTTTAATTGGGGAGGGTGGAAAGAGAAAAAAAAAAGATGCTTTACTTGCCCCAGATGATCTAATCAATCAATCAGCAATTATTTAATGAGCAATTAAGCATTTATTAAGTGACTACTTTGTACTAATCATTGTGTTAAGCTAGGGGGATATAAAAATAGAAGCGAAGCAGTCTCTGCCCAGCTTATATTTTAAGTGGATGGTGGCTGAGTGGGGGAGGCGGGAGGGAGGAGAAGGGAGAGAAAAGCACCCACTAAGTGCTTGGCACCATACTAGGCAATGTGACAGAGTAGAACCACAGTACCTGTACATGTTTCCTATCCTCAAGGATATAAGTATCCTAGTTTGGAAGTCAGAACTAACTCACAAGAAAAAGTTTTCTGGTATTATCTTGAATATAAGCATAAACATAATTAAGTGTTTGGTATAGATTCTAAATGGCCAGTAAAGGTTAGTGTCACCAGGAAAGGGCTTTTGGAGGAGGTGGATTCAAGATGTATTCAAAAGAATGGCATATTTTGTATGAGTAGAGAGGAGTGGATGAGAACTTTACAGGAAGGGATTTCAGGTATAGAACAAAGGCATGAACTCATCTGTGTGGTCAGTTATATAGCATAACTCTCTCTTATCCCAACTGTTAATAGACACTTAATGAGAAAAGTCATCTTCTGATGTCTCAGGGTGGTATAGAGATGACCCTAAGCTATTCTAATGGAGGGCAAGCTCTGGCAGCAGAGGTGGTACGGTGGAAAAAGATCTGGATTTTGATTCAAATCCAAAACACCTGGGTTCAGACCCCAACTCTACTAATTACACTTGTGAAACCTTGGGCAAATCAGGTATCCCCTCTGGGCCTGTTTTCTCATTTATAAAGTAAACATGTTTGGAGTTGTGTGGCCTTTAAAGTCAATCAATAAATATTAATTAGGCACCTATATGCTAAGAAGGCCTCTGCTAAACCCTAGGGATACAGAGAAAAGAAAAAGCAATTCTTGCCCTCAAGGAGCTTGCCTCTAATGGGGAGATACATGTAAATAAATGTGTACATACAAAGGAGAGAGAAAATGGAAGGTAACCTTAGAGAGGAAGGCTCCAGTAGGTGGGGAGAAAGCGAAGGGGCTGGGAAAGACTTCTTGGAGAAACTGTAACTTGAAGTAGGCTTGAAGAAAGCCAGGATTAGATGTAGAAGTGAGAAGGAGGAAGATTTTAGGCATAGAGGCAGCTAAGAAGATGGAGTGTGATGAATAAGTAACAGCAAATAGTCCAGCATGCCTGGGTCATATAGTGGATGGAGGTTCCTATGACTGATGCCAGGTCTCATAAAACTGGAAAGGTTCTGAGTACAGGTCCAGAGACGAACAGTCTGCCTATTGACTGAGGACCAGCCCGGGTAAGTTCTGAAAAGCTCATCTCCAGCTTGTCTGCAGGCTGATGACTCAGCCACAGCCACTCTTTGTGATCATCTGTCAAGTCACAGACCAGGTGTGATTTGCATCTGTGGAGCTTGGCACGCGCGTGCACACACACACACACGGCATGACAAATCCTTGAATCATTGAAGAAGGAGGAGGGGAAAGGTGCTATTCTCAACATTTTGAAGTAAAGTCTTTAGAAACCACATTTATTTTCAGTAAAGCAGCTCAGATTACCACTAAGCCTGAAATCCCAGCTTGGACAAAATGTTGCCTGTGGTGAATGGTTTTAGCTGCTGGTATAAACTCCTGATGGGCCCTCTCTCCCAGTTTCCAACCTTTGTATGAGGTTGCCAGAATATAATCGTTCTTTTCTGTCTGAGATCATAAAGTTCCATTCTTCTTTGCTCCTTAGGAGCCGAACACTTAGATACTATTTTGGTTACAATGTGTAGAATCGTGTTTTCTTTTCATTCTTAATGGATTTCATGGCTTGGGCTTTTATTTTTTTTGTTTGACATGTTAGTGTACATTCTTATCTGGATACCAAATGTATCACAAGTCAAGCTCTGATGAAAACCCAATGAAAGTAAAAACATGGAGGAATCAAAGATAAAAGAGACCAATGCCTAATAATAATCCAAAGAATTTCCTGATTTAGTTACATTATCAAGCTTTTGTTTTGGGTGATCCCAAGTCCCCTGTTGAAATATAAAACAATAAAGATTGACCTGTACTGAAAGACTGTCCACAAAGACCTGAATTTGATCTTAGACTCTTCTTTTGGAGAACCTTGGACCTTCCATGTCATATTTCATATTTTTTCCAAATACGCTCATTCTCAGCCAATCTGGACCATACCTCCTCAGTGTTGTAGGCCTTACAAGATCTTCCCTGCCCTGCCTGCCAAATAAACTCTTCCTATTCTTTCCCTTTGGAAACATGGAGCTCAGATTATATGAACTACTGGTTCCAAGGAAAGGAGGGAAATGGAAGGGAGCAAGGTTAATTGTTGGTTATTGAAAGGGACAAAAAAAATGAACTTTTAAGCACAAGACTCGAGAGAGGACCAAATAGAGAACTGTCCCTCAGATAAATAAACTGAATGGACCTGTTTAAGGGTGGACCAATGGCTGAAACTAAAAGGTATTGTGGTCTTTTATCTCTTTGCATAATAATAATTATATTATCTCAGTTGATTCTTGCAACACGAAGTAGGTACCATTTTTATCCCCATTGTATAGATGAGGACCCTGAAGCCAAGAGAGGTCAAATGAGGTGTCCAAAATGCTAAGTGTCTGAAGCAGAATTTGAACTCAGGTCTTCCTCACTTCAAATCCAACACTCTATCCATTGTGCCACCTAGCTGCTTTAGAACTTGAAAAGTTAAAACTCATCAGATGGAAAATCAATAACAGGAAGGAATATAGGAATATTACATAAGGATTATTGGTCTCATAACTGACAGAGTCGTTGGATTTCCTAAGTTTTATCTCATAAGAGAAAAATTCTCTGAGCACCAGGAGGTTCTGATTTTATCCATTAGAAGCAGATGGAAAGATTTCAACTGTGGAAAGAGAGGTATACACTTCTGATAAAGGATGTGTAGCTGCTGTATAAGTCTAAAGGTGGTTAGACAAAGTAGCATCCTGTTGTGTGGCTGGCAAAGTATGCTTGCAGTGTCCAGAAAGTCGTCATGAAGAGCCTTGAAAAAGTTCCTTGTCTTAAGGCAACTGCTTGTTACTATAATATGGAAACACATTCTCAGCACCCTTTTAAATTTAAAGATTTTAAGTTGAAAAGGCTTATCCTTATTTCATCAGTTCAAAGGTAGAGGAGTGGTTTTGCCTAGAAGGAGGGCAATGAGGACCAGGAGGGAAGTAATTAGCAGAGGAACTTCGTGTTGCGTATGTTGTGGGAGAGACTGGCAAATTATTCTTGAAGGGACCAAAAGAGAAAGGCTTATCGTTCAGAGTTTGAGCTGTCTCAAGTACACAGGTTTTCCTCATTCATGGGCCTTCCTGATCAGTTTCCAGAATTGTGTACTAACTCGTCCCCACTGACACATGTGTTGGAAAGGTACTGAGACCCAGGTGTATGTGTAGACTATGATATTTGTATTATTACTATATTTGTTTTATTTTGCATAACTGTGATAATATAAAAATTGTATTTTCATTAAGGATATATTTTATATTATCAAATTGTAATATTTATATAATATAAATGGTATGCTGACTGATTTTTTGTAAATGAAAAGCACATTAGGAGGGACTCATAAGCTTCAAGGAAAAGTAGCAGGAACATATACCCTCCAAAACAGGTTACCCCCAGGACTCTGAGAAAGTTTGAGTTGTAGCCACTTAGTGGTGGTCTATCTTTGGGAACCCCAGATGTGCCAATGTGAAGGCAGTTTAGGGTGAGTGAGAAGCAACCTAAAGAGTCAGAAGAACCAGCAGTGTTTCATGCTAGGTGTTATAGACGACTATTTTTTTGTCTGTGTGTGTGCCAAAGCACATGTGTGTATAAGGCTCTGATGTTACAATAAATTTTTTATGAAATATTACTTTATATTTTTGTTTGGGTTTAAATGGGATTTTCCCACTAAATAAATGATATAAGAGCCACAGTCTAAATAATATAAGTAGTTAAAATAATTTCATACTAAATCAATAACATGCTCTATTATAATACCCAAAATACCCAAAGTGAATTTAATTATTAAATATCCCTCAACCATCCTAACTTTCCTTCCTCATTAGTGACTACAGGATACGTGTTTACCATTTTGAAAAGCCCATCATTATGGTTGAATTATTGCTCAATTTTAATCAATTCCTTTGTAAACAACATAAAAGCTATTGCTCATGGAACTCTGTGCTGCATGGAAAAATAGCACTCTGTCCCATATTTCTTATTGTATCTGAACCACACAATGATTGAGGTTGTTTAACAATGATGGAAGCCAACAAGAGAATAAGTTGTAATCTGTCCTAGAGACTATTTCTTGCCTGGAAGACTCTTTCTGCCCAAAGAGCCATGTATAGTTTAGCACTGGCTCCCCATTAGACCTCACAAATGACCTGAGGATTTTTTAGTAACACAGCGTACCTTTGATTTCAAATCTAATTCTATGCAGGAGACCAATTCTTCATTGGAAGGGAGAGAAGTATATAGCAGAGAAGATGAGTGACTAGTCCAACACCAGACAGGTAGTAGATGGCAGAATTGGGATTTGAGCTCAGGTCTTCTTACTCTAAATCCGGTGTTCTTTCCATATTTCCTTTCTTTTTTTTTGCAGGGGGGGGGAGGCAGGGCAATTAGGGTTAAGTGACTTGCCCAAGATCACACAGCTAGGAAATGTGTCAAGTATCTGAGGCCGATTTGAACTCAGGTACTCCTGACTCCAGGGCCGTACTCACGGTGCCACCTAGCTGCCCCACTTTCCATATTTTCTAACGAATACATTGTGTGTATGTGTGTGCGTGTGCATACAATGTATATATATATATATATATATACATATATATATATACACACATACACACATGTATATTCAAATATATATGCTTGTATCTCAAATCTTAGTTCTCCCATTTTGTCGTCTATACTTATCTGATGTTAGGCCAATAACTCATCTTCTTTGGGCTTCGATTTTCTCAGATGTAAAAGGAAGAGGTTTGATGGAATGGCATTTAAACTCATTTCTAGCTCTAAATGTATCATCCTATGATTCTGTTGGGGGGGGAAGAGAGAGACGGAGAAAGAGATAGAGAGACAGACAGACAGACAGACAGACAGAGAGAGAGACAGAGAGAGAAAGACTATGTCTTCGTGACATGTGGGAACTTGCACAATATACATGGCGGCGGCGAGGTAGACTAGAGGACTTACTTCACTGCTCTAAGATCCTATGTTCTAAAGTACCTAGGTACTTTAGTAAAGGGTACTTCATCATACTGGAGGAGAGGGAAGGTGGGACATCACTGCCACTTTGGCAATGGCTTCACTTTGCTGGCTGAACACACATAGAGAGCCAATAAAAATGATAACAGCATCATACCTTCCTGACACTTGATTTAGACCCTTAGACTGAGGGTCATGTCAGATAACTTGCCCTACTTCTAAAACCGACTCATCGTATGTCTACCTCAACTTTCTCTTCTATAGGGTTTAAGAGATAGACAAACAAGGTCTTTGCTATAGATGCAGAAATGTTGCAGAATGCCAGTCTGTGCTGTTGCCTTATAGTGTTTGTAATGGCTTTTTGAGGCTTATCAATGTTTGAAGTCAAGCAGAATTGATCACTACTTACTGCGGGACATGATGGAAATTGCCAATACAAATGAAAAGAGATGGGAATGTTGATTTCTAGTCTCAGGACTCAAAGGGAGGTCACGATAATGAAAATGGAAAGCCTGAGATGGTGAAGAGGTGAATTTAATTGCCCTAATTCTTCTGAGTGCTGACTGGAAATCTTATTTTGAAAAGGATAACTCTGAAGTCTTAAAGCTGCCTAAGCAAACATCTTAACACTAGCTTGGGTGGAGCTGGGAGACTGAATAATCATAGAGTTGGAATGTGTAAACTAGCCCCAAAGCATGGTGGCCCAAGTGTTACTCTAAAGTAGGAGTGACTGTTCCTCAGAGCAGCAGTGAGCAATAATTGGGTCAGGCTTCAGCTGAGGGCAGCAGGAGCATCTCTATGGAGAAAGAAGTAACAGCTTCACAGGTAGAGAAAAGGAGAAGAAGGGGGAGCCTCAACAGATGACACTTGTGGTGCAGAGTGGCAACTCCAAGAGTTTCTACCAGGACCATACTTAGGAGCTATAGGAGATGGAGCCAGTAGAAGTAGTGAGGTACAGCTAGTTTCAAGGAGCTGGATCCCTAAGAACTCAAGCTGGAGAAGCTTTTTCTACTTATATAGATGTCAGATGACACTGAAATAGAAAACTTTCCTCTCTTCTAGCATTGTGGGAAAATTCTAGATTTTGAGTCAGAAGACCTGGTTCAGATCTCAATTCTGTCTGATGCTTACTACCCATGTGACCTTGGACAAGTCATCTTCTCTGGACTTCTAAAAAGATAGAGTTGGACTTGATGAGCCCTAAACTGTGTTCTAGTGCTAAATCTAGACCTTTAATTAACCTTTAGATGTGAATTCCAGAAATTTTACCCTTTCCTAACAAGTACATGAATTTGTAGGAGATGGTACTTATATATATACTCATGTGGGGGTAGAGAATCTTCCAACTGAATGAATTTTATTGTCATTTTCTTAATTAGGTTCTAATTAAATATTTTGATATTTGATTTAGGGTTACTATGTAGTATGTATTGTATGCAATAAGCACTGGATGGGGGCTCAAGCTATATTCCTCTCTAACATCAAAGCCAAGTAGGGAGATACTAGAGTTTAGAGGGAAACAGTTACAAGGGTCTTTAAAAGTATCCTCTAATTTAATTTTCAATGTCCTTTGAGGTACATATTAGTCTCTTTTTATAGAAGACATGGAAAAATTTACCCAGTACTTGAGGTATCAATGGAAAAGTCTTCTCAATGTCATTTCATTAAATTGTGTCTCATTTCTGAGTCATGCAACAAACATTTTCATTTTTGCTAATTAAATTATGGGCTCTTCAGATCTCACTTCTAAAAAGCAATTTTCATAAATTTTCAAGATATACAGTGTCTTAGAGATGATATGAGCCAATCTTTTCATTTTCCAGATGAAGAAACTGAAACCTAGAGAAGTTGTACAACTTTTTGAAGTCAAAAAGTTAGTCTCAGATTCAAAATTGTAATGCAGATCTCCCAACCTTTGGGTCAGATGAGAAAACCAAGATCCAAGGAGATAATAGAGTTTGTCTTGAGTAAGGCTGGGATTTGAATTCAGGTCTTCAGACTCTCCATCCAGGACTTTTTCCACAATGCTAGATTGTGGCCCTAAATCCATGCTAAAAATAGATCTCACCTATATTTCCTCAAATTAAAAAAAAAAACTTAAACATCTTTTTCTACTACAGCTTCAAAATTTCTAGAAATCTTCTACTTCTGCTCACTTTAAAATAATTGAGGAAAGTTGTTTAACCTCTCAGGGCCTTGGTGACTGAGATTCTCTCTCAGTAAAATTAGAAACAATATTAATGGCCATGAGAATAAATTAAAGTTATGAATCTTTTTGATTTCCTTATGAGGAATTCCTCTGTAATAAAAGGTCCAAATTTTATTACTATTTTCTAAAATGGTATTGAGCTCTTTAGCACTAGACAATTATATAAAATTCCTCAGGATACTAGAAATTATCTCTAATGTTATGATGACCTAAGGTGGTTAAGTAATGTTTGCAAAAGAAGATCAAAGTGAACTTCACCCATAAATAAATCATCTTCTTTAACTCTAAAAGCCTTGAAAATAAATGATGTCAATTCATATTACTTGTGCCTATTATATAAATAGACTTTGGCATATTGCTAATGGCTTACAAATGAGAAATGACATCATTAAAAAGATATATGACTGGAAAAAGAAGATAGAGTAGTCAAGTATGGCAACTGAGGGAAGTAAGGGAAGGAGGAAGGGAGAGGGGGAGAAGAAGGAATGAAGGAAGGAAGGGAGGAAGGAGGGAAGGAAGGAAGGAAGAAAGGAAGGAAGGAAGGAAGGAAGGAAGGAAGGAAGGAAGGAAGGAAGGAAGGAAGGAAGGAAGGAAGGAAGGAAGGAAGGAAGGAAGAAAGGAAGGAAGGAAGGAAGGAAGGAAGGAAGGAAGGAAGGAAGGAAGGAAGGAAGGAAGGAAGGAAGGGAGGGAGGGGGAGAAGAAGGAAGGAAAAAGAGATGAAGGAGAGAGGGAAGGAGGGAGGGAAGAAGGGAAGGAAGGAGAGAGGGGAGAGAGGAAAGAAGGAAAGAAAGAAGAGGAGAAAGGGAAGGAGGGAGAGAGAAAGCCAAGTCAACTTCTATCTGTAGGTTGGGCAAGCAGCTGTCTCCTAGTTGCTTCTATCCCTCTCCATTCCACAATTATTTAGTGAGCTCCTCTTTGTGTGCACAGCCCTCTTGGGTGTTGAAGTTAGTGGCATTCAAAAAAGAACAAACCCATATGGCAGAGTTCAGGAGACAAGTCAGACATGTGAAAATTTAAACAGCAGTACTGGTAGCAGAATGATTAACTATATGGGCTTTCAGATTGTAAGAGAGGGAGATATCATAGAATAGTATGCTCAGAGACAGCTCTGTGAAGAAAGGGACATATGAACTGGTTTGTTAAAGGTGAGTAGGACTTCAAGGGGCCAAGATGTGCAGAACCTCCCAGCCACAGGGTGATCCTAGGAAGGGAACATTGTGTAAGGGATGCAGGGTCACTCTGTTGGTTGGAACCAAGATAAGGATTTGTGTGAGGCAGATTTGGGAAGACAGGGAGGAATCAGGCTGTGAGAAATACCTTTGAGTGGTTGTATAGAGGAAAGAACACTAGACTAGGGCACATGGGACCTGGGTTCTATGACTCTATGAGCTATGTGATCTTGGACAAATTATTTGACCTCTCTGAGCCTCTGTTAACTTATCTGTAAAGTACAAAAATCCTTACACTGTTGAACTCATAAAATTAAGACGGTCAAATGAGATTTCATAGGATCATAGATTTGTTTATAGATTTAGAACTGGATGGCACATCAGAGGCCATCAACCACAAAGCCCTCATTTTACAGATAAGGAAACTGAGACCCAGAGGGTTAAGTGACTTTCCTAGGACCACACGGCTTGTATCTGGGTAGGATTCAAACCAAATCAGTGTGGCATTCCATTCATATGCCACCTGGTTGCTTCTATATAAAGTGTTTTATACCTATACCTATGCCTATGCCTATGCCTACGTCTATGTCTACATCTATCTATATATCTATATCTCTGTATCTGTTTCTGTATCTATCTGTACCTACATCTATATCTATCTATATCTATAGTAAGAGGATAGAAATAGTAACTGAGCCCATGATTTCATTGATATAGGGAATTCCTGAATGAGTAAACTTCTACTCCCAATGCACCTATCCAGCTCTGTACTTACTTTGCAACATTTAATCTTAGAAGAGCTGCCTGAAGCACCAAGTAACTTGCCCAAGGTCATATGGACATTGTAGATGAGGAGCAATACCCAGGTCTTCTTGTCTTTGAGGCCTAATCTCTATCCATTATACCATATTGCCTCTCTAAATAATAACATACAAAGCTTTGTATAAAATTTAGACTACCATATTAACATAAGCTTCTATTACGGAGAGCCTAGAATGCCAGGCTAAGTAGCTTGAATGTTACGTGTTAGGTAATAGGGAGCTATTGAAAGGTTCCAAGCAGAAGAAGGACATGATGTGATTTGCAAAGATGGAAAACCAATCAAGGAACAGTTGGGAGGAAGGACTGAAGATGAGTCTGGTAGTAGGAAGACCAAATTAAGAAGCTATTCCAATTATCTAGATGAGTAGCAGTGGTAATGTAAAGATTCAGGTGGCAGCGGGAATGTAAAGGGGGGGACAAATATAATAGATGGTTCAATAGATTAGTTGTTGGAGGATTGAAAAAGGAAAGGTTCCAAACAAAAGCGACTAAGTAGATGGTAGAGACATTGATAGAAATCTGAATATCATGTGGAAGAGAACATACTTTAAAGGATGATGAAAAGTCTAAGCTGTTTCAAATGTTGAGTTTGAAAGAGCAAATGGGTTAAGAAAAAAATGAGGCATTGGGCGAAGACTATTTCATTAAATATTATGGTAAAAAGGAACAAGGAGCTAGGATAACAGTTTGATAAAATATATGGGGCAAGAAAAGATTTTTTTAAGATTAGCAAGATGTGACTGTGTTTGTACATACAAGAGAAGAAATATTTTGAGAAAGGAAAATTGAAGATGCATGAGGAAAGGAGGATAATTGGTGGAATAGCCTCCTGGAAGAGGTAAGAAGGGATGGAATCAGTGACATTGGTGATGAAATATAAACTCTTTCTCTGAAACAGAAGAGAAATGGAAGAGGACTTGGAGTCGGGAGAAACTTGGTTTTGAATCCCATCTCTGGAACTTATTAGTTGTATGACTATGGGCAAGTCACTTAACATCTCCAAACATCAGTTTCCTAATATGTAAAATGTGGATGATAATAATAACTATAGTGTTGAAAGCTGTGATGAGGATAAAATGAGATGGTATAAGTAAAGCATATAGCAAACCTTTAAGTGCCAAGTAAAGTCAGTTATTATTATTATTATTACTATTGATTTTTATTATTGAACATACTGAGAAGATTTGAAGAGTGAAGGAGACAAATTGAGGGAGTTCATAGCACAGTGCCTAACAGTAAGTGCTTAATACATTTCTATCTATCCTTCGATCCATCTATCAGCTATCATCTATCTATCCATCCATCTACCTATAATTTATCTACTTATCATGTATCTATCTATCTATCCATCCATCTGCCTATCATCTATCTATCCATCCACTTATCATCTCTCTCTCTCTCTCTCTCTCTCTCTCTCTCTCTCTCTCTCTCTCTCTCTCTCTCACACACACACACACACACATTGGATAAGCTTGATCTTGTCAGTAAAGCAGGAAGTTAGATCATCTGCTGTGAATTTGAGAAGACAAGTTCAAGGTTCAAGGAGAGAAGAAAAGACTTGAACATTTGATCCGAGGATAGCAAAAGAGAGTTAATAAGAGTTAAATAAAAGTACTGCTGAGCAGCAGTAAAGTCCCAGCTGACGTTATGCAGCATATATTTATATTCGATGAAATTATCATGATTTCGTGACTTTCTCCAGCAATGCTCAGTATCACTGGAGCAGGCAAACGGAAAACAGATGGTGAGGGTTACTCAAGGTTGCGGATTAGTAGGATTTTAATGGCAGTGGATCAAGGGGGTGAGTCTAAGGTGGTGGCAAATGAGTCATTAGAGTCACGGATCCATAACTGGGTAGAAAGGCAAATGAGTAGAAGGATAGAGAGGGGATAAAGAATTCAAGGTCTTATGGGGATAAAGAGTAGGTTTAGTATGAGTTAGAGGACAGAAGCCAGAGGTTAGATTTCCTATTTTGTGGGATGGGAAGGTTGGACTACAAATCCAGGATCCAAGCAGACTCTAACCTTTCATATTCTAGTATCATGATATTTCAGAGAAATAAGGTTGGGGTTAGGCTTGGGTTCTGACTGCATGGTTCAGCTTCAGTGGTCTCAAGTGCTCTGGTGATTACGTTTTGCTTGGTTTGTTAGTATGCTCTGCTGCTGGTCTGACAAGCCTTGCAAGGAGGTGGCAAGAAGGAAAGCAGGTGGCATATGTTTCCGCCTCAGGGTGTCTAGTCAGCCTGGGATTGGTTCAGACACCTTTCTAGAGTTTTGGCAGGGTTAACACCAATCTGGCTTGCCTGCGATGTGGCTATTTGTTGAGATTTAATAGGTGCTGCCTATCTATTAATTCTCTAAGTCCTGTAAAGTGGGGGTCAAGACATAATAAAATCATGCAAGTAGAGCTATAAAGTGGATTACAGGCCAATTAGTCCAACCCCCTTATTTTATCAATGAGGAAATGGAGGACAAAAGAGGTTATGTGACTTTCTTTTTAAATTTAATTTAATTTTTAAAAAATTTCTTTGTTATTTATTTAACATTTTTAGTTTTCAATATTAATTTCCACAAGATTTTGAGTTACAAATTTTCTCCCCATTTCTACCCTCCCCTCACCGCAAGATAGCATATATTGTGATTGTCCCTTTCCCAAGTCTGCCCTCCTTTCTGTCATGCCCTCTCCCCCACTCCCTCAGCACCTTATCCTCTTTCCCCTTACTTTCTTGTAGGGCAAGATAGATTTCTATACACCATTGCCTGTATATCTTATTTCCTAGTTGCATGTAAAACAACTTTTTTTGAACATTTGTTTTTAGAACTTTGAGTTCCAAATTCTCTCCTTTCTTCCCTCCCCACTCACCCTTCTTGAGCAGATAAGCAGTTCAACACAGGCCACACATGTATCATTATGCAAAACACTTCCATAATAGTCATGTTGTGAAAGACTAACTATATTTCCCTCCATCCTATCCTGTCCCCCTTTATTCAATTTTCTCCCTTGACCCTGTCTCTTTTCAAAAGTGTTTGCTTTTGATTACCATCTCCCCCATCTGCCCTCCCTTCTATTATCCCCCCTTTTTTATCTCCTTCTTCCTTCTTTCCTGTGGATTAAGATACCCAATTGAATGTTATGTTATTCCCTCCTCAGGTCAAATCCGATAAGAGCAAGATCCACTCATTCCCCCTCACCTGCCCCCTCTTCCTTTGCAAGAGAATTGCTTTTTCTTGCCACTTTTATATGAGATAATTTACCCCATTCTATCTCTCCCTTTCTCCTCCCAATATATTCCTCTCTCACTCCTTAATTTTAATTTTTTTTAGATATCATCCCTTCACATTCAACTCATCCTGTGCTTTCTGTCTATATATGTATATTTGCTTCAAATACCCTAATACTGAGAAAGGTCTCATGAGTTACAAATATCATCTTTCCATATAGGAATGTAAACAAAATGGATCAACTTTAGTAAGTCCCTTATGATTTCTCTTTCCTGTTTGCCTTTTCATGTTCCTCTTTATTCTTGTATTTGAAAGTCAAATTTTCTATTCACCTCTGGTCTTTTCACTGAGAAAGCTTGAAAGTCCTCTATTTTATTGAAAATCCATATTTTGCCCTGGAGTATTATACTCAGTTTTGCTGAGTGTGGCTTTCCTTTTTAGTGTAATTTTGTCTTACTTTACTTTTTTTCAATTAACTAGCATTTATTTTACTTCCTACTCCCCATTGAAAATAAAAAGAAAGACAAAATTTGCAGAAAATAGGGTTAGCCAAGACAAAAAAAAAATTGCTGCATTGGCCATATACAAAAACGTATGCCTCATTCTAATTTTGAGTCTATCACCCCTCTCTCAGGAGGTGGGTAGCATGCTTCATCATCAGTCCTCTGGAATCATTGTTGGTCATTTCATTGATCAAAATTCTTAAGTCTTTCAAAGTTATTTATCTTTATAATGTTGTTATTGTATATACTGTTCTCCTGGTTCTGCTCATTTCATCCTGTATCAGTTCATGTTGGGGCAGCTAGGTAGTACAGTGGGTAGAACACTGGGCCTGGAGTCAGGAAGACTTTGAGTTCAAATCTGGCCTCAGACACTTACCAGCTGTGTGACCCTGGGCAAGTCACTTAACTTTGTTTGTCTCAGTTTCCTTATGTATAAAATGAGCTGGAGAAGGAAATGGCAAACCACTCCAGTACCTTTGCCAAGAAAGCCCCCAAAAGAGTCACAGAGTCAGACATAATTGAAATGATTCAACAACAACAACAAAATCGGTTCATACAAGTCTTCTTAGGTTTTTCCCCTCTGGAATTGCCCATTGGATCATTTCATCATTCTTACAGCTCAATAAATAATACTATCTCATATTTCATGTACTATCATTTATTCTGTATTTCTTCACTTATTTTTCAGTTCTTTGCCACAGTCTTGCCAACCCAGGTCTTATGAACCCAGAACCCGTACTCTCCACTCTACAATGCTTAAACATGTAGTCCTCCATTTTAAGCCAAGTTTGAGTAATGCCATGAAGTAGAAGGGACAATTGAGTAAATGTGAGGGGAAGTTGATGAGAGGCGGCACAGCATAGTGGATAGGGCACTGATCTTAGACTAAGTCTAAGATCTATGCTCTGAAATCTATGGTCCCTTCCCCTTAAGAACAGGAAGTTAGTGAGAAGTTGTAAAGAATATGATAGAATGGTCTGAGAGGGTAATGGACATGGCTAGAGTAGACCCAAGGAGGACTATGGCTGATTTAAATAAAAATTGAAGTATAGAAGGAGGAGGATAAGAAAAGGAAGGACATAAACATGTATTAAGTGCTTACTATGTGCCAGGCACTGTGGTATTCTGGATATAATACAAGCAAAAAGAAAGATAGTCCCTGTCTGTTTCCACAATCTGGCTAGCAGCTTCTGTGGGGGTGTAAGATCCACCCACAGCCAGCACCCAGAAAGCTGCCAGCACCTGCCAAAGCACAGGTTCTTTTGATCTGCCTTAATAAGGAAAGCAAGGTTAAGGGGTTGGCAAACTTACTTTAATTCAGCACATAAATATCATTCACTTAGTTCAGGGGGAAAAGCCAGCACCCTGAACTTCGGAGCAAATTACAAACAGATTACAAACATCAACAGACAGACCTTGTCTGATTCAAATCCCAATACATAGTTACCAGAGTTCAACAAAGTCTCAGCATCCGGGTTTACAAGCTAGAGGGCCCTTAGCTACAGCTGCCCAGAGTCTCCTCATCAATACCATCTCAAGCGCCCTAAACAAATTACAAACACACAGACCCAATACAATTCATAGTTACCAACATCTAGGTTCAGCCCAGGAGCTCAGAACAAGCGCTGGCCCAGAGTCACACGCCACCACTGCTGCGGCAAAGAGCTCCAAGGAAGAGGAGGTCAATCCCTGGTTTTTATATCTTTGTCAGCGTCAGGGGCGAGTCACACATGCGCCTCACCCACGTGACCTAAAATCGTCACAAAGAGGAGGACTTAAACCCACGTGGTCTAAGAGCCTCTGCTGTCCCAGACATGTAAACTAGGCCCTCCCTGGAGTTAGCCCCACCTTGGGCCCCAACTTAGTTGCCAATCCACACCACATAGGTTTTACACCTAATAGGGGTTTATAAGACTTAGTAAGACTCAATGAAATACCCTGAATTACTCAACAAAAACAAAAGCCAAACTCTTCAAGGGCACTTGTTGAACTAAGTGCTAAGGAGCCCATTTTGCTTACCAACACTCTGTCCTTAAGGTGCTTACATTCTAATGGGGAGGACAATACACAAAAGGAAGCTGAAAAGGTTGGCCAGAGCAGGAGATAAGGCTACCCACCCTGGGGACATAGTTTTGAAATCCAGAAGCCAGAAATAGGACCAGGAGCGAAATAAAAGCTGTCTTTAGTCTGTGCACAAAATGGAAACCCCAGGAAAAACTCAGTGATGGGAGAAAGGTCCAAGCTTGTGGAAGGATAGTCCATGGCCATAAGGAAGGTTGTATTTACTTATCAGTGCACAAATTGTAAAATGTTTCTTGAGATCAGGTCCTGTTTTCTTCATATCATTGCATCCCTAGTTCTGAACCAATGCCTGGTATAGGAGAGGACCTTAATACACGTTCTTTGAGTAAATGAACAAAGTCTGATCCCTCTTCCATGTGATTTCTAATATTTAAAGGTGTTCCCATGTGCCTCTTGAGTCTTCACTTCTCCACGCCAAGCATCTTTAGTTCCTTCAACTATTCCAACTACTTCAACACCTCCTCTGAATCTGCTTCATGCTTTTTCAGCTCCAAACTTGAACAGAAATCCCTGTATCCTCTATATACTTCAAATTTTTGTTTCAAGCCCATTGAGAAGTCCTTTGACGTTAACACTTCACATTGGGCATCCACAGTAAGGAAGACTATATACATATACACGTATGTATGTATATATATGCATATATATTTACAAACATATGTATATATACACATACACATACATGTGTACATATATGTAGGTGTGGGGATGTGTATGTATATATACACACACATACATATATACACACATATACATATACACATATATGTATATATATATATGCACACACACACATACATATATATATATGCACATGCATATATATGGGGGGTGGGGGATATATGTATATATGCATATGACTATCTCCTCTCCTCTTGTAGTTAGCTTTATTTTTAATTCCCATGACAGATAAAGACCAACATAAAGGAGCTTTAGATCTAGACTTAACAAACATTTATTTATTTAGTTATTTTTTGGTGAGACAATCAGGGTTAAGTGACTTGCCCAGGGTCACACCACTAGTTAAGTGTCAAGTGTCTGAGGCCGGACCTGTGTTCTATCTATTGTGCCACCTAGCTTCTCCTTTAACAAACATTTATTAAGCACCTACCATTTGCTAAGCACTTTACAGATATTATCTTATTTGATCCTTTCACAAAAATCCTGGGAGGTAAGTGTTATAATTATGCCCATTTTACAGATGGGGAAACTGAGGCAACTAGCAGTTAAGTGATTTGCCCAGGGTCACACAGCTAATGTCTGGGGCTAGATTTGAACTCAAGTCTTTGTGACTCCAAGTCCAAGTTTATCCACTGCAACATCTAGCAGCCTCCTAGGGAGGCAGCAGGATACAATGGAACACAGGCTGCAGTTTGGGCTTAGAACACTTGGCTCTCCTGCTTGCTACCTGTTTGATGTGGGGCATTTCCCCTCTGAAGTCCTCAGCTTCCTCATCTTTATAATAAAAGAATTGGATGAGATGGTCACTAAGATTTTTTCTAGCTCTAGAATCTATGATTCTATGAACCGGAAACGTCCCTTTGCTGACAATCAATAGAGTTGTGTGGGCTGCAAATAAGAAATGCTGAAGAAACAGCTCACATTTGCAGGACAGTTAGTATATGTGAGAAATGACCCGCCATTTCAGAAGAGTGGGATGGGAACGAACTGGCTTGTTCCTGCCTAAAATGAATTGCTGGCCTCCTACAAACTCAACCCAGGTCTCAGAGGAAGGAAGCCCCAGAGTAGTTCGACATCACTACTACTCTGGGTGCTTCTTGGAGGTCTGTTTTGCAACCGCCCAAATCCCCCCATCGGCCCAGCCCTGCTCAGGGTTAATTTATGGCATCTGAGGGATTAAAACGTTTACATCATTGCAGTCAAAGGCCCATTTGCTAAGTGCCAATGCTAGTTTTGTTTGCAGATTTTAGACATCTGTCTTGAAATTTTAATGGAGTCCAGGAAGGGCCCCAGATGAATTGGAAATTTTGTTTTATTTCTGAATTTTTGTACAGTGTTCCTTTTTTTTCCTCCTCAGGGAAATCAAGTAGATGCCACTTAAAGTGATTTTTAAAAAATCATCAGAGAAGCTGATTGATGGCTCATAGAATATTAGAACTGGAAAGGATCTTAGATGCCCTCTAGTCTAATCCCCAAATTTTATAGAGGAGGAAACTTGGGCCTAGAGAGGTGAATGACTTGGTCAAAGTAATGCAGTTAGTTACTGGCAGAGACAGTCCTAGAATCTAGGCTTTCTAATTCTGGCATTTTCTTCCATATCTGGACAATATGTACACTGACTTCAAAGAGAACCTCAAGGAAAAAGGGACAAGGCCTCAAATAACCTGACCCTCAAGTCATCTCTAAAAGCACGAAAAGCATAATCACCTCTAGTGGTAGACGCCATTTTGTTTTTATTTTAACCCAGATCTTCCAATGCCAAGTTCAATTCTCTTTCCATTAACCACGCAGTCTTGTGCACTTCTCAGGGATTTTGGAGAGAAGATTCTTGTTTCAGGTAGGGGGTGGACTGGATAGGCTCTAAGATTCTTTCTGACCCTGGGATCCAATAAGTTTATCTTATGAAATACATAAAATTTTGTACACCCATTTTCTATATTGCCACCAAAATGGCGGGAAATGGCATTTCATGATACCCTCCAAGTCAATAGGGGAGTCATCAGAGAGTTTTAAATTGTAATTTTCTCTCTTGAACAGAATGTATAATATGTCAGTATCACATTCTGATGTATTCCGTAAGCTAGACCCAATTTCCTTATGGACACTCAGCAGAAATAAAGGGGAGAGATCAGCAATAGCACATGGAGGGTTGGCTTCGGAAAACTCCAAATTATCATTATATTTTTAATCAAATAACTTTTAGAGCTACAAGGCACCTTAGAGGCAATTAAGTCCAATGTCCCCATTTTACAGATGAGAAAACTCAAGCATAGAGAGCTTAAATGATTTCATCAGAGTTGTACAACTAGTAAGCATCTCAAGCAGGATGTGAATTCAGGTCTTCCTGACTCCAAACCCATTACTCTATCCACTGTGTTACCTAACTGCTCCTGGTACCAAATTAATGGTTAGCGCTGATTATTTGGTTCCCAGTCATTTCAAGGACAGACATGTTCTTCACAGCATTTGATACTAGCTGTGACGTAGTAGTACAAAGAGGCAGCTGGGTGATACGGTGGATACAGTGCTGCGCCTGAAGTCAGGAAGACTCATCTTGAGTTCAAATCTGTTCTCAGGTACTTATACTAGCAATTTAAGTTCCTTGAGGTCAGGGACAGTGTCATTTGTTTTTCCTTTGTATACCAAGTGCTTGGTTGATTGATTTATCTCCATTTCTCCTCCAACAGAAATGCAATGGATTTTTTATGCTAATAAGATTGAGATATAAATGCAATGAATATTATTCCTAATTTTTATGACATTAATCATGGTAAAAGAGGTAATATGGTGCGGCTAAAGAAACGTTGATAATTTCATTTAAATTTGTGGATAGCATAGTTGAATGGATTTTTTTTTCCATTTTCATCTAAAACAACTTGACATGTATTACATACCTATACAGAAGGCATCAGGTTGGTTGCTGAGGATACAAAGACAAAATGAAAACATAATCCCTCCTCTCAAAGAACTTAAAATTCTAATTGGGGGCATACAACACACCAACAGATAAATATATGCATGATAACTTGGGGAGCACTAACAAGTCAGAGACTATAAAAGGTGTCTCGTAGGAGGGGGCTCGTGAGCCAGGCCTTAAAGTAAGCCAAGGATTTTAAGAGGCAGACATGAGGAGACCGTTGTATTCTGTGAAGATGCTAAGACATAGGAAATGGGAATTTTGTACAAGTAGACCTTTGGGTAGAATGTAACGTGTGTGAAGGGAGAATAATATGCAATAACCATGGAACAGTAGGATGAACCCAATTTGAGAAAAGACTTTAAATGCCAAATAATCAAGTGTGCGTTTTATCCTAGAGGCAATAGGGAATGAGAGAAGCTTCTTGAGCAAAAGAGTGACATGATAAGACTTATGTTTTTGGAAGATTCTTTTGCCATGGGTGTCCAGTGACATACAAGTATGTTTTGACTGAACAGAATCCACAATGTACCTATAAATGCCCATATATATTATCTATATGATTATATCTATTATTGCTGTTTAGTCATTTAAGTCATGTCTGATTCTTTATGATCCCATTTGGTATTTTCTTGGCAAAAACACTGGAGTGGTTTGCCATTTCTGTCTTCAGCTTATTTTTGTTGTTGGTTAGTCATTTCAGTCATATATGACTCTTCGTGACCCCATTTGGAGCTTTCTTGGCAAAGATACTGCCATTCCTTTCTCTAGCTCATGTTACAGATGAGGAACTGAGGCAAGCAGGGTTAAATGACTCACCAGGGTCACATAGCTGAGAAGTGTCTGAGGCCAGATTTGAACTCAGGAAGATGAGTCTTCCTGACTTCAGGCCCAGCACTCTTTCCACCGTACCACCCAGCTACCCGTGGTTTGATCTACATAATCTCAAAATATTAGGTTAAAAGTAAGAGATTCAACCTATCTTTTGTATATTTGGGCAAAATTGGAGTTTGGCAAACTATAGTTTGACCTGCCATTTGCTTTTGTATGGCATTGACATGTAAAAACCATTCTTAGGTCATTGGCTATATAAAAACAGGTGGTGTGTATGATTTGGCCTTTAGACTAGATTTTGCTGACCACTGTTAAAGTGATGCCCAATATTCAATGACCCAGATTTAGGTGGTCATTGACTGGCAGGTCAAATATCCATTAGGTTGGTGGAATTCTTTTGGTTTTCAACCTATTACCTATTTGTTCAATGAGGGGTGGTCGACTTCCAACCCGACCTAGGCAATATAATTATAACAATAGCAATAAGTATAGAGAACTATCTAGGGGCTTTCTTGTAGTTCTTTTGCATTCATATTCATCTCAGCTCTCTCTAATTGCCATTATTCAATGCCATATATTCAAATTAAACTTAATAATATTTTAAGTCAAACAAGGCAATTGCTATAAAAGTCCAAGAAAGGAATATGGGTAAGGGAATGATTTCTCCCCATAATTTTTTCTTCTCCAATTTATAAAATCAAGGAGGTATAAAAAGAAGAAATGATGTGTAGGCATCCAATGGTATTTGTGTTCTCAAAGAAATCCAAACATTTTTACAAAATTAAATTTGATACTTCATTTAGCAAAGATACCTCCATTTACAGACATAAAATCTCTATACCTTTATCATAGAAATTCTTTTGGGAATTGGAGGGGGTGGGGGGAAGGAGGAGAACAGGACTAAAGCATTTTGTCATTAATTTAAAATCCTTATTTATAATCTATTTTTACCACCACCCTCGTCTGATTTTCCCTAGGTCCTTCTTTTCAGCTAATATAATCCAAATACTTTAATGCTGTCTACCCTCTTTCTGGGGCTGTTGTCCACTAGCACCGCATTTAGAGTTAAACAAGTGAGACTTCTGAAGTGTGTAGTCATTCTGATTTATAGCTGCAGGAACAAAGCAAGGGACTACAGACGTCAATGGTTCCGAGACTGATCTGGCAACAGAGACTTCCTAGTGCACAAATTACATCTTTTGCCACTGTATTACCTTTCTCTAGCAACCACGAAGCCTGAGATCAAATGCAGTATGTTATGTGAACATGTATAGGCCAGATGTACATTTAAATAGAAGATTTTGGATACTATGTTTTTTCTGGTTTATAATCTTTATACACGTTTGCCCTAAATTATTCTCTCTCTGTCAATACATACATAAATATATATACACATGAATATATATACAAATACTTGTATTCATGCACATGTATATATACACACACACACATACATATATATGTATATATAACATATATATGTTGGTATGTGCACAAACATATTCATGCCTCAGGGGGTGCATAGAAAAGTGAGAATAAAGTATTTGATTTTCCATCTTAAAACTAACTTGGTACATAGCTCTTAAGAAGGATTCTCTGCACTGTTGGGAGCTCTGAAAATCCAGTGTCAGATTTCTCCTACTTTCTCATATTCCTCAACACTCTACAGAAGAATGCATCCCTCAGAGGAAGAGGACACTTGCATCTCCATACTGTTTCCCACTTTCCATTCCTCTGGGAAATTGGACAATTGTTCTGTACAGAAGTAAATGAAAACTCTAGAGATTGAGGCATCTCTACCTATGCATGGTCCAAACATGAGGTGGATCTCAGGTAGTGAGAGTAAAAAGTACTGATGCACTACCTAAGAGCTACATTGGTCACCTTCTGTACTGAGAAGTCTATTATCAAGTACAATATGCCAAATGTCTACATACATGGATATGGATCAAGATACAGGCAGTGCAGGCCCTCACCACTTCATATTTTGATTATTGTGATAGTTTTCTGGTTGGTTTCCCTGCCTCAAGGCTCCCCTCACTCCAATCCATCCTCCGTTCAGCTGCCACTCCAATCCATCCTCAGTTCAGCTGCCAACATGATTTTCCTAAAGCATAGGTCTGAACATATCAGTTCCTTACTTAATCAACTTCCATGGCTCTCTATTACCTCCAGGATCAAGTGAAAAATCTTCTATTTGGCATTTAAAGTCCTTAACAACTGGTGCTTTTCTAACTTTCATCTTCTTTACAATTGACTCCCCTCCATGCATTCTGTGATCAACCTACAGTGACCCACTTACCTTTCCTCACACTCCACCATCCATCTTCTAACTCCATGCCTTGTCACTGGATGTCCTTCATTCCTGGAATGCCCTTCCTTCTCACCTCTATATCCTAGCTTTTTTCCAAATCTCAGCTCAAATGCAAAGCCTCTCATGCTTCCCTTAGGTTCTAGGGCTTTCTCTTTGGGATAACATTCCATTTTCCACTGGTTATGGTCCTTCCTTCTTAGAGAGGACCAAAATAACATCACTATGTCAGAGTCAAGGTACAGTGTGTCCGACTGGCTGATCAGAACACTATGAGCTTGGAAGCCTCTACTGCAGGTCAGGCACAAATAGTCCATTTGGACATTTAAGATGGAGATGTCTCTGAATTTGTGCATCTCACCTTTCTTTTGAGCTATGGCAATTCCGCTTTGCTCACAGAGCACAGTACTTTCTTTGATACAGGTACACCATGCTGGATGGTCCTTTGCCAGCATCTCCCATGTCTCACAATTGATTCCAAAGTTCTTCAGAGAGACCTTGAGAGTGTTCTTGTATTGCTTCTTCTGACCTCTATGTGAGAACTTGCCTTGTGATAGTTCTCCATAAGATGGTCTTTTAGGCAAATATATGTTTGGCATTTGAACAATGTGGCCTACCCATTGGAGTTGAGCTCCCTCGAGGAGAGTTTGAATGCTTGGCAGTTTAGCTTGAGAAAGGACTTGATACCTTATCTTGCCAGAAGATCTTCCAAATCTTCCTAAGACAATTCATTTACACCATTTATACCATGTAGATACATATTTATTTGTATTTTGTTTCATCCATTAGATTGTGAGCTCCGTGATGGCAAAGGACCATATTTTGTTTCTTTGTGTATCTCCCAGTGCTCAGCACAATACCTAGCACATAGAAAGCTCTTAAAATTTCTTTGTTGCTTATGCTCCATTGCCTGTATATCTTATTTCCTAGTTGCATGAAAAAACCTTTTTTTGAACATCTTTTAAAACATTGAGTTCCAAATTCTCTCCCTTCTTCCCTCCCCACCCACCCTCCCTAAGAAGGCAAGCAATTCAACATAGGCTACATGTATATCATTATGCAAAACCCTTCCACAATACTCATGTTGTGAAAAACTAACTATATTTTGTTCCTTCCTATCCTATCTCCCTTTATCCAGTTTTCCCCCTTGACCCTGTCCCTTTTCAAAAGTGTTTGCTTTTGATTACCTCCTCCCCCATCTGCCCTCCCTTCTATTGTCCCCCCTTTTTTATCTCCTTCTTCCTTCTTTCCTGTAGAGTAAGATATCCAATTGAGTGTTTTGTTATTCCCTCCTCAGGTCATATCCAATAAGAGCAAGATTCACTCATTCCCCCTCACCTGCCCCCTCTTCCTTTCCAAGAGAATTGCTTTTTCTTGCCACTTTTATGTGAGATAATTTACCCCATTCTATCTCTCCCTATCTCCCTCTCTTAATATATTCCTCTCTCATCCCGTAATTTGATTTTATTTTTTAGATATCATCCCTTCATATTCAACTCACCCTGTACCCTTGGTCAACATATATATATATATGTATGTATATATATATATATATATATGCATGTATATATATATATATATGTATGTATGTATATTCCCTTCAGCTACCCTAATACTGAGGTCTCATGAATCATACACATCATCTTTCCATGTAGGATGTAAACAAAACAGTTCAACTTTAGTAAGTCCCTTGTGATTTCTCTTTCTTGTTTACCTT
>CM053627.1:79318888-79339587 GCA_028646595.1 Phalanger gymnotis
ATGCCATCTTATTTTTCTGTGGCCTCCTGGCTACTCTTGTGACGTGGGCCTACTGGGCCTAGAGGCTTGTGATCACAATATTGGAATGGAGAAGTTGGTTCGCTAATTTGTCGCTGTGGGCCCTGAATAAATTTTTTGATGCCTTCTGCTTAGAGAATTCTATATACCCAACGATTTCGAACCATTCGTATATATATATATATATATATATATATATATATATATATATATAATCCTTTTTGAGATCATAAATTCGGCCTTCCTACTACACCACATCTTTTTCATTTGAAGCTATTTTGCATATGACTTGTCAAGCATCATTTTGACCAAGGGGTGGGGAACTTGAGGCTTTGAGGCAACATGTGGCCCTCTAGGTCCTCAAGTGTTTCCCACTTTGTTCTGTGAAGTTTAGATTCAGTCAAAGGGCTGCCGGACCTAGAGGGAAATGTGACCTCAAGGCCACAGGTTCCCCACCCCTGATTTTGACTGTCAGTAGTTGCAAGTAGCACCAATATTTCTCTTACTGAATGAACAAAAGACTTGGACCTAAGATGTTGATTATAATCACATCATCCGGGATTGGGGGAAGCTCCTAGAGGCCTACTTTTTCTCCACCTTCTCTTCTGAGGCCTGTTCAGTAGTTGGCACTGATATATACTTTTCTTGTTCCTTTTTTTTAATCTAATCTTTTTCACTTATCCTGATTATGCCTCATATAAAAACTCATGGATAATCATGAATGCATATATTGTGTGTTGCTAAACTTAGTCTGTGAGACAAGAAAAGGAGAATAGAAGAAGCGAGGGATTAGCTGGAAATTTACAAAATTTAAATTAGAACAGAGAACTAAACCACTGTTCTAATATTAGGAATTTTCCTAATTAGGGACTTTGAGTTGTTATGTTTTTATTAATTATTTTCATTTAATATAAACCCATAAAACAGGAAAGAGGCTGTGTGAATGAGAGGACCAACATACTACCCTAGGGCTAAAAGCAAGCTAATTGTAACAAGATATGGCTGATTAAATCTCCAGCCTCCATTGTGAAAAAGGAAAGGAAAGAGAGATGGTAGTGACCAAAGAAAAGATCATGGCCCTGAACTGGTTCCATGGGAAGAGAGAGATGTGGCCTGGGAAGATTTAGTTTTAGCCTTCTTTAGACAAAAAGAGGTACAGTAGTAGAAAGTAAAAGAAAGGAGCAAGTATTGGCCAGTCATCTTTATCCTTCTCATCTATACCTAGTAGTTACATCTGAAAAAATTTTCTTGTCTTGCCAAACATATTGTACATTTACTCTTTCAAAATGTCATCTAATTAGGGTATCATATATTATGGATTTAGATTTTATACTTTGAGTTTCTAAATTTTTGCTACTTAAATTGTCTCTAGTTTTTATTTGTACTCTTTTTGGCTGTTTCAGTGGATTTTATCTAAAAATGATTTTATACATATGCATATACAGATATAGATAAAGATGTATCTGTATCAGTAATTAAGGTGGGACTTTTTTTACTGTTTTCTCTTTTGGAGTACTTATAGAATCAAATGCCCTTGATGAGTCCCACCTTTGTTTCTTTGAATAAATCAGGAATCTCTGATGACCTCCTTACCTCAAGGGAAGGCATAGTTTAGCATGGGTTTGAGTCGCATGTTGTGACATCTTTTGACCCTGAACAGGGTATATAAACTCAGAGGTTGGCATTTTTTTCCTTTGGGGTTCACTTATGGAAGGAGTGTTGAGACTCTGGGCAGGCCGTTGTAACTGCCCCCCGGCTTTGCTAACCCAGACCCATTGGTTCTTCTCTGGTAACTATGAATTGTGATTTGGTCTGTTTATATTGTCTCTGCTTGTAATTTGTTTGTAATTGCTCTGAAGTTCAGAGTGCTGGCTTTTTCCCATGAACTAAGTGAATGATATATGTATGTTTAATTAAACTAAAATTATTAACCGCTTAAAGTTGCTTTCCTTAGAAAAGCAGATCAAAGAACTTGTGCTAGCAGCCTTCTTGTTGTTGGTCTTGTTGGGTCTTACACCTCGAAAGCAGCTGCTAGCCAAATTGTACAGTATCACAAAAGGGTAGTATTTTTTTTTAAAAAAAATAGAGAACACAATAATTTTAGTCAATTAAGTTTGTATTGAATTGTTGATAATTTCAAGCGATTATTTCCATTCTTGGGTTGTTTAATTTTTTTTTAAAAAAAACATCCTTTTTTAAAAAATAGCTTATTATATTATCCTTGTCATAATGGATGATGTTGAGAAATGCAACAAATATTGTGGTACTTTAATTTTCAATAAAGATTGTTTTAACTTCAAGTTTACACATTTTATGTTCAAGTTCAATAAGGAATGTAACTACTATGGATCATGAGCCCAGACCTTTCTGACAGTGATAGATGCAGATCATGCTTATATCAATTTGATAAGACTCAAATTTCACCTCATGTGCTCATACTATGCTTGCGCTTTATTAAATAATTATTTCAGTGCAATTACATTCAATTAGAGAGAATTTTCTATGGTAGTCTTATTTTTTTGACTTTAACTTGAATCTTGTTTTATTGGGGGGGAAAGTAGATGCATGTCTGTGGAAGACGAACATGAAAATATCTAATAATTTTGTCTATTGCTTCTCTTCTCCTTTCTTCCTCCCCAATGGTCTTATGCCATGCCTGTCCTATTTGGCTTAAAGTAGCTAACCTGCTTCCTTTAACAGGTAAGATTTTACTTTATATAAGGTACTACCCTTTGGAATGTGAGAAATTTGGTTATTTAAAGGAGCAAAAACTGAACTTTTTGGGAAAAAATGAGTTATTACATAAAACAAGGTTCAAATCAATTTGTGAATGATGTAAAATATTAAACCTTTCATATGTGAATAGTATGGTTGCTGAAAGGAGTACAAAAAGGAACCCTAATGTACAAAAACTGTTTAAAAATACATGCATGACTTGACAGAGAACTTGAAGGACCTATTTGAGGACAGAGCAGTGATTGAGTCCCTTGAGTGTTGTGGTCCCTCAGTTTTTTTTAAAATTTTTTTCATGGGATTGTTTTTAGACCTTGAGAAGTTGGAACTAACCAAGCAGTATATCACATAACTGTTTAGTGAAGATGAACTAAGGACTCCTGGTTTTCATAACTGATAGAAAGAGGGGTTTCACCAGTTTTACCTCATCAGGGAAAGATAAGTCCCTCATCATTAGGAGGCTCTGATTTGAGCTATCTGAGGTATTGAAGTACCAAGTAAGAGGGGATTTTAGAAGATAGCGGGAGATGTTAAGAAGGCAGCAGGAGGTGAGTAAAAAGATGCTAGTAGTATCAATCAGGTGACAGGATAACTTCAAATTTTATGCTTGGGGGACTGCTGATTGGAAGAAAAGCCTTGTTCTGAGGATTGGATGAAAAAAAGTTTGGCAGCCTTCTGATTGGAGAAGAGCTAACACTGCTATAGCTATCCAGTGATTGTCGTTCAGTGCCATTTATAATTTGAGAGATAAAACTTCTGAGGAACGAATGGGGTGGGGTGAGAGTAGTGGCTGGTTACTCTCTGCTGCTTCTTCTGGTTTGAAAGGGAAAAACAGAAGGGGCACATTGGAGGGGAGCGGTTTGGACAACAGGCTTTGCAGGGATCTTTGCTGTAAACAAAGTGAAACCTGATTGGAAGATGCAGGCTCCTGTTGGCTGCAGAGATTCTTGGGTTTGTTTGCTTTGCTCAGAGATCCAACCTAAGGAGTTTCGTTGTGAGTTTTGTTTTGCTGGCAACGCTGAAAGATGATTAGGTGATACACGACAAAGTTGAGCGAACAGCTGGCTGGCCACATTTGTATTGAACAGAGAACCAACCTTGAGGAGCTCTGGTTTAAGAAAAGTGTTTGTCCCTGTATCTGTATATCACTTTTTTTAGTGCTTTTTAAAGAATGATTGTGAGTTTAAAAAGCTGGCAATTGTTTTACCAAGTCAAGAGCAGAAGAAGAGCAGACTTGGCCAGAAGAGGCACAGTTAGAGTACAGGCTATGTATGGTATAGACTGTTCATGAAGGAACCATAGACAACAAGGCTTGTGGAGAAGAGTTGCGAGTTTCCCTCAATACCTGATTTGTTTTTACTTCCTGCTAGGTTTCTGTTAGTGCACAACAACTTTCGTGGATAATAAGCACATTTGTAAGATAGTATGACCCAGGATTCTGGGTTCACTATGATCATTTGCTTATTAATATATTTTATTTATATTGAGTAATTCTGATATTATGATCATCATTGATTTTGCCTTATCATTAAGTACATTTTTAAATTTGTGTTAATTGTATCATCTTATGATTAATTAATTTTTGTAGTTGTGCAAAGCACACCAGTGGGGGCTCAGGAGCCACAATAATTGATAGGAGTGTACCCTCCTATTACCACAAATGAGTTACCTCTAGCACTAGAGTTACCACTAGTGGAGTTTCAGTTGTAGACACATGGTAGAGATCCTTCTCTGGAGCCCAGATATGCCAGTTGAGGGCAGACAGAGACAAGTAAACATCCCAGAGAGAATGGATAAACACACCTTATGCTAGGGGCTGCTCTATGAGGGCAACCACCCCACACAGTTATTACGCTTATTAAGTGTTATGAAGAGTGTTCACAACCATTGAGTGGTTTATTGTTCTGTTAAAATGGAGGGCAAACTTTAAATAACATGGTGAAAACTCTTCAGTGGAAAACTACCAAAGATCATGTTTGAGTAATGGTGTGGCAGTCTGCTTTCCTGGAAGTGTTAACATTTCTTGTTCTTATGTTTCCAGATGTTATAACTTAGCCATTTCAATTTGTATTGGAAAATCACCACTTTTTTTGAAAGACTAAAATTGGAATTAAGACAAACATTTAGCTCCTGGATATTATGTTATTGCTTTTAAAGTTATCTGGGGAGTGGGGAACATGGAATGAAAAAGAAAGTTACACAAAAGTTAGTGCTAGAAGGGACCATAGGGGTCCTTTAATGAAACCAGTACTTAATCAGAAACACATTCTATATTTTGCCCAGCAGAGGGTGCTGCTAGGCACTTGCTTAATCCTGCTCAGGAAGAACTAGCACTTGTCAGTTCCATGCTCACCCAGGCAGTTATGACTACCCAATACCAGGGGAACCTTAAGGGAAGCACTCTATGGCTCTCAGAGAACAGCTACCTCTTTCCTCAACTCTGATCCTTTTCTGGAAAGACACTACTTATCTTGTTAGTCATGGGGTATGGTCCATGTAGATCTGTCTAATTAAATTCTTGGCTAGAACAGTCAACACATGGAAATCTCTACCTTCTTTCCTTTACACCACATTTCAAAATGGACTCAAATCATATTAGATTGAGTCAATCACTTAACTGTATTATAACTTATATTGACTGTATTATAACTTCTTTACTAATGAACAAAGAAATAAAAGTAATAAGATCACTATATGCTACACCTTTAACCTAGGTTGCCCTTATTTCTTTATAGGCATGTCCCTAAACCAGGAGTCCCTAGACTTCTCAGATACCTAGATTTAACCACTCTGCCAAATAATTCTACCCAGAGTTAGAAACTGTCCCAAATGCTGAAGTTATCAAGTGTTCCCAAAGTAGGGCTTAGAACTATACTTTCCCCACTCTTGTCTATTTCCTATTCAGAGCCTCCAGAAAGGCCTATGCCTGGGAAGTTGAGGGAACACATGATTTGAGATGGTTTGGCTTTTCTCTGACTCCTCAGAGCAGCCCCTGGCAGCCTAGATTTCACTGATTTTTTTTTGGCTGCAGTTGTTTTGCTCTATCCATATCTTGTCTTATGCTCAAACATTCACTTCAAAAGCCTTGTCTGGTCCAGACACACAGACTCACTTTCATAGGCTCATTCAGCATCAGAAGCAGAATCTTTCTGTGCCAGGGCCATCTTGTTTTCCTTTTTTGCTTTTCCTTCTAAAGTTTACATGCTGGCCACATCTATGTCATTTTCACCCTGAGGCTGATGCTAATGTCCTGGCTATTCAAATTTTCCCATTTGTCAGTAATTAAAATTCCTTAGTCAGGGTCCATCACATATCAGAAAGGGCATAGATATAACATTAAACATTTAAGTACTCATTTAGCCTTCATTTGAGCACCTTCAGAGCTGAGAAACTCACTACTTCTAGGGAGAGTACAAAACACATTTATGGTCTTAGCTATAAAGATGTCATTGTCATCTCCTGTTCCTCTTTCTTCTCCTCTTCCTTCTCCTCATTGTCTTCTTCCTCCTCATCTTCCTTTTCTTCCTCATCTTCTTCATTATCTTCCTCTTCCTCCAAGTTTTTCTTGTTTTCATTCCCCCTCTTCCTCTTCCTCCTTCTCTTACTCCTCTTCCTTTTCCTTTTCCTATTCCTTCTCCTCCTCTTCCTCCTTCTTCTCTTCTCTTATTTCATTGGATTAGGGAACTCTGTGAGTAAACTCTTTCTATCAATGGAGACTGGTAACTGTTCTATACTTTATAATCACTGAGTTTGTGGTCTGGGATACTGAAAGGCTAAGTGACTTTCCCAGGATCACATAGCCAGTATGTGTGGGAGGCACAGAAGTCAAAAGAGTATAGCTGGGTGGAGAGGAAGCGATAGATATCCTGGGCCCCCTCCTTAAATGGAAGTTTCGAAGCTTATCACTTAGCCTTCTAATCAGAGGGGCAGAGGGAACTGATGTGGCATGAGTACTGAAGCTGTGAGTACCATAATTAGCAACATCTTCCTCATCCTTTACTTGTGCAGTAGGATTTTTAACCCAAGTGGAAGACTATAGTTATCCTTGTAAAATTTCATCTTCTTAGACTCAACCTATCACATTCAAATGTTGAAAGAGTTTGATAATTTCATCTCATGTGTCAGCTAACTTATCCCTCCCAGTTTTGTGTCATATGCAGATCTGATAGTCATTCATTCAGATCATTGACAAAAAAATGTTGAAGAAACCAAGGTTAAAAAAATCCTATAGCATGTAGTCTAGATACTTCTTCAGGTAGACACTATGTATCTGTTAAATGTCTACTATCTGCCAGACATTATGCTAGGTGCTAGAGATACAGAGAAAATAAATAGTTCCTAATATGTCCACTCCCTCATTAATTGCTTATCAATCAGGGTTAACTTTCACTTGTCAAGGGCACCTCCTTTTACAAAGGTATTTAAGCATTCAGGGATCTCCATGGTTTTGTCTTTGGTTACTGAGAGAAACCACTGACCATCAATTTATTGATTCTCAGCTAGCCTAATTAATAAATTGATTATTAATTACCCAGAAACTCTGTCTTTCAGGCTTTTCATTTGTCTCAATATCCAGGGCTGAGGCTAGAGACTTGGGGAACATCCATAGTGAGAGGGCATGACATGATCATGACATTCATGAATTAGGAAAAGACGCTAAGAAGGAATGGAATTGACAAGTTGGAGGAGAACCAGGAGGGAGTAGTGTCTGGAAAAAAATCAGACTACCTGAGAGAGATCAGGGTAATCAGTAGTGTCAAATGAAATAGAAAAGTCAAGAAATATGAGAACTGAGAAGATACCATCGGATTTGGCAATTGTGTGGTCATTGGTAACTTTAGAGCGAGCATTTTTAGTTCCTCAATGAGATGAGAAGGCAGACTGCAGAGCTGAAGAGTGAGTGAGAGGAAATGAAGTAGAGGCAATGAATGTAAATAGCTTCTCTAGGAATTTGGCCAAGAAAAGGAAAAGAGAGGGAATGGCAGGTTCTTAGGAGAGTTTTTTAAGGATAGGGAGACAGGCATGTTTGGCAGCAGTAGGAAAGGACATATTAATGAGGAGGTGGGCTAAAAGTCTTCAGCTCGTCCTGTTGAGAACATGACTTGGTGATGAGACTCAGCTGCCTCTAGCGATCTGGACAAAGGAATCCACCTTTACCCAGACCACTCTGGTTGCTTTTCTCCTACATAAGCTTGGTAAGTCCCTGGAGGCACACAATGACATGGGCTTACATAGAAAGAAGGAGATTATTAAGGAAGCAATTTCTTTGAGAACATGAGAAGGGATGGGATTAAAGAAACATGTAGAGGGGTTGGCTCTGGCAAGAAGAATGACCTCATTGTGAGAGACCAGAGGAAAGGAGACAGTGGGGGATCATTTCACGGGGCTTTGAGATGAAGAAGAAGGGAAAGGCAGGGCCACTCAGTCATGTTGCCTTATTCTTCTAAACTAAGAGGGGAGACAGAGGGAGAGGCATAAGAGGCTTGAGGAGAGAAGAAAGGGTTTAGATTAGCTTCTCTGGTGAGTAGGATATGGAATATTGGAGGAAATAAAAGAATTGCCTTGCTGCAGTGAGGGCCCAGTTGGTAAGATAACATAAATGTTAAATGTTCCTAGTCAGAGCTCAGTTGCATCATTTACTCTGGCTCTGTTAGGCAGTAAATGAGTAGGAACAGAGAAGGCAGATGGTGGGAGAAATTCAGGAGTGGAGTTCAATAAGAGATGAATAGTCAGGGGATAATGGGGCATAGGAGTCAAGAGTACAGGATAATATGGAGTTGAACTGGTTAATTGCGTCAAATCTGGGAAAGAAGGAAAACAAGAATCATACCCAATAAAGTACTAAAGGATGGAGGGATTGGAGTTCAACAAAGCAAGCAAAGAATAGTGGGGAGGCATAGCGAAAGGTGGAATAAAATGTTACTGTCAGAAAGAAGAATATCTAATTTTTTTTAAAATCACAGAATGGAATACTTGTGGGGATACTCACAAGTGAAGTAATTGCGAGATGCAGGCTGTGATCATCCCTGTGTGTAGGTTAATATGGGATGGAGAACTCGGTCATGGGATTTAAACGTGACTAGGATGTTTGAGGGAGCATAGATATGAACCCTACAGATCTCTAACATGAAGACAGGAGCTGGGGAGGAGGAGGAGGCAACATGTTAGCTGGGTACTGAATACTTTAAGAAAAGAGAGAAAAAAAACTTGGAGGCCTGTAGATAATTACCATCGCCAAGGTTTTGGTAAGATACTTTATAAAATGCCTTCCTGGAAATCATACAATCATAGATTCTGAACTAGAATGGACCTGAAAGGTCACTGAGTCCAATCTCCTGATTTTATAGATGAGGAAACGGAAGCCAAGAGAGTTTACATGACTTGGCCAAGGTCACACAGCTACTAAATTTACAGAAAATAAACCCTGGTTCTTTGTGACCCTCTATCTACTGCACTACTCCGGCTCTATATTCAGTTACTAAAGCTTAAAACTTCACTTTGGGGGCACACTGTACTATATTTATGACAATTTTCCAATGTATTTATAAGGGAGGGAAAAAGAATAGAGATTGTATCTGACACCATTGTTGTTCAGTCATGTCAGACTCTTCATGACCCCATTGGAGTTTTTTTTGGCAGACACTGGAGTGATTTGCCATTTCCTTCTCCAGCTCATTTTACAGATGAGGAAACTGAGGCAAACAGTGTTAAGTGACTTTCCCAGAGTCACATAGCTAGTGTCTGAGGTCAAATTTTACTCAGGTCTTCCTGACTCCAGGTCCAGTGTTTTGTCCACCGTGCCACCTAGCTGTCCCATCTGATAGTACAGTACATATATGGGTAGATAATATCAGGTAACCTTGTCAAAAAAGAAAAGAAAAATAAAGAAATATAGTTAAATGTAGGGAAATTACTTTGTAAGACTTAACATGATAGGTAAATATGTCAGGTACCTAAAACGTATAAATATTAAATAGCAGAGGTTGGATTCTAACCTAGGAGATTGAAGGGCAAATTCAGGTCTTTCTTAGCCACTTTTGTCGTCCTGTTTTCTTTTCTAAGAATTCACACACCCTCCACCCCTCAACCCCTCTTTCCTGCCACACACACAATTTGTATATGATATTTTGTAAGCTCTTAATCTGTGCATCACTGCGATCAGGGAACCCGAAAGTCGATGTTTATAATTTAGCCTGACTTACTGTGCTGTGTGCAATGTTGATACATTGGCAAGGAGAGACACTGAGAAACACCAAGGAGACTAAAACACTGCACCGGGCATGTCCATCAACAGGACTCAGGACTCTTCCTGGGATCAGGGGGCATCACCTTCAGAGACTCTGCAGTTCTGTGTAAGTCTCCAAAATGTGGGTCTGGATGACACCCGAAGAAATATTTCCAGTGGCACTAGATGAGATCTGCAGGTCCCCGGAGCAAAGCTTTCCAGGCTAACAATCTATTTCCATAAGCAAGGACTGTCTCCCTTATTAAGACTCCTGCACCAAAAGCAGCATATGGCTCATGTCAATCTATGTGAACATGCCCTATTCCCAAACTGTGTCTAAATTTCTCTCACCACCTACTGTACATCTATTTACTTTTTCTCAGGTCACGCTATTTTAGATCAGGGGTTCTTAACCTGGAGTCTGTGAACTTAAAAACAAATTATAACTGTATTCCACTACAGTGCTTTCCTTTCTAACTTCTTCTGCATTTAAAAACATTATTCTAAAAAGGGGCCCGTGGGCTTCAGCAGATGGCCAAGAAGTCCGTGCCACAAAAAGATAAAGAATCCCTGCTCTATATGACACCCAGGTGATTAATCTGAGCTTCCCACCTCTCAACCTGAAGAGGAAGCTAATTTCATTGCAGGCCAATTAAACATGTTTATCAGTGCATATTGAGTATATCAGCTGCATGCAGGCACCCACATATTAAACGTGATGCATTAAGAATTCCTGTCACTTCAGAATTCCCTTTCCTACTGACGCACTAGTTTCTCCATTTGTATTCATAACGGCAGCTTCGTTTTGTGCTATTGATACAAAGTAAGAAAAAGCAGGTTAGAAAAGTGCTAGGAAATCCTTCCCAATCAATCCTCCACCCACATCCCTCAGGTTACTGAACATCCTATTGCGGTCAGTTGAAATAATACTCCTCCCTCCTCCAAATCCTCATATCAGTCTCTCTTTAGCAATTCCAGTCTTTTAAAGTGGTCACTTTGGGGTTAAAGGTACTTTATAATGGACATTGTTTTCTGTCAATTCATTCTGACTGTATGTGTGCAGGAGCATTCACAACCCGGGCACTGGGCACCATCGTGTTCCTTAGAACATATAGATTTATAAAATGAAAATGCTCCCTTAAGGATAAAAAGACGCCTTCCATCCCCCCTCTCCCCTGGCACCAGGGTGGAGGAGGAGGGGTGTCTTGTACACGTGCCAGGAGTGATGGCCCCATCGGTTTGATTTATGAGTCTGATAATAAAAATCCCATTAGGCTGCTCTCATTGAGAAAAAAGAAGTAGGAGAAAAAAGCCGTGTGTGTCACAGAGGCAGCATTGACGCAGGCAGCTCTGACGGCAGCAGCAGCCCAGGCTGCGGCGGGGCTGGCTGAATGGGAGCCGAGGGGGCCCGCGGAGGGGGAAGCGAGGGTCGGCCACCGCGGCCCTCTCGGCGGCGCCTCGCCGAGGCAGCAGCGCTCCCCCCTGCAGCCCCCCTCGCCAATGACTTGAGCCTCCGCTGCAGCCCTCATCAGTGTGCCAGGCACGGAGCGCTGTGCGGGGTCCAGCTGCGTGTAGCCCGCGGCCCGCGCAGGGGGGGCAGGGGTAGAGAGAAAGGGGAGGAGGAGGTGGTGATGTGCTTGAGCCAGAGAGAGGGCGAAGGATCACTCTGGGTGTAGGCCAAGGGTGAGGATAGGTGTGGGAAAGGGGCTGAGGCTCCAGGCCCTGGGAAAAGCAAGGGATGCCGCAGATGGGGCTCATGCAGCAGCTGAAGCGCGACCTGTCTGCAGACTGGGCTTGAGGTACACTGAATGCACACGGGCCGCAGCCAGAGGTGGCTCAGGCTCCCGGCTGCAGGTGACAGGCCCATAGATACGGTTACCTTACATGTCACAGAGAACAAGGGCCCTGGAGTAGGGAACAGAAATGTGCCCCTTGTCTCTTAGATTTGTGTCCTCCCACCTGCTTCCCTACCTCCTTCTCCTTTTAG
This sequence comes from Phalanger gymnotis, assembly GCA_028646595.1. Taxonomy (NCBI): domain Eukaryota; kingdom Metazoa; phylum Chordata; class Mammalia; order Diprotodontia; family Phalangeridae; genus Phalanger; species Phalanger gymnotis. Next base: position 79,330,852 of record CM053627.1, read on the forward strand.
CCCAGCCTCTTTAGAAGGTATCTATTGTCCACATCATGTTAGATTCAAATCTCTCTCTCTCTCCTTTTTTTCCTCTTTCCCCCCTTTTCTTTCCTCCCTCCCTCCTTTCCCTCTTCCCTTTTCTCCTTCCCTTCCTTTCTCCCTCCCTTCACTCCCTTTTCCCTTTCCTTCCTTCCTCTTTTCCTTCCTCCCTCCCTTCTTTCATTCCCTCCTTTCTTTCCTTCCCTCCCTCCTCCCTTCCTTCCTTTTCATTCCTTCCATCCCTCCTTTTTCCTTCCTCCTCTTCTTCCTTCTTTCCTTTCTTCCTTCCTCCCTCCCTCCTTCCCTCATTCCCTTCCTCCCTCTTTTCTTCCTTCCTTCCTTCCTGGAGCTGTCTACTTACAAAAGAAAAAACCCTTGCAGTTTGATCTGCATGTTTATGACTGGAACTCTGTCACACTGACCAGAGGCTTTTACCACAAGTTTCTCTCTTATTTCTGAGGGTGCAATTGGAAGACTTCTTAAGACTTAGAGCTTACAGATTTGTGCTTCTACAGCCTCTTCTCTCTACAAGTATGAACAGACTGAAGGCACAGCCTGTTGAAAGACTTTTTCCCAACCCCAGCCTGTTTACAGAGATTGTTTTTGCTTATCTTCACAGTTTTCCCCTTCTAGATCATGGGATGCTGGATATGCAATTCAAAGATGGTCATAAAATTGTCCCCTCCTAAGCCACTAGGGTGTATTTTGGGTAGGGATGCCATATTGCATGCAGCCTTGGAGTCAGGAAGACCTTGGTTACAATCTCGCCCTTTACATATACTTCTTGTTAATGTTCAGTTGTGTCCAACTTTTCAGGACCCCATGGATCATACTATCCATGGGATATTCTTTGGCAAAGATATTGGAGTTGTTTGTCACTCTTCCTCTCCAGTGGATTAAAGCAAACAGAGGTTAAGTGACTTGTCCAGGGTCACGCAGCTAATAAGTATCTGAGGCTGGATTTGAACTCAGGTCTTCCTGACTACAGCCCAGCACTCTATCCACTGAGACACCTAGTTGAATCCTATACCAGCCATAGACAAGTAATTTAACCTCCCAATGACCTAGTCAACTTTCTAAGACTAAGTCAGAGATGCAATAGCCCTGTTTAGAGAATTTCTAAACCAAGAATTCCCTATATTAATGAAATCACAATTCCAGGCATTTCCTATATTAATGAAATCATAGGTGTGTGGGGGGAGTGGAGATGACAAAGAATTATCTACCAGTAGCAAAGTGGTACTCAGCCTGCCTAACCATTGGGCTTTCTTCCAGTTCCCAGACTTGTTTATCTTTGATTAGATTTATTTTTTAAATTATTCTAGAAAATTAGGCAAATGGGTTTGTTCCTGTCTATGACAGATACTAATAATCTGGAACCTGCTTTATATTCTTATATTCCATCCCCTAGTTCTAATCCTTTCATTTCATGTTTTCAGTTCCATATTCTCTCTTCATTTGGCTACAGAAATTACTTCCTGATCATCAGGTAGCTTGGCACTTAGCAATTCAATTGTAGCGCTAACTTTTGGTGGGCAGAAGAAAAATCTATGAATAGAATCATCTTCTCATGACATATTCACTCATTGTGAAGCTGAAGTCTTTTGTCAGCAGTGCTGTGAAAAGCATCTCGGTGTAGTGGGAAAATGGGATTAAGATTCAGAAGATGTAGGTTCAAGCACTGGTTCTGCCTCTTCCTACCCATGTGACACCAGGTATCTCAACCTCTCCTAACTTTAGCTTCTACATCAATAAAATGAGGCTTGGAATATTAGAGTTTCTTAACCTTTATGTGTGTGTCATGGACCCCCTTAGTAGGTCTTGTGAAACTATAGAGCCCTTCTTGGAATAATATTTTACATGCATAAAATGAAATACATAGGATTACAAAGGAAACCAATTATACTATCCAAACAAATATTTTTTAAACAAGTTCACAGACCTCGGATTAAGAATCCCTGGGGTAAATCAAGATCTCTTTCAGCTCTTGATCCTTTGTATTTGAATGTTTTTTCCATCTCAAAAGCCATCATAATTCTAGTTCTGGGAAATTTCTGTGAAATCATATAATGAGGCCTATTACCAATGTACCCACTTTTTGCCAAGAGTGGCATATCTCTCAAGACGAAAGTGAAACCAGTAACACAATGTCCTTGGGTCATTTGCCCTTTCTGGATTAAACAGGAAAGAGGATGACAAAAATACAGTGTATTCGCATCTTAACATAGCTAAGAGTTTTCCCTTCTGAGTATAGAATGGATATTTCCATTCTGAAATGGGATTTTTTTTTTATTTTAAAGAGAAAAATAGTTTGGTAGATCTGTGATCTCATCAGTATGGAAATTTCTGTCAAGCAGGGCAGACAACCATACCACATCTCATCCTATATATCACTTGTCCAATCCTCCCATAAAATCTTCCATAGGGAGTCCACCCAACATTTTGAATACCTAGATTTCTTGATGTACATACAGTTCAGAGGCTACCTGCTGATTATCCTATCGCCTCCTTTCCCAGTCATATATTCACTCATTGTGAAGAATACTTAACAATGATTCCCCTACACAATTCTCTGTTCTGAATATGTTGTAGTCTACTTGTACCCTCTGTTGACCTTCAAATTTAACTTTTTTGGGCTGGGGAGAGTGTTGTATTCCATGACTCAGACCTATACAACGTCACCAGAAGAATTTTTTTTTAAGGAATGGGCCATTGTTTCAGAATTAAAAGTAATTTCACAGAAGTAGCTCTACTGGTCTTATTCAATATCTGGGATATCTCACTCTCTGTATAAATTGTCCAAGATATATGTATTGATGGGCCAACCCTATGGGCTATCCATTCTGTTATACACCATGGTCAGGACAATAGGCATTCTTTATTCACTTGGTTGTTCTTGTGTTAACAGTTGTGTTTAACTCTTAATCAGAAGGTTATTGAATAGCATTATGTCTGTTACATTTTTCAAGGAATCAAAGAAGAAAAATGAATACCTAAAATATTGAGTGACATCGTGGTGAAAGTCTTGTATTTTGGGAAATATGATGAGAGAATCTACATTTTAATAGATAATACTGTCCCTAGTCATAAAATATAAATATCTGAGTCAAAAACTCAACTAAGACTGTTATATTGATTTTTTTAAAAATTGGTTTTGGAAGCTTAGGCTGGGAACAGTGTTCCTATTATGAATGGGTCAGATGTTCAGTATTACCCATTTCTCTTTATCCTATTCCCCTAGGTTCCTATTAGAATTCCTGAACACAATGTGCAACTCTCTTATTTTCATGAGGCATAGTACTAAAAAGGCACAACTGATATATGTGATAGGATATATCACAATTGTTATAAATTGTCTCTGTACAAATGCCAAATCCCCATAGGACATCATTATCAAATAATAATAACTATCATTTAAATAGCATTTTATTGTATTTCGAGTGGTTTTCAGCCATTATATTATCATGTGAGAAGCCCTAAGAAAACAGCTATTTCAACTGCCTAATTTGACATTTGAGGAAATTCAGAAAGGACAAATTACTTGTCCAAGCTCATAATGCATTATTAGAGATTGGATTAGAACCCAGGTCTCTTGTGACTCCAAGCCCTGGGCAAACCAAGATGCCTCTAAATGAATCAATCTTGCCCATAGAACTGGTAGAGAAATAAATTATGCATTTTTAATTTTGCATATTAATTATGCATTTTTAATTTTAACTGTCTTCATTTAAAATAGAAAGATACCAGGAATAGCCTTAATTCCCTTACTCTATCAGTGGTGCAAGTATTATAACAAAGAGTTGTCCCCATTTTGGGCAGATGCCTGGCCACCATGTTAATTTGTACATGGGAAAAACAAGAGTTTTCAATTCCTATGTGCAACAATAGGTCTGTCCCCTATTATATAAAACCATGGTCAGATGCTGTTCTTGAGTACCCTCCCCAATTTCCCCCCACAACACTCATTTCATTTGTTGCTATAGGGAGAAGGGATAAAATGTTTGGGGGATTACAGAGAGAAAAGGATGCCCACATAAATGTGGATTGACCAGGCCCTTTTAAGTAGACATGTCATGGTATAGTACTTAAATTGAGTGTGTCTGTTTATACCCTTTTGTAAACAATAGTCTAGGAAGAAGGTAGGGGTGGGGCTGAAGAATGTGCTAGAATCCTATTATGATGCTGAGCTCCCTGGTCTCCTATGTTTATCGTTAGTGTAAGAAAAAGAACCTAAGACTTGGAGTTAGGAGAAAGCTGGATTTGAATCTTACCTCAACCTCTTACTAGCTATGTGCTTTACTAGAGGCAGCTAGGTGGAACAGTAGAGATAGAATGGAAGACCGGAATTCAAATGTGACCTTAGACAATTTTTAGCTGTGCGATCCTGGGCAAGTCATTTAATCTGTGTGCCTCAGTTTTCTCAACTGTAACATGGAAATAATCACTGAGTTGTGGCAAGAATCAAATTCGCTAATATTTGTAAAGCACTTGGCACATAGTAGGTACTTAATAAATGCTTGTTCTCTCCTACTCCCCTTTCTCCCCCTCTGAGCACCATCACTTCTCTTTTCTGTATGTAAGTACTTGCCTACCTGTGTTGTTATGAGAGCCAAAAGAAATATTGTGTTAGGTGCTTTACCAACCTTGTCACCTGTTATTCTTGGTGTTCTATGGGCTCTCCGGGTTTTGTTTTACTTGTAACATTGCTCCTTGTTTTACTAAATCTTGGAGTGCAAGTTAGAGAGTAGGCTGATATGGCGGCTTTAGTTCTCCATATTTCCCTGTGGCCTGCCTAGACCTAGAGTGGTTTATACTGTATTCTCCCCTCTTCATCAAAGCTATTAGATCACAGAATTTAGAGTAGAGGGATCTTAGTCATCATCTAGTCTAATTCCCCAGGCAGCTAGGTGGCACAGTGGATAGAGTGCCTGGAGTTAGGAAGACTTATCTTCCTAAGTTCAAAACCAGCCTCAGACACTTACTAGCTGTGTTACCCGGGATAAGTCACTTAACCCTATTTGCCTTAGTTTCCTCATCTATACAATGAGATGGAGAAGGAAATGGCAAACCACTCCAGTATCTTTGGCAAGAAAACTCCCAATGGGGTCACACATAACTGGACACAACTGAACAATAATAAAAAATCCAATCCCCTACTGAAATACAGAGAAAATAGAACTGAGAGCAATACATCTTTAAGATAATTTTGTTTTAAGATAAAAAGGAGGGTTGGTGAAACATACAGCCATTCACTTGAATACAGCCGCATACATTTTGCAAGAAAATTTTAAAGATTTTATTATCCAGTCTTCCTTCAACTGTATAGCACTTCTCTGAGAGAGCTGTTGGTTTAGAATTTTACATGCTTGCTTTTGCTTCAAGTTGTATGTGTGTATATACATGAAACAATAAATCTCCTAGAAAACCCATTGTATACATTTACTTTTTTAATCATTGCTATGGTTACCAATGGAAATAATTGGAGCAACTTTGATCAAAAGATCACATAAATGGATTACATACTGTGACAGCATGCTCCCACACTTCTGCACCAGGGAAAACCAGAGCAAGGCCAAGACAAGAAATCTAATCTGAAAATTTCCACAAGATTTTCTAGCATCTTAAAATCTGGCAAATGTGTTGGGAATTATGGTGAATCTGAGGATAGGAAGTTCACAAAATCAACTGGCATCTCTTGATGTCTAAGATAACACCATTGCTGAATTGCTGCAGATGGCATTTGTGGAAAGATTAAGGGAAGGATAGTTAGGCAAATGAGAACATCTAACAAGCTATAGAACCCAGGCACATTGTGAAATGGCTTTGATTTTATTATACAATATAATTTACACATCCAACATTATATTCTTATAAAATCCATTTATTTCATGAAGCAGATAAATATGTATTCACCACAGGATGCAATTTTAGTATGGAGGAAAGTCTTATCTTTTCGTAAGTGCCAAGAGCTAAGATCAGCCTTGGTATGTGTTCATTCGATCTGGTACAGGCAACAGAAATAGACTCTTTTTTGTTTGTTTTTTTTTGGGGGGGGGTGATGTCACTTCTTAAATCTGCCTCTCCTTTATCACTTTTACTATTTATGGCACAACATATTATTTGCCATCCTAAAGGTTAAGACAATTTGATATCAGATTTCTTTTCTATAATAAAATGGCCAAATATGTACTCAGTAAAAATGGAACACGGCTCAACCTCAATAAAGAAGTAAAGTCTTCTGTAGGCCAAATGAAAGTGGGCATTTAATTCAACTATATTAAAACTTTTAGAAAATAATCTTAATGGTCCTAGAATAGATATGTCATTTGATCTTGGCCCCTCCTCTCAGACGCATGGTCAATAAGATGGAAGACTCAGGAAGCCAGCCTATCAGAGTCTGGAGAATGGAGCTAGGTAATATCTGCTTGAACCTGAAGAATAACTTCATGAGTTCTCAATCTCTTTTTCAGTACTTTACAAAGGAAGAAATATAGTCAAAATTAGGTTGCAAATTGAGATTTAATTGGCCAGAGGAAGCAGAGGTATGCCTTAGTTTATAGTAGTTACTGAATAAAGGGCACAATAATTACATGCTTTGATGGAGCTGTGGTCTCTCTGATATGGGTGCTTTCTCTAGTGACAAAAATGCTTGTCCAACCCAAGGACAAAGCATATCCAACTTAAAGGTTGATCAGAAAAAAAGAACCAGAAAAAAGTATTGTACCTATATGCTTCTAAACAACTGGTAGTAATCTGGGCAACCTGGGATGGTTCGTTTTTTGTTCATTCTTCATTTTCAAAGAAGGACCAATGATATCACAGGGTGATGTCTTGACTCATGTGTGAATTGGATTTAAGTGAGGCAGTTACAGAAAGTCATCAGCCTCACATTCTCTTCCAGAATCACTTAAGTCCAGAGGCAAGAAAGTCAAGACAAATGCGGATGGCCCCGGGAGGCAGTGGATGACATTGGCATCTTTTATGTCTGACCAAGCTCTAAGAATGAGTTCTTCTTTGGATATATGTATTGGCAATCAAAATGGGTTTGAGTAACATATTTGTGACATCAGAGGCTTATAGACCACGTGGGTTTAAATAGAATTTTTGTGATGATTTTAGTTGCATGAACTCCCCAGCTGAACTCAGATGTTGTAACTACGAATTGTATTTGATCTGTTTGTAATTAGATTGTATTTGCTCTGACATTCAGGGTGCTGGCTTTTCCCCCTGAACTAAGTGAATGATATTTGTAAGCTGAATTAAAGTAAGATTCTTAACCCCTTAACGTTGCTTTCCTTATTAAAGCAGATCAAAAGGACCTGGGCTTGCAGGGTTCTGTAAGTTGGTTGTTGGTGGTTTTATACCCTACAGCAGCTGCTAGCCGGATTGTTGAAACAATATGTTGAGGCTGAGATGCCAGATCAAAATATCTGAGGCATTTGTCATGAAGAATTAGAGCTCTGGAGAGATACTAGGGCTGGATTTAAAAATTTGGGACTGGGGGCAGAGCCAAGATGGCAGCTGGAAAGCAAGGACTAGCATGAGCTCCCCGCCAAGTGCCTCCAAAAACCTATAAAAAATGGTTCTAAACCAGTTCTAGAACTGCAGAACCCACAAAATAGCAGAGGGAATCAGGGCTCCAGCCCAGGACAGCCTGGATGGTCTCTGGGTAAGGTCTATCCCACAAGAAGCTGGGAGCAGAGCAGAGCAGAGCAAAGCCCAGCGCAGGCTGCGTGGACCAACCAGACCAGGAGCCGAGTGGAGCATGCCCTGGCGCCCTGAATCAGTTTAATGTGGCAGTTACCAGACTTCTCAACCCACAAACACCAAAGACAACAGAGAAGGTTAGTGGGAAAAGTTGCTGGGGACAGGGAGTTTGCAGTTAGGCCACCACCCTGGGGGCAGTGGAGGTGGGGCAGCTTCAGAACTACAGCTGCAGTTGCTTCTGGCCCCAGGCCCACCTGGTGGGAGGAATTAAGTGGCTGATCAGAGCAGGAGTGCAGAGCCGGCTGAAGATCTAAGTCCAGTTTGGGTTGGGGGTGCTCGGGGAAGGAGGAGTGCTGGTGTGGCAGAGCTAGCGCATCCCCCCAAGCATGGAACATAGAACTCTTTAGTCTATAAGCAGTCATACCCTGCTGAAAAACTCAAGGGTCAAGTAAGTTGTCTGGGAACATGGCTAGGCAGCCAAAACACACCCAGATTCAGTCTCAGACTCTGGAATCCTTCTTTGGTGACAAAGAAGACCAAAACGTACAGCCAGAAGAAATCAACAGAGTCAAAGAGCCTACAACAAAAGCCTCCAAGAAAAACATGAACTGGTCTCAGGCCATGGAAGAACTCAAAAAGGATTTGGTAAAGCAAGTTAGAGAAGTAGAGGAAAAATTGGGAAGAGAAATGAGAAGGATGACAGAAAACCCTGAAAAACAAGTCAATGACTTGCTAAAGGAGACCCCAAAAATACTGAAAGATATACTGAGGAAAACAGTACCTTAAAAAATAGACTAACTCAAATGGCAAAAGAGCTCCAAAAAGCCAATGAGGAGAAGAATGCCTTGAAAGGCAGAATTAGTCAAATGGAAAAGGAGGTCCAAAAGACCACTGAAGAAAATACCACCTTAAAAATTAGATTGGAGCAAGGAGAAGCTAGTGACTTTATGAGAAATCAAGAAATTATAAAACAGAACCAAAGGGATGAAAAAATGGAAGACAATGTGA
>CM053627.1:79340087-79369383 GCA_028646595.1 Phalanger gymnotis
ATAGTTAGTCTTTTACAACATGAGTATTGTGGAAGGGTTATACATAATAATATGCATGTCACCCATGCTGAATTGCTTGACTTCTTAGGGAGGGAGGGTGGGTAAGAAGGGAAGAGGGGGTAGAATTTGGAACTCAAAGTTTTAAAAATAGAAGTTCAAAAACAAAAAAAAATGTTTTTGCATGCAACTAGAAAGTAAGATACACAGGCAATGGGGCATATAAATTTAAGTTGCCCTTCAAGAAAGGAAGGGAAAAGGGGATGGGAGGGGAGTGGGGTGACAGAAGGGAGGGCTGACTAGGGAACAGGGCAACCAGAATATACGCCATCTTGGAGTGGGGAGGAGAGTAGAAATGGGGAGAAAATTTGTAATTCAAACTCTTGTGAAAATCAATGCTGAAAACTAAATATATTAAATAAAAAAAGAATAAAATTTTGAGAAGATGAATCATTCTCAGAAGAGTTAAACTTGATAGCCAAATCAATAAGCATTTATTAAACACCTACTGTTTGCCATGCACTGTACTAAATACTGATTAGAACTAGTGCTTGAATGTTAATGACAATTTTTTTAATGCCCCTCTCTTCCATACCCTTCAACCTCCCTATCTCTATCTACTGTTTCACTATTCCTTTCTTTAGTGACTTGTGTTTAGGAAGGTGATGTGTATATTTCAGATATGCATTAAAAACTGGTCCCATCTTTCTAAAACTATATATTTTCTGGTTAACTAAATACCATTCCTTTTTCTCAAACCAAAAATTGTACTTGATCTAGTCCAGAATTAAAAAAAAAAGTTAGTTTGGTCTAATGGTCAGAGCCATAGGTTTAGAGTCAAAATATCTGGGTTCAAATCGCAACTCTACTTCTTATTGCCTCTCTGACCTCGGACAACTATTGAACTACTCCTGACTCAATTTTTTCCTCTATAAAAGTAGAGGGTTGGATTAACGACTTATAAAAGCCCTTCCAACTTTAGATCCTATATTCATAACAATCAAAGCTGAATTGTTTTCCAAAAATCACAAAAGTGTTGAGGGCACATGTATAATCTATATCAACTTGCTTAGCATCTCAGGGAAGGGGAAGAGGAGAGAGGGAAGGAGAGGATTTGGAACTTAAAATTTTAAGAAAACGAATGTTAAAATTGTCTTTCCATGCAGTGGGGAAAAATAAAATATTGCAAAAACTCAAAAGGGATTTGGCAAGTCTGGTCTTACAAGCCAAAAGTTTTGATTAAGTGGTGCAACTTTCTTTAACTTAGCTCAAAAGAGGCAGTTGATAGAGTCCTTAAGATCTAGATTCAAATCCAGTCTTAAATGCTCACTAGCTGTGTGACGCTGCGCAAGTCACGTGACTTTTGTCTGTTTCAGTTTCTTTATTTATAAAATGGAGATAACAATAGCACCCACCTCCCAGGATCGTTTTAAGGGCAAAAATGAGAATATATTTGTAAATATTAACAAATCTTAAAGAGCTATTGTATGTAGTAAGGAGGATTTTGTTTTCCTTTTTAGAGTTCAGTTTCTTAGGATCCATGGCCATGTCTAGTTTCTAGGTCTTAGACAGTAATTCCCAGAATAGCCCCAAGGATCCTAGATAGTAATTCCTAGAATCATAGTGACAAACAGTCCTACTGTGACTGTGCCATGAGATATAAGGGTGACATAATTGATATTTACTAGGCTAGTGCAGAATGACAATATTGTTAAAGTTAACCCGTGAGCTTAATGTTGGCAAGATGCCTTCTTTGTCTATTGCCCTATATAGCAAGTAGGCATTGGTCAGTGACTGGAGGAATCCATGGGGAACCTATAAGGGAATCTGTGTGTGCCTTGACAAGCCCCCATCAAGGCTTGAGGGGACTTAGGTGAGTGCACAAGCTGTGCCTGTCTGGATTGACCCCATCGAGATGTAGGGATAGTTGCCCTCCCTTCTCGTCTGCCCCTTCGAGAAGAGGGATTGGAGTATGCTGTAGGAGCTGGTGCTCCCATTATCAGCAACTCTCTCTTGAGAAGACCAGACTAGAATAAAGTAAAACCTCCAAAGCTGTCTTCCTGTCCTTCCTATCTGACCAGATCAAGAGTAAACTTGTTAAGAGTCTGGAGTCTGAAAACTCCGGTGCCTCCTGTGTGTTATCTGTGAAATAACTATATAAATTATTATTACTATTACTTTGATAAAACGTGTGCCTTTGTAGAAATTACTGGAAATTTCCCCTTTACGTGATCTGTTTTCTACTAATTATTCCATTTCTAGAGGAGGAGCTTTAAAGTGACTTGAAGGGAAATACACTGCAAATCTAAGAGGGTGTTCCCGCCTGCTTAGAATAAACTATTTGAAGGATGTTTGAATCCTAAAGTCTTTGTTTTGAGCTCAGCATTCAGCCTCGGAGAGAATGTAGTCCAACTCCTACATTTCATAGAAGGGAACACTGAAGCCCAGAAAGGTAAGCCTTTTCTGATAACACCAGTAGTTAGTCCTTTTTTCCTCCTTAAATTATTTTGTATTTACTTGTCTGTATACCTTTGCTATCTCCTCAGTAGAGTGTAAGATTTGCGATGGCAGCAGCTTTTTCATTTGTCTTTGTGTCTCGATGCCTAATGCCTTGAACATAGTAAGAACTTAACGAGTGTTTGCTGAATTGACTTGAAGTGACTTTCCCAAGATTATATAATTAATTATCAGTCATACAGCTCAGACTAAAACATAGATCTTCTGATTTCCATTCAATATTCTTTCACTTAATCTCCGTTGCAAGAGAAAAACAGTATTCATCAAAGACAAGCATGGTAATAATAATGGTAATTCACATTTATTTAGAACTTTAACGTTTAGGAACTTTTTTTAAAGCATGAATTAGCTCTTGTTAAGTATACCTTATATACTAATTGTATATTGTATATGGATGCATCTTTGGGCTTCATTCGAGATCCTAATGTGAGGACATTAAAAAGTAGGAGGCTTCTGGCAAAAAAAAGAAACAGTCTTTCTTTCTTTGCAGGTTCCACTGACTCTTTGCCATCTACTGACTGCTGACCTCCTAGATGCTAGGTTTGTTCTTTTGATTAACAATTTGGTCTTCTCCCTCTCAAGACCATATGTGACAACATTTCTCTGCTCCCCTGTGATTCCAGATTGACCTGCCTGGTTGTATCTTTTAATCTGGCCACTGCTGCCTGGCTCAAGACCCTAATGAGCATAAAATCATTGATCGAAAAGGTAGGATCCCCCTTAGAAATCTAGTCTTCATCCTGATGCCAGACTAATCATCCTGATACACAGACAGAATGATGGTGCTCCAGTGCTCAGAAATGTCCAATGGCTCATTATGGCCTATTGAATTCTTAGCTTCTTGGCATTCAAGGCCCTCCCAAATTTGGATCCAACCATTTGTAACTTTCCCTCATACTATCGATGCTCAAATACACTAAACTTTATAAATGTCTCCTACATTACAGATTCTGTACCTTGCTCGTGCTGTTTCCTATGTTATGAATGTTCTCCTCCCCAATTCCTCCATTTCCTTCATGTTCAAATGCTACCCTTCCATTAAGACTTGTTCTCACATGACCTCCTCTAATAAGTCTTCCTTGACCCTCTGACCTATCAAAATGATCTTTTCCTCCTTAAAAGTCTTACAAAATATTCATGTTTTATATTGTTTTATACTTAATTGTGTTCTGCTCTCTCTCCCGGTAGATGTTGTGGCTCTTGAGTCTCTTTATCTTTTATCTCCAGTCTCAACTAGAACAGTACATGGCATGTGGAAAGTTGAAAGAATACTAGACAGGAGAAAGCTAAAGACATGTCCTGGTTCCAAGCTTTACGAACTCTGTGAGCTTTGACAAATCACCCCTACTCTCAGTTAGTCTCTCAAAGAGACTAACACACTCTTTAGCACTCGGGGTTGTTGCAAGAAAAGTGCAATGTTTTACAAATGTGGACTTACGTTTTAGTCTTTAATTGGAGAGGCCAATCATGCATATATAAATGTGTTATTAATGTTACTACGCTTTGGGTTCGATGAATGAATGAAAGCATAAAATGTATAAGATTAACGCTCTCTAGTAAAACATATCAATCAATGGGTACTTATTAAGTGCCTATAGTGTTCAAGGTACTTAATTAATGTTTATTGTATTATATTGCTAAAAAAATGGAACAGTACCTGCCCTCAAGGAATTAACATTCTATTAAGGGAAACTATGTACAAAATAAGTATATTCGGAACATATACAAAATAAGTACAAAATAATTTGGGGAGCCAGGGCACTAGGGATGGGGGTGGGGGTCAGGAAAAGCTTTCTGTATAGAAAGTGGTGCTTGAGTTGAGTCTTGAAAGAAACAAGGGTTTCTAAGAGGGAGGGTAGAGGGAGTACATTGAAGGCATAAGTCAACCATTCAGTTGATCATGTTGCATTTGTTAATTTATAATTTCAGGCATTGGGGATACAAAGAAAGGCAAAAGAAAACCGGTCTCTACTCTCAAGGAACTCATGGTCTAATGGAGAAGATGATATGTGAACAACTATGTACAGATAAGCTATGTGTAGGATAAACTGGGGGTTGTCTCAGTGGAAGGACATGGGGAACAGAAATCCACAGGGCTTTGTTTTCATTCCCTGAAAAACTGTCATCATTCTGTCCTCAGTGGGTTTTTTTTTGCCTTCAAGATCATAATCTTGAAGGTCTGGGATTTGTCTTATTTGAGAGAAATGTAAGAGTATTGGCAACCTGAGTAATCCATTGTTTGAGATCATCTGTGTAGTAATTTATCTTAATTAACCGCATGAATCAAAATGAAGGAAGAGGATAGAGAAGTTTCTGGCTCAAATGATACCATTTTGGATTGGACTCCTAATCAATTCCTCTTAGCATCATTAGCTTTCTGAAAGACTCAATTCAAGTGCCATCTAATTCATTAAGTCTTTCTTGATTCCTTCAGATGTTTTCAAGCCTCCTGGAATTAATCTGTATTTACATGCTACATATTTTGTATTTAATTGTCTGTTTATCTGTTGTTCTTCTCCCTACCCCCAACTGAATGCAATCTCCTTGAGGGCATGACTGTTTTATTTTGACTTTGTATCCCCATTCTCCAGTGTAGTGCTTGAACACACAGTAGGCATATAATAAACGATTATCGAATGCATTTTAATTATGTATTATTACATTCATGTCCGAAAATTCATGTCAAGTCCAAAAAGGCTAGAATTCATATGCCTGATGTTTCAAGGTTAGGTCAATGTGTTAGGTCTTCATATGAAAGACCTCCCAGTTACTAAAGATCAGCTAGACCACTGGAAATTCTCCACAATTGTTCTTTAACAGCCAATCCTAGCAAAAATCATCCAAGTAAATGTATATGTTTGGGATGGCTGAGCTCACCAACTAGTCATGGAAGAGCAAAAGGAGCAAATGTGAAACAAATGATGAGACTGAGTTTTCACAATTTGTTTGCAAAAGTTGAAATGTAAAGTATGGATAATATTCTTTTTTTAAATCCCATAATATAATGTGGCACCATTTCCCCAAACGACTCATATTTTAAAATTTGCGTCTTTCCCTGATTTACAATCTCTTATTCTTAGATTCAACCCATCTGCAACGTTCAATAACCAGCTGTCACACTTTCCAGTCCGCTCATAATTCTCTGGCTGTAAGAAGCACCCTTAGAAATGTTAACCACTCTGCTGAGTTGCCAAACACAAAAAAGTGTCTAAAAAATTCATAGGGAAAATACCACAGTTGAAAAAACTAGGGAAGTGTTCACAGTTTTCACAACAATTAGTGTCAGCATATAGATTCCTTGATAAAGTTTTTCTTCCATTTTTGCATGTTTTCTTTTATAATTTTGTCTAAAGAAAAAAACTTCCTCCTTGCAAGTGACCAGAGTCCAATATGGTAACTCTTTAATTACCCAAAAATATATCTTTGGCAACCTAGGGACTACTGCAAAGAACCTATAAATGGTGCTTGAGATAACTTTGGAAACCCTACTACCGAGTACTTGACTATAAGAGAAGCTTTCGGTCAACATTCAAAAGCTGTTTACTCTTATTTAACACACAACTTTAAAGAGCTTGGTTATCTGGTTTCCTATTCCAGAATATATTAAAAGCAAGAAACTAAAAGTGGGTGGATGAAAAATGGTGAGACAAGAATGCAGATGATTTGTGGAAACAACATTTATTTTAAGTAAACTAAGATGATTTCTCCTTAAGTAAGCAAGGAGGCAATTTGGAGGGTTTAGTTAATCTAGATTCTAGAGGGTCAAAAACCCCAGCCTACATGAAATCAGGTTTCTGGAAGTTTTAGCAGAATTCCCAATCCCCATTTGACCTAGAATTGCTGACTGTCCCCGTGATTGCAAAGGCTAGTGGCATTTTATTTGACTTTAACCAGGAACTATATCCTTTCCCATCTTATCATGACTAAAGTTATTTTTGTTGTCTACGAGGGTCTCACTGCATTCTATTCTTTAGAACCAATCACTAGACTGACCTTAGGTAGACCTGGCTCAGAATCAAAGTCACCTAAAATTTATTTCCATATTAGCCATGTTCTAGAAAAAAATCAAGAAAAAAGAAAAAAAAAGTGAGCTTCAATCTATACTCTGAGTCCATCAGTTCTGTATCTGGAGGTGGATAGCATTTTCTATCATGCGTCCTTTGGAATTGTGGTACATCATTGTATTGATCTGAGTTACTAAGTCTTTCGCATATTGCCATTACTGTATACATTGTTCTAGTTCTGTTCATTTCACTTTTCATCAGTTCATGTAAGTCTTCCTAGGTTTTTCTGAAACCACATAATGCGTGCCCGGCAACTGTCCCTGATAGGGCTACACTACTGAAGACCTACAAAAGTGCCACCAAAGTCTTTGGCATTGTTGAGTGGTTCGATGTCAGAAAAGGATTTGATTTTATCAGTGGAAATGTATTAAACAAAAGGCATTACCATCCGCTTTGCTGCTATACCTTAAGGAACATGGGACCTTGCCATCTAACTTGGAGTTGAAACATCCTGTAATGTGGTGTCTTCCTAAATGGAATGTAAGCTGCTTGAGAAAACTCTTACTTTGCTATTTGTGTTGGCAGCACTTAGCACAGTGCTTTGTACGTAGTAAGACTTTGATATATTAATTAATATTATATTTTCTTAATAATTAATTATTGATTAGTTAATATTTAATTATTATATATAAAATATATTGTATAAATAATTATTAATAGTTAATATAATAAATGCTTCATTCATTGTATATGTCTAGTTTAGTACCTTTTCTGACAAAAGTCCAGAATGCCTGCTTGATCATCAAACATTTTTTTTTTATCTAAGACTACTTTGGCCGAAGAAAATACCTGGAGAATCTTTCAGCCCAGCTATTCCTGCCTGTCACATTACTCATGCATGTTTTATAGCCATCTTTTAGACTTTAAGCACCATGAGAGCTGGGACTATGTTATAAATAAACTTTTTGTCTCACCCAATGCCTAGCAAAGTGTTCTACATATGATGTTAAATAATAATGCTTATTGCATCTAATTATGAGAAAAATGATTAATCTTTATGACTTAGCTCTTATTTATATTCCTTATAGGAATTTGGGAAGGATCTCCAATTTCATCAGCATAGGAAACACCTGGTGTGTGGATTCCACTCCCTCAACTTAACTGCAATGGGGGTATGACTCACTACATAAATCGGAGGGGTCTGAATGAAGCATGTGGACATTCAGTGACTTGGCTGGATCACAGATTAGTATCAGAGGAAGGATCTGAACCCAGACCCTCTGGTTCCCATTCTACAACTCCGATGTCTTGCATTACAGGATGACAGATTTAGAGCTGGAATGGACTTGCGAGACCATTAGTTCAACTCCTTTGTTTTTTGATGATGAGAAAACTCAGGCCAAGAAAAACTAAGTGGCATTTCCAGGGTCACAGAGCTGCCATGTGCCCCTTTTGTTATAGTCCTCATGAATTGTATTTTATAAATAGTCATATGGGATAACTATTACTAGGTACTACTAAATACTACTACTACTTACTATTGCCACCACCACCATTATGCTTTCCCGTCCTCCTCCTCCTCCTCCTCTTACCACTACAACAACAATTACTCCTCCTCCTCCTCCTCTGTTCCTAAAGATAAACCCATAGAACACCAGTGAACCCTATTCCTTCTCCTCAAAAACTTTCTCCAAAAATCATTCCAAATTTGTCTAGTCCTCTTCTTTACCATTCAGACAACACATATGTTTACTGGGTGCTTACTATGTGCCAGTTCTGGGGATACAAAGAAAGGCAAAAACATGAAACGGCTTATATAGTACATTTTAAGTTTTAATATTTCATTTTTTAAAAAATCATGTGAAGCTGACATATCATATGGTTATGTTGTTCTTCAGTTGTATCTGACTCTTTGTGACCCCATTTAGGGTATTCTCGGCAAAGATACTGGAGTAGTTTGTGATTTCTTTCTCCAGATCATTTTACAGATGAGGAAACTGAGGCGAACAAGGTTAAGTGACTTACCCAGGGTTACACAATTTGTAAATATCTGAGGGTCAAATTTAACTCAGGAAGATGAGTCTTCCTGATTCCAAACTCGGTGCTCTATCCACTTGGACATCTAGCTGCCCTAGGAACTCATATCTTAATGGGGGGAGAGGGGAATACAAAGAACTATGTATATAGAATATATAAACAGTATAAATGGAAGATAAACTCAGAGGGAGAAGGCACTAGCAGCTGAGGGGCCAGGAAAGGTCTCCTGCAGAAGGTGAGACTTGAGAGTGGTCTTGAAAGAAGACATGGAAACCAGGAGGCAGAGAGTTGAGGAAGAAGAACATTTCAGGTACTGGGCACAGCCAGTGAAAAGGTATAGAGTTTAGAGAAGGGGAGTGGCAAAAAGGCAATATTAACTTTATCAGAGAGAATATGAAGGGGAGTGAGGTGTAAAAGGGCTGGAAAGGTAAGAGGGAGCCAAGTTGGGAAGGGCTTTATATTGATCGTGGAGGTAAGAGAGTTTATTAAGTATGAGACAGTAATGTGATTACAGCTGTGCCTTAGGAAGGTCACTTTGGCAGCTGAGTGGATAGGATGGATTGGAGTAGGGAAGAGATGAAGCAAAGGGAACCAAGAGGCCATTTTAAGTAGTTCAGTTGTGAGGTGATAAGGACCTGTATCAAGATGGCAGCAGTGTCCCCGGAGAGAAGGCGATGTATAAGAGATAAATTATGAAGGTAAAATTGACAAAACTTCACAATAAATTGGATTATGGGAGATAAGAGTGTGAGGAGTTGAGGATAACACCTAGATTATGAGCTTGGATGTCTGAGAAGATGGTGTTACCTTGGATAGTAATAAGGAATTTGGGAAGATGGAAGGGTTTTTTTGAGGGGGGGGACATAGTGAGTTTCTGTTTTGGACATGTTGAATATGAAATGCGTACAGGATAAGGACATCCAATTCAAGATGTCCAAAAGTGATGAAATTGGAGCTTAGGTAAAGGATTAGGTTGGATATATGGAGCTTGGAATCATCTTCAGATGGGAGCTGATGAGATCACCAAGAGAGATTCTGTAGAGGAAAAAGAAGTAAGCCTATTACAGAGCCTGTAATGTGTGACTTAGATGAAGATTTAGCAAAAGAGACCAAGCAAGTGGGCAGAAAGGAATGAGAAGAATCAGGGAAAAGCATTGTCAGGAAAAGATAGAGAAGAGAAAGGATTGAGAAGAAAGTGATCAACAGTGTCAAAATCAGAGGTCAAGAAGGTTAAGGATTAAGAAAAGGTCATTATATTTGGCAATTAAGAGTTCACTAGTAAATTTGGAGAGCAGTTTCAGTAGTGTGAACAGGTCGGAGCTCCATTGCAGAAAATTTAGAAGCCTGTGAGAGACAGGTAAATGAAGGCTCTTAGTATAAATAGCTTTCTCAATATCCCTTTCTAGCACAAATTACAGTGTGTGGCACACAGTAGATCTTAATAAGTGTTTGTGGATTGATCCCTTTCTTGAGTTTTACCAACTACAAAGTTGAGTTTGCAATGTTACTTCCTTTTCAATAAATAAACATATCCAACACTAGTTAAATCCCTACTATGGAGGCCCAGGGAGTACCAAGACAAAGCAACAGGAACCGTAAACCAAAGCAATTCCTGTGCTTCAGAAGAGCTTATATTTATTGAAGGAATAGAGCACGTTCGCAGTTATGGAAATATTAAATATGTAGATGCTTTGATGAACATATGATGCAATAGATAGAGCCCTGGCCTTGGAATCAGGGAGATCTGAGTTCAAATACAGGCCTCTGAATTCACCGGCAAGTCACTTAACCTCTGCCTTCCTCAGTTTCCTCAGTTGGAGAATAGAGATAGCAATAGCACCTCCCTTACAAGGTTGTTATGAAGATCAAATGAGATAGTATGTCTAAAGCACTTAACACAGTGTCTGGTAGCTTAATAAATGCTTGTGCCCCTTCTCCTTTCCTTTTCCTTCTTCCCAACCATCAAAGGCTCTATGTAAGGTGTAGACATTGGCACATTGTGTTGAGAAAGTTCACAGCAAACTTGATAAACACATACTCTGCACACATATCTCTGCTCCTAGACAGAGACTGGCCGTTTCCTCTTCCTCCAATACTTCAGTAGCCTCCAACATTCAGGAACCATTCTTTCTCTCTTTTTCTTTTCTCTCTCTCTGTCTCACACACCTTTTTTTCTTTCTGGTCAGGCAGCATTGATCAAGTCCTCTCACCGTGTTCACAGCTCTGCTCCCACTGCTCCCTTTTAAACGCTCTAAGGAGGACACCAGTTCCACAAGCAACCAGCTCAGATTCCATCTCCCTTGTCTGGTTTTTGACTACGCCTCACCCCTGCCCCGCCCCGCCCCAAACCCTTATTCCTAGTGGCTCTGAAGCCTCTTGTCTGCTAGGGGGATGCACCACCATTCATCTCCCCTGGAGCTTTTTGCTCTACCTTTGGCAAACGCTGGCTTTTCTAGAACTCCCCCCCCCCATCTGCCCAACTCACTACGCAACCCATCCTCTTGCTAACTCCTGAGCGGGCAATGGAGAGGGGAGGTAAGGGCTGTCTGCATGTACTAGCTGTTGGACCCCCGTGCTCCAATCCTCGTGCCCAGCCCCGCTGTCAGTTAATGTTGGCCAAGTTTTTGGCCACTAAACACCAATAATATTTTTTAGGGGGTGGGGGAGAGGCAGGTCAGTTGTCCTCTAGCCCCCTTCTCTTTTCCGTCCATTTATCCACACCCCCACACCTCATTTCAAGCTTTTCTGTCTTTAGGATGCCCAGTGGTAGCGCAGACCCACTAGAATGGCCATTTAGGGGCACACCCTTTCCCCTGCCCCCCGCCCCCGCCCCCGCATCCCAATGCATAAGGCTGAGCTTGGGGGATCTTCTCCAGGCTTGGGTCGAGAAAGCCCTGGGCCTTTCGGGAAATCCTCCCCAGCCCAGGGCTGCAAAGGAGCCAGTGTCTATGGTGCAAACCTAGATTGCTGCTTCAGTTGGAGCCAGAAACCCTTCAGCCTGTGTCCCTATGAACCGAGAGAAGCAAGCGAGGAAAACAGTGGCTCTGGTTTTGACATCTTTCGAGCCAAGCAGCATATGCTGATAAAAAAATGAGACAGGGGCTCGCAGGGGAAGGGAGGGGTACTGTTTCATTGAGAAAGTGTGTCTGTAGGTTGTACTGTATAATCAATTCTCATGGTATGTGAATATCCAGGCAGATTAGCACCCCACCTCATTCCCCCCCCCCCGAGCCCCATCGCTTCGTGTAGTTCCTCTCCTCCCCTTTCCCTATGCTACTTTGAGGGATTTTTTAAAATTACTTTTTTTTTAAATTTGCGGGGGCGCAGTGGAAGGTGAGGGGGTGGAGAATCATCTCAGTTTGAGCAGCCTCCAGCTAAAGGTTCAGACTGCTTACGTCGGAGCTCCCCTTATCATTTCAATGAATGGCAACTGCAGCCTTGGTACTGTTATAGCGATGAAGCTACAGACGTCATTGCCTCCTGTTGGACGCGAGATGTGTCCAAGCATCATCTCCCTGCTTAAAGGAAAACTCTCTAACTTCCAGGCAGCCAGCAAGAGAGTCTTTTCGGAGAACACATGCACCCCAAAAATATTTAGCACACACATACACACGCACACAGAGAAAGATGCAGGTTCTATATATAGTTTGTGTGAATTTAAAGTTACTGTCGTTGGGAGGATGAACTGAAATTTCCTGATCATCAACGGTGTGTCTGCACTGCTTTATTAAAAGCATCCAGAAGGAAAAGAGAGAAGACTCAATCATTAAGCATCCTCTTTAGGGTTTCCTCCCTCCCACCTTTGAAGAATGATCGGCGTGGAAACCTACTTTAAAACCTGGAAGATACCTTCTGAATGAATGGAACAGCTCGGAGGACTCTTGGAAGGAAAGATTCTGAACTTGGGCCACTTGGTCCCCTCGTTGCAATATGTCTTGTTCACTTCTCTATCGAACAGAAGACCGAGTCGCCTCTCTTTCTCTTTCTCTCTTTTTAATCCCTCCCTCTCTTTTTTATTTAAGAACTTGACTTGAAGCAGGAAACAGAAATGAGCTTTGGCATACTTTGGCGGGTAAGTTGCTCGCTCCTTTTCTATCTCCCTTAAATTCAGAGGAGGTTTGTGGAACTTCATGCTAGGCTCTTTCTTCATGTCTTTATTCACCTTCCTCACCCCCACCCCAATGTAAATAGAAGACAGAAAGGGTCTGTGGTGGGGAGGGAGGGGAAGGACTGTAGTGGTAGGACCTTAGGGAGTTGGAAGAGGTTGGGAAGGAGGGAGAAGGAATGTGGAGAAAGATAGAATCATAGTTTATCAAACCAGGACTGGACGCAAAGGGTTACAGAAAGGGAAGGAGAGAGGGAAAGAGTGAGGGAGGGGGAGAGGGGAGGAGAGAGGGAGGAGGGAAGAGGAAAGGAGGAAGAGAGGCAAGAGGAGAGAAGGAGGGGGAGAGGAGGAGGGAGGGGAAGAGAGGGGGGGGAGAGCAGAAGAAGAGGGGAGAGAGAGGAAAGGGGAGAGAGGGAAGGGGAGAGAGGGAAGGGGAGAGAGGGAAGGGGAGAGAGGGAAGGAAAGAGAAGAGAGAAGGAGGGGAGAGAAGGAAGGAGAGAGAATAGAGGTAGAAAGGAAAGGAGAAAGAAGGGAGAGGAAAGGGAAGGAAAGAAGAATCCAAAGAAAGATAGAGGGGGAGAGGAGGAAAAAAGAGAGAAGAGAGAATGGAGGAGGGGGAGGGGGAGGGGGAGAGGGAGAGACAGAGACAGACAGAGACAGAGATTGAGTGAGAAGAATATAGACGACTAACTGACTGCAGGGGCACTGACTTTGCACAACAGAGGAGTTTGCAAGCTGTGAGTTACACGTGAATATTACCAGCCAGCTGCAAACCGCAGCGTCTGTAATGCTAGTCCCGCAGGTGCCTCCTGGGGCGGTCAAGAGAAACTGCTAGTGTGTATCATACCCCCTCCCCCAGTCCCCTGCCTTCCTCCACTTTCCTCCTCCTTCACTTGTGAATGGGGACAAGAATTTCCTCCCTTTGCGATCTTTAGGCCTCTTAGCTGCCCCATCCTCCACCTAGCTGTCCCTTTCCAACATTTTGTAAAAGATCATTTCATGTCCTTGGGGAGGAAGGAGTCCAGAGTCCTTAGCACCTAAAGGCATATGTTCTTTTCTTTCCCATAAATTTACTCCCCTTACCCCATCCCATCCTATTTTCCCTTCACTTAATTGAAAAGAAGCCCCCCTCCCACACACTCCCACACCCTTTCACCTACAACGAATAGGAGGACTTATCTGGAATACAACACACCTCCTCCCACTCAAGATACCCCGTACCACCTCCCCCTTCCCCAATAGAACCAAAAGATGTCCAAAGATCCTGTTCTGTTTCATTACTCCTCCCCATTCTGCACACAGTGCTAGTTGAATGAGAAAGAGAGAGGGGAGAGAGAGAGAGAGGGAGGGAGGGAGGGAGAGAGAGAGAGAGAGAGAGAGAGAGAGAGAGAGAGAGAGAGAGAGAGAGAGAGAGAGAGAGCCTAGACGAGGGGCTGAATTGATGGAATTGTGATTGTAGGATTTCTCCACTTAGTCCCTGCCTCCTCCTTGCTCTCCAGCCACTCCAAAGTCTCTTCCCCTCTTTAAGCAGCAATTTCTTTCAATCTCCCTCTTTCTCTTTTCTCCCCACCCCTTCCGTCTTTCTCTCTCTCCCCCTCCACATAATCCCCTCGTTCACTCTTCTTTCAGAGTGGGGGAGGGGACGGGGGAAAGAAACCCAAACTCCCAGCACCGGCCAGAGATGTCGAAGAAACGCAAAACCTTGGAGGGTGGTGGTGGTGGTGGAGGAGGAGAATCCCCGCTCCCACCCGAGGAACCTACAGCATTGTTTGGGGGCAGCATCGAGGAGCAAGGTAGGGAGGAGTGAAGGGGGATGGGGGAGAAGAAAAAAAAGAAAAAGAAAGGGGAGCCAAAGCAAAAAGGAAACGTTTTGGAGTTGAAGGATCCCAGTACAGGAATGCATCAACTTGTCTTCCTCTATCTCCTTGGGTCAATAGAACTCAAGTTGACTTTTTTGGGGGGGGGAGAGGGAAGAAGCTTTAAAATTTGTCCTCAGTAAATTGGGGTTGAACTGAAGGACTGAGAGAAGATGTTGGAAACGCAGGTCTGCATTATATGAACTTTAGGTTCTGAAGGGGGGAAGAGAAGGGATTGGGTAAGGTGGTTAGAAGTGGCTGAACGATATTGATTGGGGACAGTTGCTGATCAGGGCAAATTGTGATCGGTCCCAAATCATTCCCCTGCTTCCATTTGCTAGTTGTCAGTTACATTGGTGTGGGCCAATTGTCTTCCTTATTGATTTACAGGCAGTGTTAATCTCTCTATGCAGGACAGCTGAGCTTGGATGGTGGGGGATGATGATACCTGCATAATGACTGCTGTGTTTAAGGGAGTAGGGAATGACATGGAGTTCCTAGATGCCCCCCCACACCCATTTCTAGGATGCTCCAAATTACGTCATACAGAAGCTTAAACCCTGCCCTTATAGCACACTCACTTTGCATCTGATAGAAGTTAGTGGTTTGGTTTTCAGCAGATATAGGGTTTTGCTCTCATTTCAAGAGGAGATGGGTAGTGACAGCTGTTGGGTGCCTCTTTTTTGCCTAATAATGTCAATGCAAAAATAAAGCTGGTGTACAATTGCCTATGAAAACAGAAATGGTACTTAGATAGGTGGTTTTTCAGGAAGAAGAGGCCCGGTAACTGCTTCTTATTTCCCTCTGATCATTCTGAATTCAATTCAAAGTAGGCCCAGATGAACCAAGTCAAGCTATTCCTGGGCTGTAGTTAAAATGCAGAGAAAAAAGAACTGGGTACAAATGTCTGTTTGTTATGGCTGTGGAAATTGAAGTAATGGGACTCTAGGATAAGTAGGGAGAACATTTCTTTAATGTTTCTTCCCCTTCACAAACTTAGAAATATAGCTCTTTGTTTATTTCTAGCAGGTGAAGAACTAAGCATACAACCAGGTAGTGATAGGAGTATATTCTCCTATTTGAAGTCAATGGTCCTTTTTCATGATCAGAATTACAAATGTCAACAAAGTTGACCACAAGTAAAAAAAAGTGTGAACTTCAATCTCCACTAGAGTCTTTTGCATGGGATGTATGCATTTAAAAAAATAAATGCATTTCTTTTTAGATGATTTCCTGCCCTTAGGTTTGGCTTTATTAGTCATAAGTCATACTGATGCTGTCCCACTAAAGAGAATGATGGGTTATTGTTTTGACTTCTTTTCAGGTGTTATTTTTTTCAAAAAGTCCACTCAGTCATTAATCTTTACTACTTAAGACAAATTTGGTATTTTGGGGCATTTTAAGCATGGGCAAATTACTTTGTCTGGCTCTTTCTTCTATTTGGGGGGGATAATGTTATTTTTGCTCTCCTTGGAGAAGTCTTCCCATTTGATCAAGGATGGTTATGGGACCATCTTTAAAAGAACTCTTGATTTTGACCCGAGACTTGTTTTGCTAGGCTAATACCATTAATTTCCCTTTAATTGAATTTACCAATAATGTCCATGGAAGGAGATTAGCAATTATCATGAAAAGTGGGGGGGGGGTGAGGAAGGGAATATCTTTAATTTCCCATGAATGGTTTTGGCATGGTTATAAGTCTTTTAGAGAAGCAAGAATAGTATCTTTATTAAGCAGTTTTGATCTTGTAGAAATGTATAGTAAGAGAGGGAACAGAGGTTTGGTAAAGCAGGTATGGGGTAGTATTCTCTCAGCAACAAATACGATACATGATTCCTTGTTGTCATAGCCTCCACAGTGGAAATCTTTTGTAAATCAGAAATGATAGAATTTGTATCTGTGTCCATGCTTATACTTCCTCTTAGGCCCTATTTTGACTAAAAAAAATTAGTCAGAGGCAAATGCTCTTTCTTAGTTTGGGAGATTGAATAAATTGTTAGGTGACTTTAATTTTATTTTCTCCTTTTTATCTGAATGCTGATGGATAATTATATTGCCTGTAAGTACATGCCTAACTTCATTGGCCACTAAGGGATTATATGTGCACTGTATGTAATTTTATGTTGGATATATTTTTGTTGTGAATTGTTGGCTGTGGTGGAATTGACATGGTAGGTGTGTAGGTATAAATAACTTCTACTACATTCTCTTTTGGAGAGCAGTGGACAGAGTACAGTATGACATTTAACATTAGAAATGGCCTTTAGCTCAATATGACTTTTTTTTTTAATGATTCAGCTTTCCCCCCACCAGCTGACAATTTTTAATTTTATGATTTTTCATTTGTGTTGTGTTATAAGGACTTGTTTGAGAAGAGCTAAAGAGTCATAAGGACTCTGATTGCTAAAGATCTTCCAGGGGGAGCTAATAAAGTGACTTTTTGGTGCGAACAGTTTGGAAACCACAGGCCCTTGTACAACTTTTACCTCAGCAGGTCAACTGCTCGCATTTATTTCATTAGGGCAATTCAGAAGCAAATTCCAGTGATCATCTACAGCAATTTTGAGGTAATCTTTCAGCAACTTGCCTGGGTTCTGATTCTGAAATGGTCCATGAATATGCAGGCAGACAGAAGTACGTATAGCCATCCTTTTGCTCTCTTTGCATGGCAAAGAGCCCATTGGTCCCTTGTTTTGTTTATTCATCCATAACCTCTATGTGACAGAATGTATAAGTCTTTAACGTCCACAGGGAAAATCATGAAGCTTTCATTTCAGGTCCTTTGATAATATTTCCTGGTTATACTTTGGTAACACTTTTTGTTAGCAGCTTGTGTGTATCCAGGAGAGTTTCTCCGTAGAGGAATGAGAATGCATGAGTGGATTACCATGAATATAAATATGAACTTTTAGGTCATTTTTCTCTCTGTGATCAATGGCACATTCTGGATAATTAAATGTCATTTTCCTGGCTGAGAGTTTGTTGGGACCTCCATTGGAGTACTTGGATAATTGTGTGTGTGTGAGTGTGTGTGTGTGTGTGTTTTTCTGCTTGTGAACCATTAGAGCCAGGATTTATTCTTAATGTGAGCTCTCCATCCTTGTTTCAGATGGCTCTCTTTCTTAAAGTGGGTGGAGACCATGTGCAGATGGGTCGACTTTGGAGGAAAAGGAGGAAATTTACACAGATCTTTTTTCCTCTTGCAACTGGTTGGGAAAACTTGGTGCAAAAATTGGTGTTGGCCATAACTTTTGTTTTTCTCTGTGACCACTGTTCTTTATTACTCTGAAGCTAAATCAAACCTTAGAGTATAGTGCAGAATCTGTAATATATAGGGAAGATGAACATGTCAATGAGTGTTCAAAGGGAAGCTGCCTGAAGGAGGTACTATAGAAAGATATTTGCTCATCTTTTATTGTTTTGTTGAAGAAGAAAGGCTTCCCTCCCCACCCCACCCCCGCCATTTCGTTTACTTTTTTCCCTCCAGAACTTGAATTTATGTAAATTCTTACTTGTCTTAAGGGTAGATACAACATTGAACTGTACCATATACAGTCTTTCTTAGCAAGAGCCTCTTCCTTTTCTTCCAACTTTTTCTCCCAAATTGCTCAAGTTTGATTGTACAACCCCTGCTGTCACATGATCAATACCCACCCCACCCCCGACCCCTTTAAGATCATTGTCCATGAGAGAACCTTTCAGTAGTGTTAATTCCTGTATTCATCTCATGGATTTTCAAAACTAAAATAAGCTTTGTCAATTTTAATGAGATCATATAACCAGGTCTATTTTCCTGGTTTCTGTGCCACCTTAGTTCTATTATAGCCACATATCCTATGGAGCCAGGAGAATTTTGAGACCTGTGGAACTTTGGAAAGAACCCAGGACTAGGAAACAGAAGACCAAAGCTTAAGTATTAGGCCCTGAGTTCACTAGCTAGAGAACTTTGAGCAAGTCTCTCAGCCTCTTTTTCCTCAAAGGTAAAACAGAGATAATAATTTCATCCCCTCACTAGGTGGATGTGATAATAAAATGCAATAACATATGAAACTTTTTGTTGTAGCAAAGACATGGAAACAAATAAGTGCCATCAACTGGGGTAAATGAAGGTAATGGAATATAACTGGGCTGGAGGAAACGATGAATATGATGAATACAGAGAAGCATCAGAAGACGTATCAACCGATGCAAAGTGAAGTCAGCAGAGACAGAAAAACAGAAAAATGCAATGACTACACAAATATAGATGGAAGGAACAAGAACAACAAAACAATTAAAACTGAACGCTATGAAACGATAATAACCAAGCTTTGTCCCAAAGGAAAATTTGAAGACTGTATCTCCCTTTCTTCTTTGAGGAGGTCAAGGGGATGAAACATTGTATAACATCATACTTGGTTGATATTTTGCTGAACTCTTTTATTCTTTATCCTGGAAAATGGCTCTCTAGAAAGGAGAGCAGGGAAGGGTATATTTACAAATTTATATGACATAAAAACCAAAATTGCTGATGAAAAATTCTGCATATGAAAGCATTTCAATAACTATAAAGCCATATACAAGTTTAAGATATTATTAGTGGCAACATGTTTAAACTGTAGGTGACTCCTTTGTATCACTGAATAACTTAATAAAGGAAATGTTTGAATTTTTACAGCTGTGTCCCTTCTAGGTGCCCACAGGGTACTGTCCACATCAAATAGCTGTCTATAATAGTACCACAAAAGTGTAGACAACTAACTGATTATTACATGGTCTACATGAACCCTAGCAATCAATTGACCAGGTGTCTTGTAATTATTTAATGATCTTGGGTCTTTTCTTTTCTGTGGTTGGACAATGTGATCTTGAGGAAATAAGGTTTTGGGGTTTTTTTTGGTTTTTTTGTTTCTGGAGGGGGGAAGGTAGGGTAATTGGGGTTGTGACTTGCCCAAGGTCACACAGCTAGTAAGTATGTCAAGTGTCTGAAGCTGGATTTGAACTCAGGTCCTCCTGAGTCCAGGAGGGTTTTCCTTTCTAATAATACTTATGCCGTACTTTAAGTCATATGATTATCTTATTTTTGATTAAGTATCAATTTGTTCCCTAAGCCTATTTCATACAGGGCTCTGGTATTTTGAGTGTATAATTAATTTCTCTTGGTTTATCTGAGTTCTTTGGGTCTATAGAAAAACTAACAGTAGAATTTTATTAGGAAGTGAAAAGATCACCAGATCTGAAAGATAAGGACCTGGCTTCATCCTAGCCCTCCCATTTTGGTCAGAGATTACAGATTCTAAATTAAAAATTTAGATCCACCCCCCAAAGGACATTCAAGGTCATCTACTCTAAATCCTTCAAGTGAGGATAACTAAGAACTAGAGATGTTAAGTAATTTGCCCAAAGTCACTAAAGTAGTCATTGGTAGAGGTGACATTTGAGCCCAGATCTTGAGATCTTCTGACTCCCAATCCATCAATTTTCTTGCTGCCTGGGTCGTTTGGGCAAGTTACCTATCCCTGGGCCTTAGTTTTCCTATATGAAAAATGGGATGTTGGACTAAATAATCTCTTAAGTTCACTTCCTGCTCTTGAACTTGTGACCTAAGGCAAAAACAGTAATGTATTATATCATTTTTTCTAGCACTATGCAAATTAAAAAAAATCTACTTCCAAGGCAAGAAGCATTTGCAAGTTGGGAACTACTCCAACTTAGGAGCAAAATGTAGATTTTTAACAAAAGCATGTATCCCTCTATTTCTTCATGTCCTTTCTTCTTTTACCTTTTCAAACCACTCCCCTGAATCAAAGAAGGAACTCAGATGAGCCAAAGGAGAAAGTGTCTATGTTTTTCATTACATTGAAAAGAAAACTTTCTTTAAAGGTAGAAATTGAACACAGTTCATTCTACTTTTCCTTTGTTTGCTGCATTCTGGCTGTGATTAGGGACTTTAGAACTTAAACAGCTGCTTTGTGGAGCTGGGCTTCCAAAGTTTTCTGTGAACAGTAGTTTTGGAATTATTCATATCACCCTCTGTTTCAGTACAGTTATCAGACTCACAAGCTCTCCTTTTGCTGAAAAATTAAAGGAGGAATGACTTGGGGACAGGAGAAAGTTCTTGGTCAATGTATTGTTTCAAAAGAGAATGCCAAGAATATTACTGAGGAGATTCAGCAAAAATGTAAATATTATAAATATTAAGACCTGCATCTTTATATTATATATTTTCTGAAGCCTGTTAACATTTTATATATGTACAAATTTGCTATCATTATTACTTTTGGATTATTGATTTGTAAAGTCTCCTAGATGTTCCAGCACCTTAGCTCAGTATCTTGTGTATAAGGAAACTTGACATATGCTATTCGTAATGATCGCAATATTTCCAGGTGATCAAGTGAATAGAGATGAGAATCAACTTTCAGATTAAACTGTGTGAAATGAAAGAAATTAGACCAAACTGGAAGCTTTGGGCCTTAGGCAAGTTATTTGATTTCTCAGTTTCCTCATTGTTAAAATGAGAGAGTTGAAATAGAAATCTTGGGTGTCCTCTACAATTCTAACATGCTGAGATTGATATTAGTACATAGATAAATGAGTTGACAGTCTTCAATAGTGAGGCAGCTGGGTGGCGCAATAGAGTGAGTCCAAATCCAGCTTCAGATACTTACTGGCTGTGTGACCCTGGGCAAGTCACTTCACATCTGTCTGCCTCATTTTCCTCATTTGTAAAATGGGATTCAGTGTAAGGATAAAGTGAGATAATATTTGTAAAGTGCTTTTCAACCTTAAAGTACTAGGTAAATATTAGCTCTTAGTACTAGTGCAGGAAATTGCCACACTGGGAGTTCTGTACACTTCACTTCTGCTTTGCTACTTCAAATATAAATACAGGTTTTTTAATTTTTTAAAAATTCCTGACGTGTAACAATCTTTTCTCAAACAGAATCCAATTGGTTTAACTTTTAACTGCTATTAAGCCTTTAGAATTTGCAAAGATTTGATTTGTTTTCTAAATATCTCTTCTGTAGTTATGAAGTAATGGTTCTGGACTAGAAGAAAACCAGTATGGCTGTGGAAAGGAATTTTCAATCATTTCCTTCAAATTTTAATGTTGGCTGATGTTGCCTGAGACAGAAGTAGAAAAATATTGCTTAGAGTGATATCAATTGCTAAAAATATGAAATGCTGATGAAAGTTAATGTCTACAATGGGAGGAATAGTTCCTGTTATTTGGCATTTTTTCGATACCTCCATTGACTAGTCTGATCATGTATTTGTTTTAAGGAAGGCCCTAAGAAGCAGCAGGTATAGTGGAAAGAGAGTGGATTTGAAGTTCTTAGGCATCTCGATTCCAGTGACTGCCCCCTTACTAGCTGGCAATGAATCACGTAAACCCTCTGAGTCTCAGATTCTTTATTCAGAAAGTGAGGATAATGCATGTTCTGCAAACTTCATAAGATTGTTGTGAATATGAAATGTGATATTGTGCATGACTTTGATTTGCAAACTGTAAAACACACACATATCACTATTTTTATTGAAGCTGCTAGTGCTTGTTAATAAATGTATTCAGCTTTTCATGATCATGTTCAAATTTCATACAATTTATATTGAGAAACCCCAACTAGACCAGGACCAATCGATATCATGGAAAGAACTGTGGCTTAGGATTGAGAAGATTTATGAGTTGAATCCCACCTCATCTATTAACCAATGTGTGGCTTTGGGCAAATCACCAAACTCCTCTGAACCGTAGTTACCGCTTCTTTAAAGCAGACCTAACAATACCTTCTTTGGTATTATTTGGTATTAGGACTGTTGTGATCATGAAATGAGATAATACATGGAAGCATTTTGTAAGCTATAAAGTTCTATACTTATATAAGGAATTATTGTTAATGTATTGTTCAGATGTTTTTTCAGTTGTGTTTGCTCTTTGTGACCTCATTTGGGGTTTTCTTGGCAAAGATACTGAAATGGCTTGCCATTTCCTTATCCCAGCTCATTTGACAAACGAGGAAACTGAAGTAAATAGGGTTAAGTGACTCGCCCAGGATCACAGAGTTAGTAAGTGTCTGAGATAAAATTTAAACTCAGGTCTTCATGACTCCAGGCCCAGTGTTTAATCCACTGCACCACCTAAGTTACCCATTACTTAACGTAGTGGCAACTAAAGTCACAGAATACGGTATGCAGGGTGTTCCAAAGTTTTAGTGTGAGCTTTAGCAGTTTAAAATTGCACTAAGACTTTTGGGATACTCGGCATTGATCTAACGAAAGACTATCCTTCACATTAGAAGTCTCAACAAAACTACATTTCAGATTCATGAATTCACTAACTGTTCTTTTTTGCCATCTGCATCAGTGGTTTTGAGTTGGTTAGATTTAGTAGTCCTATGCTATGGTTACTGTATTCCCTGTGTAAGAAAGGTATTTAGAAGGAAAAAAGTCTCTCCAAATTCTAAAGGCTTGCATTAAGATGAGGAAAGGTAGGTTCATTGGATTCCATTTGGGACAATCTTTTAGTCCTAGGATTTTTTTTAAAGGCCCATTCATTTGAAGTGAGGAAATAGTAAGGCTTCTTATCAAAGTTAGGGAGGGTGTGTCTTTCCTTCCTTAGTCTTGTAAATGTTAACTCTTCTACTTCTGAAATGGACATGATGATGGTAATGTGTCTGTCTCACCAGGGTGTTGTAAGGATTAACTGTCCGGTCAAAGTAAAAGTATCACATAATTCTGTTATATGTGCATATATATCTATAAAATGTATGTACGTATGTGTGTATGCACACATATATTTTAATTTAATGTTTTATTTTTCCCAATTAAATACATTAACAATTTTAACATTCTTTTTTTGTTAATATTTAAAATCAATTTTTTAAAATTTACAACACTCAGTTCTACAGCTTTTTGAGTTCCAAATTTTCTCTGTCCCCTAAGACAGCATGTAATCTGATATAGGTTCTGCATATACCTTCACATTAAACTTATTTTCCCAATAATTAAATTGTAAAGAAGAATTATAACCAATGAAATGAACCATGAGAAAGATGAAACAAAACCAAAAATAAAATTAAATTAAAAAAAGAGAGACCAAATAGTTTCCTTTAATCTGCATTCAGACTCCATAATTCTTTCTCTGGATGTGGATAGCCTTTTGCATCATGAGTCTTTTGGAGATGTCTTAAACCTTGCATTGTTGAGAAGAGCCAAGTCTATCAAAATTAGTCATCACAGAAACAATGTGTCTGTGGTTGTGTACAATGTTCTCTTGGTTCTGCTCCCTTCACTCATCATTAGATCATGTAAGTTTCTCCAGGTTCTTATGAAGTCCATCTGCTCCTCATTTCTTAGAGCACGATGGTATTTCATTACATTCATATACCACAATTTGTTTAGCCATTCCCCAATTGATGAGGATCCCCTTGATTTCCAATTCTTTGCCACCACAAAAAGAGCTGTTGTAAATATTTTTGTACATGCGGGTCCTTTTCCTCCTTGTGTGATCTCTTTGGGATATAGCCCATAATATTCTTTTTTTTTAATTTTGAGTTCCAGATTCTCTCCCTCCCTTTCCTGCCCCCCTCATTGAGAAGGCAAGCAATTTGACATAGGTTATACATTTATATTTATTTGTTTATACATTTATATTTATTCATACATACATACACCTTTCAGAAAGAACGATATACACCTTTGAGTAATTGACTTAATTTTTCCTTTCCCGGCTTTGAAATTCAATTAAAGAAGGTAGTAGTCACCCACTCTAGGACTTTGAAAAGGACATAATTCCACCTTGTATCATACTTACTTTATGTATTTTGTATGCTGTCTAATAGATAATAAGTTGCTAATGAGCAGGGACTGCATAATGTTTTTATCTTTGTATCCTAAATGCCTAGTACAGCATCATACACTATTAGTTACTTTAAAATATGTTATATGTGTTGTTATTTAATTAGTATTATTTCATTGGTGTAGGAAATTCCTGGTAAGGAAACCCTTTTTGCCAGTGCAAATGGCAAAACCTTAGAGAGGTTAAACTCACTAAACATTTATTAAGGGCCTCTTATGTGCCAGATACTGTGCTAAGCTCTGGGGATACAAAAAAAGAAAGGGATTAATTGGGCAATAACCCCAATAACCCCCAAAAAAGAGTCTCTCTCCTCCTGGAATTTACAAGCATCATATATACATTATGTGTTACAGGCGAAACTCCAACTTGACTCGTTTGGACTCTGAAGCCAGCTCTCTATCCCCTACTCCAGGCTTCTTCTCAATAGGCACTTAAATATTTGTTTCACTGAGTTATTGACTGGTAAAGATGATGTCAGTTTGCACATATATTGACCATAGAGTCAGAATCCACTCTAGACCTTACAGACTTGAGGTATCTTAGGATCCCAGGACCATAGATTTAGAAATAGAAGAGACCTCTCTCCCTATTTTACAGATGAGAAAATTGAGACCGGTGTAAGTGACTTACTCAAGGTCTCACATGTGATAAACATCAGAAGGAGTATTGAAACTCAGCCAAGTTCCTTTTCCCCCAACTCATTTGACTATATGAATGACCGTATTTCTAAGTCTCACATTTAAATACGTTGGGAACACTTCTTTAAGAGACTGTAGAAAGTATCCTAGGACTTCTCTAGAGACCACAGGGTTAAAACAAATGGTCCACTTGCCTCTTTCCTCCATTCAACCAGTATTTTTAAAAAATTAAAATAAATAAAGTATTTTAGTGAATTTATTGGAGGAGAATAGAAGGTATAACAACCTCTAAAGAACCATGCAAATGAAAGCTGTGATGATGGTTCCCCATCTGTTTGGATACAATTGTATTCTCTCATCCCTGTACTAAGTGAGGGAAATTTTTTTTTTTACTTATTAATGATTCTGAAAGTTTTGGAAATCTGTAAACAGAGGCTGCCTTCAAAAAACTTGGGGCAGAGCAGTAGAACACTTCGTTCAGGGTCTGAACTTTCCTTTCTTCCAGCATTGTAGTATTGTGTCTCCCCTGGTCATGAAAAGTTTGCATCTATAACACAAATGGCTGCTTTTGGCAGAGGACATGGACATAGTAGAAAGACCATGGGATAAGATTGGGCAGACTTGGGTTTGAGTCCTGGCTCTTGGACAAGTCATTCAAGTTTCTGTTTCCTTATCTGTACTTGGGGTTTTGTCTATGTAAAGATGGCTTCGAACTTGTGTTCTCTAAGATTGCTTCCACTTTCAACATTCCATGAATCTGCTGTTGTTACACTTGGTTAATTTGTGTGGTGCCACATGAAGTCCTAAGTCACCAACAGCTTCCCAGAGTTCTTGAACAGACTTCAGCCTCATCAGGAAGGAAACCTACAGTATTTCAGAAAGAGTAATTGAGGTTTTTATCAAATATGAAATATATGAAAATAACCGAATTATTTAACCTGGGAAAAGAGGCCAAAATCAAACACCAGCGAATAACGTCTTCATGCTTATTTTCTCCTAGATTTTAGGAGATTACACCAGAGTTCTTGGGTTACTTTTTCTATTTGTTTTAATTATGAAATTACTGCCTCATTGGGTAATCAACTTATAGGTGTACCTTCCTTGTCACGTCAAGAGAAACTGTGGAGGTGGTAGGGTGTCCTTGGGGGGTGGAATAGAATTACTGATTAAAACTACCCTATGTCTTAAGACAGTTTTTCAAAGAGGATCTATTTACAATGTGCATTTCATAACAAAATGGTGCAATATACTTAGACATGAGCACCTAATTACCAATGCATCGGTCTGGGTTAATTAATTAGATGCATTCATTTGGTTTTTCCAAGCAGAAGCAAAGCTTACTCAGGCCCTATTGATCTCCCTTTATTCTGAACTTAAAGTCCATATAACACACTTGAAATGTTAATTTTTGATACTTGTGCTGTTTTCTAATACTTCATCTGTTCCTTTGTCTTTGTATAAGTGGATTTTAAACTCCTTGGGGGCGGGAACCTTGGCACACTTCTCCAGTATCCAGCAGAATTGCCACAAGCACTTAACGTTAGACGCTGGGAATGCGAAGATGAGCGATGATACCATCCTTGTCTTCAGTGATCTTATAATCAGTGTTGGTGGGGGTGCAAATATATGTATACACACACATATACGTATACATATGTATTTTATACACACACACACACACACACACACACACACATACACACACACAAATAATTGTAGGGCATAAAAGTCAGAAGCCCAAAGAAAGCCCCAACGTGCAATGAGAAATTTGAGGAGTATACCATTTCCTCCATATCCTTCCTTTCCTTTCTCAGGCCCAAGCCTCCAGCAAAGAGTTGAGAACTTACTCTAGTCTAGCATATACTCAGTAAGGACTGAGAAGTAGATTTTCAGCAAGGGATCAGGTGGGGACATAGGGAGTTGGGGATGGATAAGTACAAGGAAAAGAACACTGAATTTGGAATCAGGACCTGGGTTTAAATTTCAGATAAGCTCCTATTTTTTATGGACAAGTCAATCTCTCTAGACTCAATTTCCTCATCTGCACAAGGAGGCTGTGGTACTAGATAATTGCTGAAGGCTCCGTCAAGGTCTAAGTCTATTATGATCCCATAATCCTAGGATGCTAAGATTATAAACCTCATAGGGTCAGAGACTTGAAGTAATGTTCCCAATGCTGTCCTCTAAGTTCATGTCTAGCTTACTGAGCTCTGGGGAGAACAGGCTCCAGGTTAGAAAGCATATGAAGCCAAGTGTGGGATTCAAACCCAGGTCTTCTGACTCCAAATCTTAACACCCTTTCTGTTACATACTGCAATCTGCTACTGTCCCCAGAACTTAAGTAAGAGCAGGGCTGAGTGAGATGTTGCACTGATGGAGTCTGATCAACTTTGGGGAAACAGAGGGAATGAAAATCTGGAATATACCTCCTTCTACCCCTGCCTCATAGAATTCCTGGCTTCCTTAACAGATCAACTCATTCTCATAGCCTACCACATGTCCCCCCCAAGTTGATAGCATCCTCCCTAGCACCTCTGGAAATGACTTTGCATATAGTTTATCTTCATTCTCCTGTGTTAATGCCCCACCCCTCTTAAAAGAATCAAAACGCTTTGAAGGCAGGGATAGGTTAATTTATGTCTTTTTACACCCAATATTTAATTCCCCCTTGTTGAATGAATGCATGTGGCAACACATTGTCCATAGTAAGCAGATTTCGTTTCCTAGTTTCTTTGGTTCCAGTGAGTTAAGCTGAGGGGCAGCATGATATAGTGAAAAGAGTTCCTGGTCCTCAGTTTCCTCATCTGTAAAATGAGAGCGTATGACTGCATGACCTCTGAAGTCCCTTTCAGCTATCATTCTATAAGCCTCTCACCACTGCCTGACTTGGATTCAGTAGATCTGAGTTCTAATCCTAGCTCTTGACTCTTACTAGCTATGTGTTATTATACTTATCTAGACCTCAGTTTTCTCATCTGGAAATTGAGGCTTTTAATATGATCATGATGTATCTATCTGAAAGGGTTATTGGGAAGAAAGCATTTTTGAATCCTTCAAGCCTTTTGTCCATGTGAGTTGTCATTATTGTTTAGTTGAGCTCACATCATCTATAATGTGATGAAAAAAATATTTTCTAGGATTTAAAAAAAAATCTATGGGAGAAAGAGGTCCATATCTAATTCCTATTCTTATTTGGAATGTTCTGGAATATAATTTTCTGGTTGCTTTTCAGGATATACCTTGGTTTCTCTGGTAGCTGAGTATGCCTTTCCTTTTCACCCCCTCACTCTTCAGGGTGTTAGACCTTTTGCTTTTATTATTTCTGCTTCGACTGCAGCCCTGTCAGATTTCAGTTATTACTTTACATTAAAAAAGACATTTAAAAAGTACTCCCAAGTCAAAAGTATGGAATATGTCTAGAGCTTTATGGTTTTTTTTTCTTTTTGGTAAAGTGTGAAGCTTGGCTTGCCCACATTCAGTAGGTAAAGGGATATAAAAAGCCACATGGCTGCCTATAAGTCAGTTTGCCGGGGTGGGGGGGGGGAAAGGGAGGGAGCCAAGATGGCGGCTGGAAAGCAGGGACTAGCATGAGCTCCCCACCAAGTCCCTCGAAAAAACCTATAAAAATGGCTCTGAACCAATTCTAGAACTGCAGGACGCACAAAATAGCATAGGGAAGCAGGGCTTCAGCCCAGGACAGCCTGGATGGTCTCTGGGTAAGGTCTATCTTGCACACAGCTGGGAGCAGAGGGGAGTGGAGCTGAGCTGAGCAGAGCCCAGTGTGGGCGGCACAGACCAACCAGACCAGGAGCCGGGTGGAACATGCCCTAGAGCCCTGAGTCAGTGAGCTGTGGCAGTTACCAGACTTCTCAACCCATAAACACCAGGGACAACAAAGTAGCTTAGTGGAAGAAGCTGCTGGGGACTGGGATAGAGTTTGCTGTTCAGCCACCGCCCTGGGGGCAGCGGAAGTGGGGCAGCTACAGAACTACAGCTGCAGTTACTTCTGGCCCCAGGCCCACCTGGTGGGAGGAATTAAGTGGTGCATCAGAGCAGGAGTAAAGAGCCTGCTGAAGATCTAAGTCCAGTCCAGGTTGGGGGTTCTTAGGGAAGGAGGAGTGCCGGTGTGGCAGAGCTGGCACATCCCCCCAGGCTTGGAACATAGAACTCTTTAGTCTACAAGCAGTCATACCCCACTGAAAAACTCAAGGGTCAAGTGAGTTGGCTGGGAAGATGGCCAGACAGCCAAAACGCACCCAGATTCAGTCTCAGACTCTGGAATCCTTCTTTGGTGACAAAGA
>CM053627.1:79369883-79389989 GCA_028646595.1 Phalanger gymnotis
AAGAAAGAAAGGGAAAAGGGGATGAGAGGGGAGTGAGGTGACAGAAGGGAGGGCTGACTGGGGAACAGGGCAACCAGAATACACTATCTTGGAGTGGGGGGGGAGGGTAGAAATGGGGAGAAAATTTGTAATCCATACCCCTGTGAAAATCAACACTGAAAACTAAATATGTTAAATAATAAAAAAATTAAAATATAAGTAAGTTTGCAAAAATTAATGCCAAATTATCTTTGGAAATTGCTGGCACAGCTGTGGTTTTCAGTAAGACTTCAACCCACGACTCTGCTGACTTAAACTTTTCATTTCTTATAAAAAACAATTCAGAAGTGCTAAATGACTCTTGATTTTACTTTTTTTTAAGTCTATAAAAATAAATATGAAACATTGGGTCTTCATTGGTGAAGCACTATTAGATACCTCTACGCTCTCTGGGGTTGTTGAAGAAAGACATAATTTAAATTTATGTCATAAGGCAGGAAAGCAAATGGTAATATTCGTGTGACAAACATTTCCAAGCACCAGAGTCTTAAATGAGGTGTGGTGACCAGGATTTTTCCCTAGAATATTGAATTCAAAGGGCCCTGACATTACTTAAAGTCCTTTCATTCATTGGGATCAGTTCTTTCTCCTCCTCTCATCTTTTCTTACTCTCTTCGCCCTGCTATTTGCCTCTCCCTTTGTGCTGGGACCACTGAAGCAGCTTCATGCCAATGTCCCTGGCTGTTTGTTTTCTGCATTGAGGTTGTATTCTGCCCCCTCATCTCAACTGTAGATGTCTTGTGTTCCACTTAACCTGGCTGTAAAAAATTCCAACTTAGAGCTCTACTCAGCACTTCGTACGTGTGTGGCATCGGGTTAGCTGTAGAGGATACAAGGATACATAAGAGAGAGTCCCTGCCTTCAAGAAGCTTACAATTCGTGGGGCAACTAGGTGGTGATGTGAATAGAACACCAGCCCTGGAATCAAAGGACCCAAGTTCAGACACTTGACACCTACTAGCTGTGTGACATTGGACAAGTCACTTAATCCCAATTGCCCTGCCTTCCAACCCTCCTCTCCCCCCAAAAAAGAAGAAAAAAGTAGCTTACATTTCTGGCATCCTTAACTGCTTGTATGTTATAGACTCCTTTTGGTAGTTTGATGAAGCTCTGTGTACCTTCTCAGAATAATGTTTTAAAATGCTTAAAATAAAATACATAGGATAACAAAGAAAATCATATTGAAATACAGTTCTTAATGTATAGCCATATACATTTGTGTATATGCATTTATACATACATATACAAAATGTATATATGTGTAGACATGTCTGTATATATGCAGATATGTATATGTCTACACACACACACACACATATATACATCTACATATACATACTATCTGTCTTTCTGTCTACCTGTCTATCTATATTCACAGATGCCTAGTTAAAAACCCTTGGTATGAAGAAAACAGTATAATACAATACCAAATATGATACATACTGGAAGAGTGATAGACACAATGTGTTAGAGGAGCCTAGGAGAGAGATTATAGCTTAGATGTTCAGGGCAAGATGGAGAAGGTGGCATTTGAGCTGATCCTTCAGGAATGGTTAAGATTTAAATAGGTGGAAATGGGAGAAGAGGCATTTAGAGCATGAATGGGGGTGAAAAATGCAAGTGTTTTGAGTTATGGCAAATGGTCCATTTTGTCAAATTACTGAGGTACATGTAGGAAGGAAAGTAGGAGAGACTAGAAACGTCATTTGGAGACCAGTTTTAGAGGCCCTTGACTGCCAGGCTGTGGAGTTCTGTGGTCCATGGAGATTCTTCCCAGATTTTTAGAATCGGAGAATGACATTCATAGAATTTGGTCATGAAAACATTTTAAAAGAAGTTAATGCATAATAATCTCTATTTAAAGGCAATTATAATATAGCAAAGCAGTGTGTATGAAAGGGTCACTTGAAGTCAAGAAGATCTGAGTTCAAGTGTGAACTCTGATACTTACTAGCTGGGAGATTGTGGATGTATCAATTGACCTCCCTGTGGCTCAGTCAACTCTCCAAGACTTGTTAGGTTATAGACAGATCGTGGTTTGTGTTGGGTACAATTATCCTCATATCCACCACACCACAGATCCTTAACATAGTGACGAAGAAAGTCAAATGAGGCTTTTTTGTGTGTGTGAGGTCTAGCCCAGGACTTCAAAACTCTTAGTGCTTTATTCAGTAGCTTAGAAGTGAGAAAGTGTGGCACAGTGGAAAGAATGTTGCATCGAGAATCGGGGACCTATGTTAAAACCCTCACTCTCCCACTGACTACCTACTCCACCTTGTGTGACTTCACCTTCCTCCCCTGGGCTTATTTTGTCTTCTGTAAAATGAGAGGGTTGGGTCAGATGACCTTTTCGATTCTTTATAGCTCTAGATTTTTTCTCTTTATTTCAACAAAAGCTCTGCATTTGTAATAATTGAGGTTTTGAAAGCTGTAAGACCAGGATAGCTCTGCCCCACTTTCAACAGCATGACTGTAGACAACTTATTTAACTGCTCTCGTCCTCAATTTCTTCAGCTATAAAAGGAGGAGTTTGAATGAGATGCTCACTGAGGTCCCTTCAAACTTCAAAATTCTGTAATATCTTCAAGAGGTCCATCATCACCAAGAGAGCAAGATATTATGCACATGTCTGGGCAGTGTGTCAAACAGAGTTCAGCAGATCTAATTATGTGGCCACCAGGATCATTATCCTCACTCATTGGAGAGAGAAATGGAGATACACATAAGAGATTCCATCAGTTCTCATTTATTGAGCATCTGTTGGGGTGCATGGCATTGTAGTAGGCACTCTGCCCTGGTTAAAAGATTAGCCCAAGATAATAATCATATCCATCACTAGGAAGCCCATGGCTCACTTACCAGAGCATCACATCTCATGATATGTCTACTGTTAATTTGTATCCTTTTTTTCTTTAAAGTGAATCAATTCCTCAGTTATCTCACATAGGAGGCACTGAATTCTAACCTTGTTCTGCTGCCACCCCACTAGTTAACTTGCAGAGAGATTTCTCCCATCTTCTAGAATTAACCAGTAACTAACACAGGAACTTAATACCTAGCACAAGGAGCAAGTTTATTCAGAAGCCATTAAGCACTGTTAGATCAAATACTTAGGACAAGAAAGGTCATATATTGAGATTTTTCTTAAAGCCAATGATAGTTCTGTGAAGACTAGAAGTTTGATTTTATATATGGGACCTTTTCATGGTTCAAAAAGCCTGGAGCCTATGAGTATCTGAGGTAGTTCCCTTATAGCAGACTGTCTCTGTTCTGGACAATGAGGTATGATTGCTCTTTCTTTTTTTCCAGAAATCTCCATACTAGGATTCCCCAGACTCTTCCTCATGGGAGATTACGTCAGTCAAGCACTCTGTAGATGTTTATAAGAACTAGGCTCAGTAC
This sequence comes from Phalanger gymnotis, assembly GCA_028646595.1. NCBI lineage: Eukaryota > Metazoa > Chordata > Mammalia > Diprotodontia > Phalangeridae > Phalanger > Phalanger gymnotis. Next base: position 79,373,325 of record CM053627.1, read on the forward strand.
ACTATGACACAAGGTATGGCTTCTTGGTCAGGCAAAGATATTTTAGGTAACAAAGGTGATTTTTTTTTAAAAATAACTTTTTAAAAGTTATGATAAATATTATTAAATAATAATATTTTTAAAGAGAAAAGAAAAGAGTCCCTGGGGGAAAAACAACCTACTGGGTTCAATCTTCATCTTTACATAGGAGTCTCTCAGATTTATGTATGTATCCCTAGTCTCTCTCCTAAGCTCCAATTCTGTACCAACAACTGCCTTTTGGGCATTTTAAGGTTGATGTCCCATAGGCACATCAAATTTAACTGGTCCAAAACAGAATTCATCATATTTTCTCCAAAACACTTTCATATTCTAAACTTCTTTGTTTCTGTTATTTCTATGTCCATAATATCTTTCTCTACTCTCCCCTTCTTTCCATAGGGCCTCCAGCCCAGCTCAGGTTCTCATCACCTCTCCCTTAGCAAACTAAGCCAGAATGGTTTTTACATTTGCAAATAAAGTTTTATTGTATTTAGAAATCTAAAAGCCATTTGCAGCTCACCAGCTGTACAGAAACATGTGGCAGGCAGGATTTGGCCCTCCAGCTATACCTTGCCAGCCTTAGACTATTGCAAGAGCCTTCTGGATGGTCTCCCTGCCCCAAGTTTCTTCCCACTCCAAGCCATCCTCTGCTCAGTTGCCAAGATGATTTTCCTAAAGCACAGGGCTGACTATTTTATTCCCCTAATCAGTAAGCTTCAATGTCTCTCCATAACCTCTAGGAACAAATATCAACTCCTCTGTTGGGCATTTAAAGCTTTTTACAGTCTGTCCCTAACCTATCTTTCCAGCTTTTTTGCACATTATTCCCCTTAATACACACTATGGAAGGGCAAATTAGCTCTCTTACTGGTCCTTGCCCATAGCATTTTTTCTCTATTCTCTGTACTTTTCCACTACTCACCCTCCACCCATACCTGGGATGCATTTCTTCTTCCTGTCCACCTTTTAGAAACTCCAGTGTCCTTCAAGCCCACATCCTCATACATACACACATATACGTATATACACGTGTGAATATGTATACATAAGCATATACGTGTGTGTGTGTGTGTGTGTGTGTGTGTGTGTGTACACATACTGTCTCTTTCAACCAGACCAAGTTTCTCGAGGGCAGGAACTATTTCAGTTTTGTCTTTCTATCTCCACCGCCTAGCACGGTGCCTGGCATACAGTAGGTGCTCAATAAATACTTGATTGATCAATTGAAGGTTCAGGAACCTTGATTTTCCGGTGTCAGTGCCTGAGAGGTATCATACAGCTTTTACTGTGAACTCAGGGGCTACTGCTTCTGTTTGTGAAGTGTGGTTAATAGTGCTGCTTCGCCTTACAAGGTTCATGAGGAGGAATAGTACGATGTTTTACAAATATTTGGTCTGGATTGTTGATTTCATCAGTATGGGTAAATCCCAGAGTGAAAATTCCCTCTCCTGATGTTGTTTGGCAGCTTGTCTCCTGCTTTCAGTCTTAGGGAGGTGGTTCTCAAAGGGTGAGCAAGAGCATGCTAATGTGTTGAAATTTTGGCTAAGTCTACCACCACCAGACTTGTGCTTCCCAATTTCCCATCCCTGCTGTAGCTTGTTGCCTGCTCCTCTCCGCTTGGCTTTGGGAAGGTCATAGTATCAGCTGTCATCTATGGAGGCACAAATTCTGAGGAAGTAAAGAAGAGGATAGAGACGTCATTCAAAAGAAAAATTTGGACTGGACATTCATCTGCATAGTTTGATCTCTGAACCATTTCTGGCCCTCTCTTTCTTGACACTTTGCTTTTGTTAATGTAGTCTGATTGCATAATATTAACTTTTCAACTTTTACCTCACATATTCACCTTACAATTAACAAAAAACCCAGTTCTTCACATGAATTGTTGTTTAGTTAGTCATTTCTCCCTTATACTTGTGCAATTGAGTAATAGAAGACTTTATGTTGACTCACACTAAATTTCATTTTATTAGATTCAGCCTATTATCCTTTCCAGGATCTATTTTTAATGCCAATTCTGTCATTTGACAAATTAACTCCCCCTCCCAACTTCATGTCATCTGAAAATATGATAATCGTGCTAACATCCAAGTCGCAGATAGTGTTTTTTAAGGTAGAATAAAGCCAAGAGAGTGCTTTTGGTATTCTACAAGAGTCCTTCCTTTGGGTTGACATTGATTTATTAATTACTAGTATAAGGGTGGGTTTGGAACTTCACCTTTTTGGGCCTAGATACTTTAGGTGAGAAGATGTCTCAATTAACCAATCATTCATTCATAAGCCTTAGATTAAGTGCTAGAGGGCCTTTGAAATAGAATGATGAACAAGAATTCTGTTCAAATAGGATGAAATTTGGATACGCCTCAGGAATCATCTATAAATTATCAAGTGAATTGAGAAGGAACTGATTTCTCAAAGTTGGAGCAAGTGTGACTTTCCAACACATCCCTGCAGAGGAACCATCTAAGGCAAAGCCTGGGTACCAGATTCATCAGATGAAGTGGGATAAGGGTACTCAGAGCTTCACTGGGCTTGAGTTCTGTTCATTCAGCCAGTTCTGAAATCACCAAATCATGCTATCCTGCAGCTCATATATCTCCATATATCTCTGTAAAGATATTATGAAAATGTTTGTCAAATTCAGTATTGATTTTTATGTAAATTATGTCTCTTACATTTTTCTATTATACTCACCCTATCAAAAAAAATTTGGCCTGACTTGTTTTTAACGTGCCAGTGCTAGCTTTCAGTGTCACCATTGTGATTTCCACAATGGTGGTTTCCGCAGTGGTTAATTATGAATTCTAAGTACTTCCAAGCCATCTTTTTCACAATATGTTCTAGAGTTTCACCAGGAAACCGATTCAAGCTCAGTGACCTATAGTTTTTACAATCTACTTTGTTGAAAATCGAGACATTTGGCTGTCATTTACTATAATGGACTTCTCCCCACTTCCATAATCTTTCAAAAATCACTAACAGTAGTTCAGCAATCACATCAACATGGTTTTTTTTCAGCACCTGGGATGTAGTTGTCTGGCTCTGTGACTCGAACTTACTGAGGGCATGTTTCTTACAATCTTATTAATTATCTTTGATGTCAATTGTATGTTATCAGTTTGTTTTCTGTTTTTCATAAAGATCGTTCTACTTAGTAGAGGCAGAGAATAATGCAAAATAGGATTTGAGCTGTTCTGCTTTCTTACTTATTGTATTTATCCAATCCACCCTGGATAGTATTTTTTAGTTTTCTGCTCTTTTCTAGGGTAGCTTTAAAAACAAAACAAAACAAAGAGACCCTTCATTGCTTTACCATTCATCACTGGCCTTAGATTTTTCTGGGTTAACTTCCTTACATTAGTCTTGAAGATCTGTGTCACAATGATCCATTATCTGTCCTTGCTTCCATCTTCTGTCCATAACTTTTAAAAATCTCAGCTGGTGGAAGAGTTTCTGTTGAACTACCATTGGCCTACTTAGCTTGGTCCCCACTGTATTCTAGGAAGTGCTGGGGATAGCATGTTGGACTTGTATTCATGAAAATGGGAGTTTAAATCCTGCCTCAGACACTTCTCTGTGTGTCTCTGAGCAAGTCGTTCAATGTCTTTTTGCCTCAATTTTCTTATCTGTAAACTGGAGATAAAACCTCTCCCACAGGGTTGTTAGGATCAAATGAGGTAATTTTCTGTAAAGTGATTTGCAAAACTTAAAATGCTAATAAATGCTAGCTATTATTATCTGTTATTCTTGGGAGGAATGATATCTGTGTTTATATCATCAGGACTTTTTCTTGAGAGCTTATTCTTCTTGAGCTGACTTTCTCTGTAGATCCTTGGGCCTTGGATAATACTTACTCTTCCTCTGAATTCCTCTGAAATTTCTTTTAGCATCTAGGAAACACTCCAGGTTATGGTCCAGTCTTTTTCTTATATGTCATGAACTATGAAATGTTCATGGTATGGAACCACTGTTAGATTATAATGTCTTAAATATAGAGCCTTCTAGATACTTTTTTTAACCTTGATCTTTTGTCTTGACACTGCTGTATGAATTGCCCTTATATGGAATTTTGTAGTAATTTTACCATGTTCTAGTGTAGATTGAGTTTGGTATTTTACAGTGTACATTGATGCATATGTTTGTTCTGTTTAATCTGATTTTTAGACATACAAAACTCTTAAAAGTATCTATCATCTGCTTTTCTACCTAACCATCTTTCTCCCATCTTTTTCTGTATGTCCCTGGGAAGTCATTTAATATCTTCTTCCTACCTACATCCTTCCTTCCCTCTCTTCCTCTTCCTTTCTCCTTTCTTTTTCTTTCTTCCTTCCTTCATTCCTTTCTTTTTTATTTCTTTCATTTTCTTCCTTCCTTCCTTCCTTCCTTCTTTCCTTCCTTCCTTCCTTCCTTCTTTCCTTCCCTCCTTCCTTCCCTTATTATACCCTGTGAGGAGGATGTCTTATGTTTTATATGAACTATGGACTAAATTTCTTATCTACAGATACTACTGCATCTTATTTTTTTTTCTTTTTACTTCTGGTAGTGGCAAGTATGAGAATTACATTAAGATGATGCTTTTAATGATTGCTTTCCCTCACTCAAGTTTTGAAATTTTGAATGTCGATCTACTGTTTCATTAAAAATATAATACTTTGATGAAGGATGTGTTCTGTGCTTTGGTTGTATCCTAGTTCCTGGACTTTTCTACCAGTGAGGCTCAATAATGTCTGGTGTACCCCCAGAGAATTAGCCTAGTATTAACTCTCAAGATACCAGTTTGAGGAGAGTATCAGGTCTCAAAGTATTCTTGGAGGACCCCTAGGATCTCAAAGACCAGTTCAAGAAGTTTGCAAATTCACATCTATTTTCATAAAAACACTATGATGTTTTTTATCTATTCAGTTACTCCTCCCTTCTCCAACTACATATCTGTATGAGGCCAGGTTTTTTTCATATATTTCCTCCAAAACAACATATTACAATAGATAGGAGAATCCAGCTGTCTTCTATTAAGTCACATATTAAAGAAAACAATGCCATTCTTCTCACTAATTTTTTTGTTTTCACAAAAATACTATTTGTGTTAATATGTGATAAGTTTATTATGTTTGAATGAATTAATAATTTTAAAATTTATTAATTCAAGTTCAAGTAAGATAAATATTGATAGATATATGTTATATAAACCAAAATAATTTGCCGTCTTCAATACTTTTTAAAAGTATTAAGGGGTCTTTTGACACCTTAGTGTCAAAAATCCACCTGTAGTGGATTAGGAACTAGACAGTTAACCTGGGTTTAAATATTGGATTTGCCACTTGCATAGCCTTGTGACATTGGGTAAGTCATTTCTGTTCTCAGACAAAAATTAGGTGGTTTGATTTGATGTCCTTCACAGTCCTTTCTAGATCTAAAATTTTACAAATCTGAGAAGACCGTTGTTTATAGAAAGCAGTTTTCACTAATGATTTTAAGCTTAGAAAGTTTATAATTCAACCTTTGCATGTGACAAGTGAAGAAACTAAGGCTCAGAGGAGAAAAGTGACTTCTAAGAACTTACAGAGGGTTAATTACAGGTCTCTTGGATCCAAGGTGAGGGCTCTTCCCACAGGACCATCAGCCTCTTGCCAGTATATTTTCAGAAAGCCGAGGAGGTGTTCTGTGAGTCTGAGCTCTTTATACATAGAGGTGAAATGTATGTTGAACTTAATGAAAGACTTTTTGGACTAGTCCATATAGCAGCTATATATTTGCATCTATATAATTCATGTAAAAATTAAATGATAGAAACGTAGACTTGTGATAGGGATTTTAGGAAGAAGACACCCAGATAGCTTGCAGCTTTGTCAGGATTACTTCTGTCTCCTTCCCTCCCATACCATTATCTCTTTTGCAAATGCGGGGTCTTTAAATGTCAACTTTCTGTGCCCTTTGTAAAAGATCTTAACATTGGATTAAAAGAAGAGCTACTCTTAAGCAATCTTTACCTTTTTTTCCCGTACTTAAGACTTTCCTACGGGCAACTAAATTGTTCCACAGCAAGGTGAGATTGTCAAGATTACCACTTGGCAAAGATAATGGAGTAGTTTGCCATTTCCTTCTCCCGCTCATTTTACAGGTGAGGAAACCGAGGCAAAGAGGGTTAAGTGACTTGCCCAGGATCACACAGCTAGTAAGTGTCTGAGGTCGGATTTGAATTCACAGAAATGAGTCTTCCTGATGCCAAGCTTGGCACTCTATCCACTGCACCACCTAACTGCACCTAAAAAAAATCACTAGGTATCGAGGTGAACACTGGCAGCTTCAGACCGTTGCTGCAGTGCAGCAATCATGAGTCTTTCTGCATAACAGATTTCAGAATCATAAAATTAATGACACCATAAGTTTATAGAAATGTAAGTTATTGTACAGACATATATTACATTGCAGTTTACAAAATGCTTTTTTACGTAAGGTACCTCATTTGAGAGGTGCATTGTTCATTAAGACTAATATTTTATTTTTGTAGTCATTAAATTCATCAGAAACATCACATCTGCCATAAACCTGAGTTGAGAGTGGAGGGGAGATGTGTGTGACTCGGTCAGAACTGTATTTTAGGGAAATCACTTTAATGGCTGAATGGTGGATAGGTTTGAGTGGGCAGAAACTCGAGGCAAGCAGACCCACCAGCTGGCTATTACGGTAATCTGGGCATGAGGTGATGAAGGCCTGCACTAGAATGGAGAAAAGAAATGACATATTCAAGGTAGGTGTTATTATCTATTTTGCAAATCAGGAAACTGAGGCACAGAGAGGTTAAATGACGTACCCAGGGTCACATAGGTAGTATGTGAATCTGAAGCTGGATTTCAACTTAGGTCTTCTTGAAAAACTGTTAAGTCATTATCAACTGGTTTACAAAGTGAGCCCCTATAAGACCAAATGCTAACTTAGAAATTCTTACAAGGTTTAAGTCTGCTGTTTACTATCTGTATGCCTTAGACAATTTCCTTGACCTCCCTGAGCCTTGGTTTCCTTATCTGTGAAATGGCAATAATAACAGTTGACCAGCTATTTTGGAGAGGGCTTCTGTGAGGCCTGGATCAGACATGGAATATGAAAGGACCTGGAAAGCTGGGTTAAACTCATGTCAGGTGTTATTATGAAAAGAGGCAGAATCATCTTAGCCTTCCCTCTGCAACCTGTAGTTTTGAGCAACTCCAAGGGTTTTAATACAGTAACTTTGCTTTTCTTTGCAGAGGGTGAAAGGGTGGGGATGCTAGCTAACAGAAATCTCAAATAATTCCTGTGGAAATTATGTTTCAGAGACTGGAAATGTTTCTTTCCCACAAAGGCTGACAGGGTTCTCCCTACAATCAGATGACAAATCCCCAGGAAAGGTGTTTGGTATAATTATTACAGCTGTGGTATGTGTATCTATGCACTACTGTTCATGTCTTAATATACATTTTAGCCTTGTTTGGGAGCATAGAACAGGTCCAAGCAATATAACACAGCAGGCAGCTAACTTGCCAACGACAAGCGTGCATGCCTCTGGTGGTGGTATAAAGGCCCCAGCTGAAATAAGGGGGGGGGGGCTTTTATATGCCCAAGGAGTGTTATTATAGCTTTGAAATTCACTACCTGGAGTGATTTATGGGTTTTTTACGAACCTGAGTTTTATAATGATATTAATGAAAACAGTTAAACTTTCACCTTTATTGGCCAGTTCAGGACTAGGTATGACATCAATACCAGCCAATCTAAAATCACTGCCTCTGACTGGTGTTCTCCAGACACTTTGTAGAACGCAGTAAAACATGTGCTGCTGACATCCTGGAGCAGGTGACTGGAGTCTGGAAAAACATTAACTTGGATGATTCTACATCCTCTCCTAGGACCTGATGAAAAACACACTTCTCCCAAGATTGAGCCTGAATATTAATTCCCACCTGAATTCTGCAGTGGAACATAACTTGAGAAGCTAGCCAAGAGATGAAAAAATGATTCAGGAGTTGGCGTCCAAGTCACAGTAAACAAGATGTGTGCCTAGTCAATGATGCGGCCAGCTTGGATACAGTCATGCAAAGCATCTCATACATTTGGGTCCTGTTTCCATCCCCACCTACCCTATACACCAATCCTATTTCATCAGCCAGGAAGGGAAACATGGAATAAGATCTTTCTGTACCTTCCTAAATATCTTTGTGTGGCGTGCTTCACTTGTATGCCCCCAATGGATGCCCACATGTCTGGTTACTTTTTAGGGAAGTATTTACTGTAGTAAAGATATGATAGGTAGAAATGTCCCCTGTAGACCTGGATGTCAATGGGCAGTGTTTGCCTGCAGACCACACCCTTCCTTTCCCCAACTGCCCCCTTGGTATCACAGATTAGTTCTAGAGATGTGTAGTACAGTGGAAGTAGGCCTAGCTCAGGACTTAATCCAATCGGAACCATAACTCAGTCAATGAACCAGCATTTGTTAAGTGTGTGCCAGGCACTGGGGATACAAATTCAAAGAATAAAATTGAAAGAAGGAGCATAGGCAAGGTGGTGTAGTGGAAATAGGACGTGCGTTCGAATTCTGGCTCTGGTCCTTATGGCCAGTGACCTTGGCCAAATTACCTCACTGCTCGGGGACTCAGTTCGTTCATCTGTAAAATGACAAGTTTGGACTACAATGATTTCTAAGGTTTCTTCCAGCTCTAAATCTATGTTTTTATGATATCATACTTGAGTTAGACCTTTTAAGAAAAGTGCTTGGAATTTTTATCTGTCTTCCCTGCATTTTTTAGTGTTCTTTCTCCCCTCAGATTTTCATGCATTAACTAAGCTGTGTGAATATTGCATTCCTTAAAAGAATATAAATTCCTCGAGGGCTCTGGCTATTTTTCATTTTTAACTCCATTTCTAACGTCTAACATAGTGTTTTGCATACAACAGGTGCCTACCAATGCTGGTTTGAATTTATGGTAGAGGCCTCCAGGGCAGTGCATGTGTCTTCTTTTATTTCTAGACAGTCTGATCATGGTGAATAATTCTTACTTTGCCGAATTCTGTTTTTACCCTAGTCACACAAAACAGGGGGAAGAGAATGCTAAGAACTTTATAGCAATCCTCCTCCCCCTAACAGCATACCACACCCCTCCAACTTCTCAACCCCAACCAGCCCTGAAAAAATATTTACTTGCAGACACTGGACTGGAAGCCATTGGTTGGAAATGAGAAACTGAGCATTTTTGCAGAATAGCCTCACCTTGGCTCCCAGCTCAAGTGCACGCATTGTAAACTTTCTCGCTTTAATACACATGTTCAGCATGAGCCAAGAATGGCCTGGGCCTGAGGTGTTGAGCCTGAGCATGGGGTTTACTCAGAAAGATACATCCAGTACTAAAGACTGACACATGTTAACACTTATCCTGAAGATTCTCCCAATCCTGCTGTGTATTCCAACAACAGCTACTGGTTGAAAGGTCAGTCAGTTGACAAGCTTTTATTAATCACCTACTATGCACTAGGCACTGTGCCATGTTCTGGAGATAAAAAGTAAGACAAAAAACAGCCCCTGCCTCATGCACTTATTATTTGACAGCTGAGAATCTGCGTGTGGTCTCGTGCTTTTCCCACCTGTAGCTCAACTCAGAGTTTTGACGTTGACAAAATAAAAACCATCATGGTATACTCTAAAGAGATACTTAGGCAAAAGCACTTCCTTGGATTGTATTCTAGGGATGCAATTGTTATAAAATGTTGTACTTCAGCAGAATGGAAGTTCTGTCTGTCTGCTTTCTCATTTGTAAATCTACAAACCTGATGGCTCACTGGGACCCTAGAGTTCAGGGCATCCACCCTGCTCATTTGACAGCTCCAGCAGTTTGTACTTTCTTGGGTTTGTGGCCTTCAATTAAAAGAAAAAAAAAGAGTGAAGCATTATAAATTATGTTTATATATATATATACACATATATATATATATATATATATATTTTGAAAATCCACCTTCAAGAGTTTTATTATTTGTATGTTTTGGTATCTGTTCTTTATTTTGCAGGGCACTCGCATCTGTGAAAAAGAAAAAATATGCATGTGTTGTCTTGGCCAAATGGTATCTTGTTTTGCATAAACAGAGAATCAAGAGAATTGGTTCCAGGACCCTTAAAAAAAGCAAGGAACACATGTATTCCTATGCACAGCCCCTATTGGGAAAGTCAGTGACAAGTCTTACTTTGCTACTGAGAAAGTGGCGTTTCAGAATGCCTAAATGACTTACTTGAGGAACTCTAACAGACCGTTGTTGGAGATAGTGGATTGCAATTTGTCAGCCTTTGAAGAGCTTAGTTATGTCTTAGCCCCTCATACTCCTTCATCCCACATATCCATTCAGTTGCCAAGATCTTACCATTTCTACCTCAACAACATCTCTCAGATCCAACCTCTTTTCTCTTCTTACATAATCAGCACCTTCCTTTGAGCCCTCATCATCTCTTGCAGAAATTAGTACAACTGTTTTCTGATTGACCTCCCTATATCAAGTCTCTGGTCTGTCCTATATGCTAAGGTCAGAGTGATTTTCCTTAACCACAGATCTAATCATGTCACTTCCCTCCTCAATCAAAATCAACTCCAGCGGTTCTTTATTACCTCTATGGTCAAATGTGAACTCCTTAGTTTAGCTTTCAAAGACTTTACGACATTGCCCCAACCCATCTTTCCAGCCTTACTAGTAAATTACTTCTCTTGCATTCTAAAATCCACCCAAACTAACCTTCCCTCTGTTCCTCACAAATTCCATCTCCCCATCTTCATACTTTATACTGGCTGTCCCCTCATGCCTGGAATGCACTCACTCCTGACTGCTGCCCTTATAGAGTCCCTCTCTTCCTTTAAGATGCATCTAAAATACCATCATCTTTGTCATGTCTTTCCCTATCCCCTCATCTGATGGTGTGTCTCCCTCTCTCAGACTATCTTGTAATTTACTACTTTGCATGCATTGATATTTATTCTGTATGTACTTACACATGTACTTGTCTCCCTCATTAGAATGTAAGCTTCTTGTTCATTGACCTTGCTGTTTTCCTTGAGTTTGTTTCATTAGCTGTGTTCATATCCCTAGCATCTAGCATAATGCCTGGTGTGTGGCAGGTGCTCAGTAAAGGCTTTTGAGAGATTGAGTTAGATGATGCTTCTTTTTGTGAACATATACTGATGTTCCCAAGATTATATCCTGCTCTCTGGGTCAGAGACAAGGCATTTAGAGCCAAAACTTCATTCATTGTTCAGGAGACCTTTATTCAAAACCCACCTCTGATGCTGGAAGCCTTGAGCAATTAATTTCCCTGGGGCTGTTTCCTCATTTACAAAAATTGAGGGGTTGAATTATATGACCTCCATGGCCCCTTCCAGCTCTATATCTATAAACTGCTCAAAGTTAGCAATCACCAAATAATTTTTTTGTTTTAATATTTTATTTTTTCCAATTACATGTAAAACAATTTTAACCTTTGTTTTTTACCGTTTGAGTTCCAAGTTCTCTCCCCACCCCCCTTTCCTCTCCTACTTCTTTGAGAAGGCAAACAATTTGATAAAACTTATACAAGTACAATCACGCAAAACATTTTCATTAGTTATGTTGTAAAAGAAAATACAAACAAAAAACCCCAAGAAAAATAAAGAAAGTTAAAAAAATAGCAGCATATTTTGATCTGCATTCAGATTCTATCAGTTCTTTCTTTGGAGGTGGATTGCATTTTCATCATAGGTCCTTCAGAAATTCCTTGGCCCTTTGTAGGGCTGGGAATAGCTAAGTTATTCACAGTTGATCAGCATACAATATTGTTGTTGCCATGTACAATGTTCTCCTGGTTCTGCTAACATTACTCTGCATCAGTTCATGTAAGTCTTTCCAGGCTTTTCTGAGAGCATCCTGCTCACCATTTATTATAGCACAATAGTATTCATCATAGTCATATACCACAACTTGTTCAGCCATTCCCCAATTGATAGGTATCCCCTCAATTTCCAATTCTTTACCACCACAAACAGCTGCTATAAATATTTTTGTGCATGTAAGTTCTTTTCCCTTTTTTAAAATCTCTTTGGGATACAGGCCTAGGAGTGGTATTGCTGGGTCAAAGGATATTCACAGTGATACCCTTTTTGGACATAGTTCCAAATTGTTCTCCAGAATGATTGGATCAGTTTACAACTTTACCAAGAGTGCATTAGTGTCCTAATTTTCACACATCCCCTCCAATGTTTGTACATTTCTTTTCTGTTATATTAGCCAATCAGACTCGTTTCAATTTGCATTTCTCTAATCAATAGTGTTTTACAGCATTTTTTTCATATGACTATAGATAGCTTTGGTTTCTTCATCTGAAAACTGACTTCATACCCTTTGACCATTTATCAGTTGGGGAATGACTCCTACTATAAATTTTACAGTTTTTTCTGTATTGGAGAGATGAGGCCTTTACTAGAGAAACTTGCTGCAGAAATTTTTTCCCAGTTTTCTGCTTTCCTTCTAATCTTGACTGTTTTCATTTGTTTCTGCAAAACCTTTTTTAAAATTTAAAATCAAAGTCATCCATTTATATCCCATAATAGTCTCTATCTCTTGTCTGGTAATAAATTCTTCCCTTATTCATAGATCTGATAGGCAAACTATTCCACACGCCCCTAATTTGCTTATGGTATCATCCATTATGTCTAAATCATGTACCCATTTTTGCCTTATCTTGCTATACAGTATGAGGTGTTGATCTATACCCAGTTTCTGCCAAACTGTGTAATATCAATTAAGTTGGGTGTCTTTGATTGAGTCTTATTAGGTGCTAAGCCCCAGGCTCAAACCCCTGTCTATTAGGTGCTAAGCCTATGTGGGCATGAAGCCCTCAGGGTCTTAAGGGGGAGTTGCTAAGACCAGAGCCAATGGTAAGAGCTTAAGTTCTGGTCACCCAGATGACATTTGATGATGGCTAAAGAGTACATAAAAAGGCAAGACAGAGCTATTTGCTTAGGGCTCTCATTCTTGGCGGAGTGATGTGGAGACTGGGCAGCTGTAGTTAAGAGCCCTCCAGCTTGTAAACCCAGATGTTTGGACTTTGTTAAACTCTGGTAAATATGCATTGAGATTTGAATCAGACAAGGTCTGTCTGTGGATGTTTGTGATTTGTTTGTATTTGCTCTGAAGCTCAGGGTGCTGGCTTTTTCCCCGAACTAGGTGAATGATATTTGCATATTTGATTAAATTGAGATTGTTGACCCCTTAACGTTGTTTTCCTTAGTAAAACAGATCAAAAGAACTTGGGCTTGTAGCATTCCGTGTGCTGGTTGTTGGTGGGTCTTACACCCCTTCGGCAGCTGCTAGCAGATTGTCGCAACAAGCTGCTTTCCAGTTTTCTCAGCAGTTTTTGTCAAGTTGTGAGTTCTTGTTCCAAAAGTTTGGATCTTTGTGTTTATCGGATATACGATCACTATGGTCATTGACTACTGCGTTTTGTTTACCTAATCTGTTCCCCTGATCCGCTACTCTACTTCTTAGACAGTACCAGATTGTTTTGATCGTTACTGCTGTGTAATACAGTTTGAGATCTGGTGCAGTTAGGCTGCCTTCCTTTGCATTAAAAAAAGTCATGTGATATTCTTCATTTTTAATTCTTCCATATAAATTTTATTATTTTTCGAGCTCTATAAAATAATTTTGGTAGTTCGGAATGGCACTGAATAAGTAGATTAATTTAGTAGAATTGTCATTTTTATTATATTGACTCAGACTACCCATGAACAATTAATATTTTTCCAGTTGTTTAGATTTGACTTTATTTGTGTGAAAATGTTTTGTAATTGTATTCATATAGTTCCTGGTTTTGTCTTGTCAGGTAATTTCCAAATATTTTATATTTTCTATGGCAATTTTAAATAGATTTTCTCTTACTATCTCTTGTTACTGGATTTTATTGCAATATATTGAAATGCTAATGATTTATGTGGGTTAATTTTATATCCTGCAATTTTGCTAAAATTGTTAATTATTTCAACTAGTTTCGTAGTTGATTCTCTGGGATTCTCCAAGTTTACTATCATGTCATCTTCAAAGAGTGACAGTTTTGTTTCCTTATTGCCTATTCTAATTTCTTCAGTTTCTTTTTCTTCTCTTATTGCTATAGCTAGTATTTCTAGTACAATATTGAATAATAGTGGTGATAATGGACATCCTTGCTCCACCCCTGATCTTATAGGGAAGGCTTCTAGGTTATCCCTGTTACAGATAATACTTGCTGTTGATTTTAGATAAATATTACTTATTTGAAGGAAAGTTCCATTTATTCCTATGCTTTCTAGAGTTTTTTTTTAAAGGAATGAGTGTCGTATTTTTGATGCTTTTTGGCAGCTGTTGGGATAATAATATTATTTTTCTTGGTTTTGTTATTGATATGGTCAGTTATGCTGATAATTTTCCTGCATTCCTGGTACAAATCCTACCTGGTCATAGTATATAACTGTCTTTGCTAGTATTTTATTTAAACATTTTGCATCGATTCACATTACAGAAAGTGGTCTGTAGTTTTCTTTCTTTGTTTTTGCTCTGCCCAGTTTAGGTATCAGCACCATATTTGTGTCATAACAGGAATTTTTAGGACTCCTTATTTGCCTATTTTTCAAAATAGTTTATATAGTATTGAAATTAATTACTTGTTCCTTAAGTATTTCGTAGTGAATCCATCTGGTCCTGGGGATTTTTTCCTTAAGGAATTCATCGATGGCTTGTTCAATTTCTTTTTCTAAAACAGGGTTCTTTAAGTCTACTTCTTCTGTTGACTGGGGCAACTTATATTTTTAAATATTCCCCCATTTACTTAGATTGTCAGATTTGTTGGCATATAATTAGGCAAAATAGCTCCTAATTATTGCTTTAATTTCCTCTTCATTGGTGGTGGAGTCATCCTTTTCATTTTTGAAACTAATAATTTGGTTTTCTTTTCTTAAATAAAATTAACCAATGGTTTATCTATTTTATTGTTTTTTCTTAAAACCAGCTCCTAGTTTTATTTATTAGTTCAGTGACTTTCTTACTCAAATTCTTTAATCTCTCCTTTGATTTTCAGAATATCTTATTTATTATTAAATTGGAGATTTAAAATTTATTCTTTTTCTAGTTTTTTAACTGCATGTCCAATTCACTGAACTGTTTTTTAAAATCTATTTTATTGATGTAAACCTTATAGAGATAGAAATTTTTCCCTAAGTACTGCTTTGACTGCATTCCATAAATTTTTGTATCCTTTCTCACTGATGTCATTCTCTATAATAAAATTATTTGTTGTTTCTATAATTTGTTCTTTGACCTATTCATTCTTAAGCATTAGATTATTTAGTTTCCAATTAAATTTTTATCTGTTTCCCTAG
Organism: Phalanger gymnotis; assembly: GCA_028646595.1. Classification (NCBI taxonomy): domain Eukaryota; kingdom Metazoa; phylum Chordata; class Mammalia; order Diprotodontia; family Phalangeridae; genus Phalanger; species Phalanger gymnotis. The sequence continues at coordinate 79,388,741 of CM053627.1, forward strand.
CACTTTATTAAATGTTATTTTCATTGTATTATAATCTGAAAAGGATGAATTTAATATTTCTGCTTTTCTGCATTTTATTGTGAGGTTTTTATGTCCCAGTACATCGTCAATTTTGGAACTATGCCCAAAGGGCTATAGAAATGTACATACCCTTTAACCCAGCAATACCACTCCTAGGGCTATATTCCAAAGAGATCAAACAAGTGGGAAAGGGACCTGTATGTACAAAAATATTCATAGCAGTTCTTTTTGTGGTAGCAAAGAATTGGAAATCAAGGGGATGCCCATCAATTTGGGAATGGCTGAACAAGTTGTGGTATATGAATTAATTTAATAGTACTGTTCTATAAGAAATAGAGAAGATACAGACTTCATAATAACCTGGAAAGACCTACATGATATAATGCTGAGTGAGCAGAGCAGAACCAGGAGAACATAGTACACAGCCACAGACATATTGATTCTGTTATGACTAACTTTCATAGACTTCACTCTTCTCAGCAATACAAGGCTCAAAGACAGCTCCAAAGGACTCATGATGGAAAAAAGCTATCTATATCCAGAGAAAAAAACTATGGAGTCTGAATGCAGATTGAGGCATTTATAGGAATATTTATAGGAATAAAAGCCATTCCCCAATTGAGAAATGGTCAAAGGATATGAACAGGCAGTTTTCAGAGGAAGAAATCATTATTAAATAAGCTATTTGCTCTCTTTTTTTTCTCTTTTTTTTTCTTTTTCTTTTTTTGGTTTTGTTTCTTCTCTCTCATGATTTATTGTATAAGTTTAATGCGAAGGTATGTATGGAATCTACATCAGACTACATGCCATCTGGGGGGGAGGGGAGAGGAGGGAAGGGAAGAAAATTTGAAACTCAAAACATGTAGAATTGAATGTTGTAAAATAAAAATAAAAAATCTAATAAAAAAGAAAAAAAAGGCATATTCCCTTCCATTCCCATTCAGTTTTCTACAGAAGCCTATCATATATAACTTTTGTGGCAGTCTATCCATCTCCTTAACTTCTTTCTTGTTTATTTTTCATTTAGATTTATCTAGTTCTGAGTGGAGAAAGTCGAGGTGCCCCATTAGTATAGTTTTATTTTCTTTTTTTTTTTTTTTTTTTTTTTTCCATTGTTAGTCCCCATTTATATTTTTTTTTTAAATTCTTTTTTTTTTTTATTAACATCTTTAGTTTTCAGCATTAATTTTCACATGCATTTGAATTACAGATTTTTCTCCCCATTTCC